>OY757909.1:124427617-124502617 GCA_963585895.1 Sepioteuthis lessoniana | reverse complement strand
AAATACACACATGCACCAAACACCCCCGCCACCAGCAGGATGTGACACAAGCATAGTAAATCTGTTTTCAATTTGGAATGTTCCTTCTCTTAGACTGATTACCTTACGAAAGCCAAAGAATTCATTCTTTTTTTTATTATTTACTTATGGCTGAAGGGAGAACAGACGGATTCAAGCCATTCCCAAATTGATTACCGTGAAGGAAAATGTTACAATCGTCGTCCAGCATTTGAACATGGGTCAGGGATTCTATTTCCTTAAGAAAATAACCCTTCTGCTAAGTACAACCTTAACACAACGATATGTATACAATGTTAGGCATTAAGAGTTTTTGGTCTATGCGTAAAGAGAATGTTTACGTATTTATTGCTGAAGTTGGGTGAAAAATGTTAAAAAATAAAGTGGTTGGTTTGTTTAACAGCTGGATGAATATGTTGAATAACATTTAGATTTAATGGTTTTACTTCTTTCCTTTCTTTGATAGGCTGAGAAGTTTTCAACCGCTTTTGTATCATGATTTATATACATCACTAGACTCACAGATGGACAAATACTGAATTTACCTCCAAAAATGATTTAGATTGTTAGGTTTCTTTGTTTAATGGCATATCAACCTTTGTAGGTCATTTAATGCCAAAGCCATTCTCCTAGAAGAACAGTAGTGGTACTATTTAACCCATAGCTGGGAGGACAAGGGGGTTCATACCTTTCCCAAGGGTATCTGCCTGTAAGTGAACGTAATAGCGCGACTGGAGTACGAACTCGCTTACTACGATTCTGCAGTCCATCGCTTTAACCATTACACCACGCGGACACCCCCCAAAATTATCTAGATATTAACACTGCACTACATTTTCTGCACTTGATGTTAACTTATTATTAAATTTTAGTACAAGGTCACACAATTGGAACACCCAAAATAGATGATGAATAATTAGAATTACATGTTCATTCGTTTTCACGTCCCTGTTTAATTGTTAAATAATCAAGATGATTTTATTATTTCTAATTCAGCGAATAATAGCATTGTGAGTTTCAGAAAAGATTTATCAGAAATGAAAATGCTGGTGAAAATAGTTTAGTTTAGTTTAAGGTACATCCAACGTTGTAGGTTATTCAATGCCAAATCCATTTTATATATATATATTGAATATATGATTTCTAAACACATTTTGTTTGTTACTCACAAACCTTTCTATTTCAAACAGTTCAGTTCAGCATAAGTTCACAGTTTAAATGTCAGTTCTATTTGACTCATATATCGTTCTTCTTTTTTAGTCCAGTTCAGTTGACAGGTACTGAAGAATACACGGACTTCATCACTGCAAAGATTAAGACACCCTCTTATGCAACAAGAGTCCTGTATATGACACAAAACTGCATCTGGTGGTGAGGCTTCAGTCCAGGAGCTTTGTAGAAGTCATTACTCCCAGATCCACTCTGACCCAGATTGGTAATGCCTGTTAGAGTTTAATTTAAAGGTTAAGTAAAACTATGTATTTATTATACTTGAAAATATTTAACTGCGTGCAAAAAATGACTTATATTAAATTGAATTTTTAGTATTATATAGCAATAACTGCAACCATTCAGACGAAAGGATTAATTAAAATAGAATTATAAGTATTATATTGTAATACTTGAAAATATTTAGAATGCAGGGTATGAAATTAAACAGCATTTGATAGTTAGGATTAAATCTTAGATTTGGGGGAATCTGAAGTAGCCACTCATTATCCTTAGTCTACGGTTCACTATGACCCGAAATAGTCGTACCTGGTAGGGTCCCATTTATGAGACAAATATAACTGATCAGTCTTTTACCACGGATTATAATCGATATTTAATATGATAATTAGTTTTAAAATGCAATATATGAAAACATTTAGCTATATTCAAATCTAACTCTTAGTGTTAGGTATCAAGAATTGAAACCATTTAATTTTCTGCAAAAAACAAATAGCAAAAGTTGAAGCATTTCAACTGTGAGCAAACAATAAATAGCAATGTTTGAAACCATTTGACTGCGTGCAAACAAATGAACTCTAATTCATTTAAAGATAAAGTTACAAATTATTCGCTTAAAACACACACACACACACACACACACACACACATATATATATATATATATATATCATGATTACCATGATAATTAAGTCGCGGTGACAGCACGATTTTTGCTTATCTCTATTTCTCTGTCCGTCCCTATTGTCCATCTCTCCCAGAAGATATTCCAAATTACATCTTGTGATCGCACAGAGCTGATATAAATAAGTTATTTATAGTCGGCCAACATTGGCACGTTCATATGTACAGTTCCATCGAAGAAATTTACTCTTGAGTTCACCATCGTCATTCCAGCAGTATCCACTATGTTTTGTGCATCTTATTTGCATGTTTTTTTTGTAATGAGATATAAGTGGCTGTACCGCTGGTCTTTCGTTAGGCATTGCCTTCAGGATTTGCCCAAGATATCTCGTAGCATTCTTGTGAAGTTCCCATGTAGCTTTTTCTTGATGCGTTTTGTTATCGTCAATGAGGTGCATTTATCAAATAGCATTGACACTGCCACAGCTAGGAAGAAATTCGGTTTTATTTTATTGAACAGATAAAACTTCCATATAATCAATAACATATCGATAGCAGTTCTCACCTTAGCTAGGCTAAACATTTATTTTTCCTGTTGCCATTGTAATTTTAGTAAGTTGATTAAATCGATCCAGATTCGATTTGACTTTGGTGAATTTGGAAAAATTTGAATTTGTATAAAGGGGAATTTTCTTGGGGTGGTTGGAAAAGCAAGGAAAGGAAAAACTCATAAAACCAGACACCCTTATCCAGCAAGAGCTGCGTACTGGACAGGAAGACCGGAGCTGTTTAAATTAATAATTACGGAAAATCCATATGTTAGAAACGTGCAAATGCCCTCGCAGATCACTAAAATAGACATATCCACGTACTTGACTGGTTGTTTGCAAAAATCAATAAGACGCGCGGATGAACGGTTGATAATCACCTAAATAAATAAAAAGGCAATATATTTTTCTTTCTTTCTAATCTGGCATGAACTGGAGAGCTTATCAGAGACTGATCATCTATGATTGGGTCTACTTGGTGAGGGGAGTATGATGTTTTAAACCCGACCCTCCCCAAGGAGCCAAACAAAATATTACTGAATACACCATCCGGCGGTTAATCTATTAAGGCGTATATATAAAGTATCAACATCAATTTCAGTTAGTGTCACTGCAGCCGCAGTACGTGAAATTGTCGACTAATCTCAGAGACAGCCTCTTAGAACGGCGATGTCTACTTCTCCTTTTAAACATGTACTTTGCTTTATTTTTATTAACGTGGGGGCCAATGCTGCCTGGTGTCGGCACCAGCATTTGCAGCAGGCATTCATTTGTATTTCCAAAAAGCGCAATATTATCTACATAGTCTGCGTCTGTTATATTTTCTGTAGGATATCGTCTGTTTCTTGCCTTTTTTTATCCTAAATTTATTTTCTTTTATTAGATCTATCGATTTTTGAAGAACAAAGGCAAGATAGATTATAAAGAAATAGGGGGCAAATGTATCTTCTTTAAAAACTCCAGCAACAAAGTTGAAGAAGTCTCTGTCACCATCAGGTGAATAAACGATTGCTTTCGTGTTTTTATAATGCATCATAGTAGCAGTAGCAGTTTGTTTTTCAGGAGACCATATGATAGAAGCATTTGCTCTGTTTTACCCCTGTGTATTGCCAAAGATCCGGGAGACCTGGTGTTATGTTTTGACCTGTTGACCCGGCCAAAAATGCCATTCAAGGTGATACATCGGAAGGAAGTGGCACATTCTAATGGCAGTTATGAGAGGAAATCGCGTGGGCGGAAATTTGCTGATGAAATGGGACGAGGTAAAAAAAAAATCCCATTATACTCTCAAAAACTGACGCACCGGAAGAGAGTGTCCTCTGAACTGCATGACAGTTATTTCCGTTCGATGACGATCACACAGGCCATTACAAAGGTAGCGGAAGTGACACATCCCGGTCGCTAGATATCGGAAGAAGTTGCGGAGGCGTGGAAGCGTGTCCATATCACCGCGTGCGAGTTTGAAGGTAATATAAGGCCGACGAATTGAACAGAAAACTGACGGGCGAGAAGGAAGACAAGCAGTACAGTCGGGGTAGGAGTTAGACGAGATGTTGTAAGGAAAGCCAGCAACCAGCAGAGTGGACTGCCAGGGCTCCGGTTGAGCAGCCATGGAGAACGAGAAAGACACTACGCTGACGGCCATAACTTTGGGGTCAAAATTTTTCAGTTATGTTCGGTCTCCAGCTCCCTCTCACACGCAAACTTTGAGTAACCCTTTTCGAAACCTTACAAATAAAGTGAGAGGTAAAATATTTTATAAAGAAGTCTTCCTGCGTCTTTCTGTGTGCGTCGTTTATTACTGCGTCTTTATCATCGTGCGTCTGTTTAATTATTGTTGTGTTGTTATGATACGGCATATGAGAATATAACACTGGGTTCAATCCCAAAGACCTTAAAAATGGTACTTGATACCTCCTTGCTTAACACTCAGCAATATAAGGTACGTATCAAGGGTAAAGTGGAGCAATCCAGGGAAAGGAGTAGCACCCTCCCCTACACCTCGGTGTATTAACTATTGAAAGGGGAGCCTTCTCGTCGCCCGCGACTACAGTCACCAACTTTACTTACTTAGTGAGTCAAAAGATTTAAGAAATACAAAAACAATTTTCTTATGTGTTTTTTTGCTCGTATTACTTCGATGATTCGAAGGATTGTCACAGTATGTGATATTGTGGATCGATTTCCCCGAAAACATGTCTGATTTTTCCAAAGAATTTTCTCAATATCGGCTTTGATGCGATTGAGAAGCAGAGGATTATATACCTTAACAGTAGTTTCTTTTATAGAAATAAGAGTTCTGCTTCTGTAGTTCTTGACGATTTTGAGATCACCTTTCTTAGGGAAGGTGAGGAGGAATCATTTTTTCCATCTCTCGGCTGTATTTTTTTATTTTTATTTTTTTGCTAATTCAAAGACGTAAGTGATCAAAATTCTCATGTCTTCCATGCTTCTGCATCTTTTCTGCTTTTAATTTGAGTCAGTTCAACGCAAATTTCTTCCAGTGTGAACAGTTCGAGTTGGGTGTCTCGTTGGTAAACAATAATTTTAATCAAATGTTTGTCCGTGGATTTGGGGGAGTTTCCGAGCAGATTCTTGAACTATTTCTTTTAAATCTGAATTCGTTTTTCGAGGCAGGCAAATTGTTGCTTTGGTCTCAACGCGCTCTTTATTTTCTTCATATCCTTAACGGTCTGACATGCTATTTGTGATTATCTATTTTCCACTGAGCTTTATTTTTATTTTATTGTCTGCATTCTTGTTGTTATTTTAGGTATATTTTAGTGTGTTCTCGCTTTACTTTCTTAATTTTCTGCGCATTGACATGTGTTGGGTTTATTTTATGAAGGAATGGCATTTTCATGTTCTCTCGTTTTTTCTTAACTACGAGGGACACAAATGGGACTCTACACTCTTCAACTGGTCTCGTTGGTATGCACTTCGCTGCTGCGTCTATGTGGAAAGTGATGTTATTTTTATATTCGTCTTTTGGGGTTTCAGATATCTCTTAAAGGGTATCGAATTTGGTTCGTAGATTGACCATATATTTGTTGTTTATATCTCTATTGATGAGAACCCGTCATAGCATGTGATTTTGTGTTTTTCCAATTTCTACGTAGACTCAGGCATATCTTTGCAGTGACAATTCTGTTATCGGAAGATCCTCATGCACAGTTCAGAGTATTATTAACCAACTTATTCTTCATGAGTATATAATCTAGTTTGCGTCAACATAATTTTGGTTAGGTGTAGGTTCAAAGATTTCGGTTTTTTGGAATTTAATATTTAGGCCTACTTGTTTGCTTTTGGATGAAAAGTCTATTAGATATTCCTCATCTCTCTTTGGTGAGTTGTGTAAGCAGGATCGGTTATTTTTGCCTCTGCCTACTTGAAAACTGATTATTAAAATATTGTGTTTGGAAATGTGTCGTACAAAGGATGATAGCTCGTTGTATAAGGTGATGATGTCTGTTTCATCACTGCTGTTGGCGCAGTTGTAGCATAAGATGATTGTTTTGCAGCGGTTACCATTAAATCATTTTCGGGTTGATTTTCTCAATGCTATAAAGTGATTTTGCAGTACGGAGACTGAGAAGCATTCCTAAAACCCCTTTGATGGCATTGAAGGTTTTTTTCTTGCCTTTACAGTGGCAAATATCCAACCATTACCAGTATAATGGTAATTTATTTCTTGTTTGCTATGGTAGTATCGATGTTCTTGAATGCATATGATGTCTATACTAAGCTCGGTTGCAGACGCTGTCAGCCCAGAGAACTGGTTTACTCTATTTAAGTCTGAACATGAACAGTCGATATGTGAACAGTGTTTTTGGATTTAAGTAATTTTGGTTTGGGTTTGACTTTGAGTTGTGTAGTTGATTTTTGAACCCTATGGCCGGTGCTTCAACCGTGAAAGAAAATGTGGTTTGGACATTCGGTTTGAATCCAAGTCATGGTAATCATCTGTTGGCTGTTTTTTTCTTTTTCTCAATTGGTGTCACACTTAAAGATGAGTTGCAGTAGTTTCTTGACTGAACTATATTATCCTGGCCGTTGACCTGTGAAGGTTTTCTGCACAGCATCTGATGAAGCTTCCCGTTGACCCAACTTTGAATTCGCACCCACTAAGTTGTTTAGCATGGCTTCTGGTGATAAAAAGTTTTTTTTCTTTAAATTTATTACATTTTTCTTAGTTATGGTACAACTATTCACTTTAAAAAACTATTACTTTTATTTTGCAATAGAAATTTATTTACTCATTTTAAAAGCTTAGATCAAAAACAATTACGTGTTATTCGTTCATGTTTAATAGTCTGAACTTCACGGCAGTTATATCATTTATATCTTCTGTATCTGCTACAGGTTAGAATTTTTTTTTATTTTATTTTATTCTGTTTTATTTATTTGTGCATTTACTTTTTAAAGATAGAAGGGTGACGTGACCCTTCTATTTCTTCTGTTGCCATACATTCTATCCAGTATAGTTACTCGGTGTGCCCCCTACTTCTTTTCCTTACTCTAACCAGCCTACATTAACATTCTGAAGGATAAGCATTGTAATTATTTTTATGATTCACCCCTAAAATTCAAAGGAACTCTAACGGCTCAATTTTCGTCTGTTTCAACGAGGAGTATACTCGCCATTTAGCGTAGCTCTCAATCCCGTTATAAACATCACGTTCTATGCTTTGTCTGGTCATCTACCTATATATATATATATATATATCAGCAGCACGGAGTTCCATGAATCTTTGTCCACATCTATCCCTATTATTCATAGCTCCTGTTAGCTTTCGTGTCTGCATTGGGCTGACGTAAATAATTCTTTGCTGGTTGGCCAACACTGGCACAGCCATGAGCAAAATCCATTAGAAAACGTTGCTTATCAGTTCAACCTTTCTTTTCCAGTAGGGACCCGTATGTCTGCTTCATCTAAATCGAATTCCTTGTTTGATGGGAGGTAAGAGGTCCAACAGTTCCTGTTTTGTGTGGTGTTGCTTCCTGGATTTGTTCAAGAGAGCGTACGGCATTCTTGTTTTTTCCTATAGAACATTTTTTCTCTATGATCTTTGTTAGCATCAATTCAGTACATCCATATAGTAGTATGATTTCTGCGTCAACTTGAAAAGATCCGGGGTTTTTTTTTAATCAGTCACTCTTCCGTATTATCAATACCCTGTCAATAGTAGTTCATGATTTCTCTCGGCGTATGTTATTATAACTCACTGTAGAAGAGAATGTGCTGCCGAGGTACGTAAAATCGTCTACTAATTTCACATGCCTGTCACTTAGAATGAAGATGTCAACATTCTGTTGTCTAAATTTCTCATACGAAGCTTGATATTCTTTTGTCATTAAGGGTTTTCGGACTATAACCGTTAAGCTATATACTCCCTAATCTTCTAAGGACACAATCATCTGGAGCTTGCTGCTTCAATCCTGACTACAGGCGATTAACAATACAGGAATACTTAACACTTTTACCCGATTATGGGTAACGGAATCAGAACAGGCGACCCCCGTTGATTCAATAAAGGACGAAGTTCGAAGTTTCGTGTATTCCCCGAGTTAGACAAACACCTAAAGAAGGCCGGAGGACATATCGGCCGAAACATTGTGGAAATAACAATAAAGATTAAGACAATAGTCCGAAAACCCTTAATGATAAAAATGTCTACTTTTTGTTTAAAATACATTTACTCTGTTTTATTTGAATTCACGTGAAGACCAATACATCTAAGCTATGCAGTAAAGATTAAGCTTGGGCTGGTGTATTGGCGAGAAGAACTAGGTCATCTCCGAAGTCTGCATCTGTCATAGTTTCTGCTGGATATACCTGCTTCTTACCTTTTTTAACTTGAAGTTAATTTCTTTTACTAGAACTATTGTCGTTTGGTACTAAATAACAATCAAGTGTTGATATGCCATTAAACCATATATAATAGCTAAAAATCTGTTATTTAACAAATGTTTGTCATTATTATTAGGATATTACGTATACAATAAAATTAATGACTGAGATTTTAATTTCGCTGGTATGAACGCCAACCAAACAGTAAAGACTACCTATTTTTAATTGTTTACACCACGATGTTTCTTTTTTTTTTTCGGGTATCTTTTTTTTTCAAGTTTTTTTTTTTTTCAAATAATATTCGGATGTGATAAAACGCTATCGCTTGTCTTTTCATTTTTAAGCACGTGAGAGCCGGATAGTACAATTGGTTTCTTATATTTTTGAAATGATATTTTCACTTCCTCGAAACTACTATCAATGATTATGAAAAATTGAAATGAAAGAATTCATCGATCTGTGATGAAAAAAGAGTAAGATCCTCGCGAAAGCTAAGTCTAACAGAAGAAACTGTATCCCAAACTTTTAAAAAATCAGCAAATAATTGCAAATGAAATATACCTGAATAATTGCTTCATTGTTGACAGGTTAAATAATATGATAACGTTAAAAAAGAAAGAAAGAAAGATAAGAAATCGTTGAATTTAATGGGAAAAAATAGAGAAGAATAAAGAAATCAACAAAACTGGAGATAAATGTAAAAAAAAAAAGACTGAATGAAAATGAATCGATAATAATAAAAGGAGAAAAATAGAAATGTGTAGAAATGAAGTTACCAAAACACAAGGAGAAAGAAAGACATGAAGACATTAGAAAATAAGAAAAAGAATAAAGGAATATTATAATAGGAGGGATTGAAAATTTAAATTATCACAACTTGTCTGCTGTTGAGGAATGTTTTGAATTATAGAATCCAATCTCGAATAAAGATGTGTACTGACCTCAAGGAGGTATAGGTTGAAAAATAAAACTCATTAGTTCACATTCCATGCAAATATTTTGGTGTGATTATGAACTTTTCAATTGAACTCACTAGAATTTGAAATTTAAAAAAATATATGTGCTGAATTCGTGGAAGAACGGAAGTTGGTTTGATTGAGTTTTATGGGCTATCAACCATTGAAGGTCATTTAATGTCAAATCCTTTTTATACATACATATTACATATATAGGATTTGGTTTGGTTGAATTTGATGGGATATCAACCATGGAAGGCCATTTAATGTCAAATCTTTTTATACATACATATTACATACATAGGATTTGGTTTTGTTGGGTTTTATGGGGTATCAACCATTGTTGGTCATTCAATGGGAAATCCTTTGTATACATACATATTATATATATAGGATTTGGTTTGATTGGGTTTTATGGGATATCAACCAGTGAAGGTCATTTAATGTCAAATCCTTTTCATACATACATATATAGGATTTGGTTTGGTTGTGTTTTATGGGGTTTCAACCATTGTAGGTTATTTAACGTCAAATCCTTTTTATACAGACATATTGCATATATAGGATTTGGTTTGGTTGGGTTTTATGGGGTATCAATCATTAAAGGTTATTTAGTGTCAAATCCTTTTTATTCAAATATATTACATATACAGGATTTAGTTTGGTTGGGATATCAACCATTGTTGGTCATTCAATGGGAAATCCTTTTCATACATACATATTATATATATAGGATTTGGTTTCATTGTGTTTTATGGGATATCAATCATTGTAAATCATTTAAGGTCAAATCCTTTTTATACATATATATTACATATGTGATTTCTAAACATATTTTTAATATTACGTTTTTAAACAAGCCTGAGCTCATTTTTGACACTCTGTTAAATGGTTTCAGTTAATTTCAAACAATTCAGTTTAGCATAATTACACCGGTTTTTTTTTTTGGTTTTTTTTTCTATACACTCATTCATTTGATTGAATTCAGTTTTTTTGTTTACGCAATGTTAAATGTAAAAAAATCCAGCTTATTATAAGTCACGTTTAAATGTCAACAGTTCTATAACAAATAATTCATTTTAGTATGAATATAGTTCAGTCAAGAAACTACTGCAACTCATTTTTAAGTGTGACACCAATAGAGAAAAAGAAAAAAAACAGCCAACAAGAAAGTTAAATGGTTTCAAGTATTGCTATTTATCACTAAAATGTCTATTGAAATTCAGTTATTTAGCTAAATACAGTTAAATGTAAAGATTTCTATTTCTAACAATTCAGTGTAGCTTCGTACCGTTTTTTGTTTACTCACAGTTAAATGTAAAAACAGTTATATTTCAAACAATTGAATTTAGCATTAGTACACAGCTTAAATGCCATACAGGTTGGACGCTATCAGGTGCTACCACTCCGGGTCAGAGTGGACCTGGTTTGGTATGGATTGCTTTGCTTTGGTTTGTTTTTATTGCAAATCACACATTGTTGGTTATTCAATATCAAATCCATTTTATACATGTAAACTATTCTATTTCAAACAATTCAATTTAGCATAAGTACACAGCTATTTTATTTACTCACAGGTAAATGTAAAAGCAGTTCTATTTCAAACAATACAGTTTAGTATACGTATGCATTTGAAATCTCAAAACAGTTCTATTTACAAAAATTCAGTTTAATATGCTTTAATGTCAAAACAGTTCTATTTCAAACAATTCAGTTTAGCATAAGCGAACAGTTTAGTTCTATTTGACCCAGAGATTGAACCCTATTATGTGCTACCACACCGCTGGGGAAAAAAAGAATGAAATAATTTATTTTTAAAAATAGATCAATTAAGGAAATAAAAGAAAACTAAATTGTATAAAAATATGTAGCAGCAGTACGTTGATTAATGTTCAAATATTTGATGACTAAAGAAAAACTCATTCCAATTAAAACTAACTGATAGATTTGTGACGGAATAACATATTTTAAATGGTAAATGTCTCTTTTCTACTCTCAATAGACGACCAAATATGTTTATGTGCTACCAAATTTGGTCTGCTTATTTATTGGACAAAGGAAAAGAATATAACTTAAGAATTATGAGAAAAAGAGACACCCACCGATAGTAAACAGCAACTATCAACAGGGAGACATGTTGCTGCAAGATATAACTAACCAAATATAAGCTTAATTTCAAAAGTTCAGAAAAGAAAAAAAGAATGATTAACGCATTTATTACTAATCAGCTTTATAGGTACCTCTTCAAACTGGAGATTCCGTAGTGTTATTTCTTAGATTGATAAAACACCCAAACATATATATATATATATATATATATATATATATATACATATATATATATATATATATATATATATATATATATATATAAGATATTATTTCAGACAGTGAATCCAAAGAAGGGAATAAATCTAATCAAGACAGATAAAATATTCAAAAATAGAATATCAAATTAAATAGTCCTGCATGCATAAACGTAAATTTAGACTATTTGCAAAAATAATTGAATAAATAAATAAACAAAAAAGGAATAACAATGTTTTATTTAATTGGTAATTTTTACACTAATATTGTAAATTTAGTCGGGGTACCATAATTAACATTCGTTTTAGATTTTTAGTTTATTTTATTGATAAAATTGATATACTAAAATTAGATTGTCGGAATATATTTTTTATAAATTTTTGAATTTTTGACATGTATTATTGTAACTGCTATTTCTCCTTCTGTTAAATTTGAAATAAGATAAAAATGGATGCAGTTTTACATGCCCTAATATTTTGATATTTATTGTTACTTGAAGGTTGCTTTAATACACAAAATAAATCACTTTTTTATAAATCTCAAGCAGGTTGTAAATGTGAAAAAATATTCTAATCCATTTCTTGTTTGATCTGAAGAAGTTATGTTGATTTTTTAGAGCATTGATTTATATCAATGCTTCTAACTGGATGGGAAAAAAAATAATCTTAATGTGACCGATTGTTGTATTTTTTAAAGAATTTTAAATGCAAAGACAGTTTTTAACCATAAAACCCCAATTGAATATATGATTTCTGGTCCCATGTGTTAGCATACACGGCAGCTTGTTTCTGAAAGTCTTCTAAAAGCTTCGAATGCCCACTGTTTTTCGTCACCCCATAGTAGTTAAAAAAATGTCAAGGCCAACATCAGAAGACAGGTGAAAATAAACATAAATCTCTTATAAATATACATTAGTCTAGGACTTCAAGTAAGTTAAAACTTACCCTTAATGAACCCCCTAATTTTTTTTTCACGTACACAAGGGAAGCAGCATGATGGACGCCTCACCTGGTCCTGGACCTGCGAGACATTGGCTCAACATCCAGGATGTAGGGAACTACTGCTGCTCATCTATAAGAGTGGCTTCTATAGATGAGAATAAAAAACAGCCATAGAAAGATAACCATGACCCACACTCAAACCACATACATAAAACGCATAGCTCTTCGCGTGGTTAAAAAAGGGGCACGTCCTGCTGAGGTTGGAGCCCTGGCCTCAGTGTTCGAAAAATCAGCTACAGAGCTAACAACAAAAATTTCTAAAATGCAAACAAACAATACAAATAGCAACATTTAACGTTAGAACTTTAAATAGAATAGGTCAACTACTAGAGTTGACTGCATCGGCCGCCAAGCCTAAGATAGACATATGATTACAAGAACACAAATACATGCACACCGAAGACATCAAATATCACGGTATTGCCAATGGATGGACGTTAGCAACTGTATCAGCATGGAAAAACTCTGTCAATGCCACAGTAGAAGGGGTAGGAATGCTAATAGGTCCTAGAGCGTTAAAAACACTTAATAGCATCGAGAGAATAAAACCTAGTATGATGACAGCGACATTTAATGGCAATCCCAGAATAACAATCATCTCCTGCTACAGCCCTACCAATGTTAGTGAAGAAACTGAACTAGACGCTTTCTACGATGAGCTATCCTCTCTAGTACGTAGCATACCGATACACAACGTACTAGTCATTGGCGGAGATATGAATGCCCAAATCGGGAAAAACGGAAACAACAGACACAGCTTTTACAACACATCAAATAGGAATCGACAACATCTAACAGAATTCCTGATGGAAAATAGATTAACATGCATCAAAACAAACTATCAAAAAAGGGAGGGAAAATTATGGACCTACACATACGTGAACCATAGTAAAGCACAGATAGACTACGCCCTAATAAACAAGAAATGGAAAAATAGCGTGATGAATTGCGAGGCATACTCCTATTTCGAGGGTGTATCCTCCGATCACCGAATAGATTTGATTAGATTAGACTAAGCCTACGAAGAAACGCCACACGAGTTGCGACCACCAAACACTACGACTGTGTCCTTCTTAACAACTGAGATATTAGAGATAAATATGTTTTAGAATTAATGAACAGATTCGAGACATTACAAGAGAAGACAGGAAAAGATACCCCAAATGATGAAATTGAGAATTTCGTCAATGCGCAGCTAGAGGCGGCAGAAAAGTGTATTCCAACAAAACCTAGAACTAAACATAGAGTCCCTTGGGAAACCTAAGCGGTTAGAGAAAAACGTGCACACGTGAAAAATGCCTCCAAAAGCAATAGGAAGAACCAAAGAAACACAAATGCCATAAAACTAAAAAAAGGCACAAGATCTATTAGCAGGCACATATCTTAAAAACAGACAGAATACATACAGAATCAAATAGAACAATTAGAGACTCAGTGGAAGATAGGCAATCTAGGATAGCTTGGCAAACAATAAACGAAGTGAATAGAAGGAAGAGCACAATTAAAACAAAATTAACAACTGCAAACGAACAAGAAAGAATAAAACCATGGAAACAGCATTTCAAAAATCTACTCGGAAACCCAACGAAAGTAACGCACGAACCAATCACCACAATAATTAGTAAGCAATTGGACATTAAACTAGGACCGTTCACGCAAGAAGAACTCGACTGTGTGCTTAAAAAAATTAAAAATAGGAAAGCTGCAGGGCTTGACGAGATTCCACCTGAGGTATGGAAGACCAGACAATTTGACGACATACTGCTCCGACACTGTAACGCTGTCTATAATCAAAATCTGATAGACAGATGGATGAAGGGATGCATCCTTCCCTTCCCTAAAAAGGGCGACCTCGGATTACCCAAGAATTACCGAGTCATAACACTTACTTCAATAACACTTACTATAATGCCCTACTACGAAACCGCATAGAACCCAAAATCGATAACATCCTTAGGAAAAACCAAAATGGCTTCCGAAGAAATAGATCCACGACCTCACAAATATTGACCATCCGTAGAATCCTTGAAGGCGTACGGGAAAAAAACCTACAAGTGACATTACTTTTTGTCGACTTAACCAAGGCCTTCGATTCCATTCACAGAAAGAAGTTGGAACAAATCCTACAAGCATACGGCCTGCCAAAAGAAACCGTAGCAGCAATAATGATTCTCTATAGAAACACCAAAGTGAAAGTACGTTCACCAGATGGAGACACAGAATACTTCGACATTGTAGCAGGAGTTCTAAAAGGGGACACACTAGCCCCATAACTCTTTATCGTGTGTTTAGACAACGTGCTTAGAACGTCGATCGATAAAATCAGAGAGAGCGGCTTCGAGCTGACAAAGAAAAGAAGCAGAAGATACCCCGCAAAAACTATTACCGATGCCGACTACGCCGATGACATAGCTTTACTAGCAAATACACCCAAACAAGCCGAAACACTACTGCACAGTTTGGAACGAGCCGCCGCAGGCATTGGCCTCCATGTCAATGCACACAAAACTGAATATATGTGCTTTAATCAAGATGGTGACATTTACACTTTAGACGGAACCTCTCTGAAACTGGTTGACACATTCCCCTACCTAGGAAGCAGTGTCTCATCAACTGAAAATGACATTGACACACGGCTAACGAAGGCATGGACAGCTATCGATAAGCTATCGGTCATATGGAAATCAGACCTGACCGATAAAATGAAACGCAGTTTCTTCCAAGCAGCGGTTGTGTCAGTTACTGCTGTATGGATGCACCACCTGGACGCTAACCAAACGGCTGGAAAAGAAGCTAGACGGCAACTACACAAGGATGTTGCGAGCAATATTAAAGTCCTGGCGACAACACCCCACAAAGCACCAACTATACGGCCACCTGCCTCCCATCACGAAAATTATCCAAGTTAGACGAACCAGGCACGCAGGACACTACTGGGGGAGCAGAGACGAGCTCATAATTATGTACTCCTATGGACCCCTATTTATGGCCGAGCAAAAGCAGGACGACCAGCTCGAACATACAGACAGCAGCTATGTGAAGATACGGGATGTAGTTCAGAAGACCTGCCGGAGGCGATGAACGATAGGGAAAAGTGGCGAGAGAGGGTCAGGGATATCCGTGCGGGCGGCAGGACATGATGATATATATATATATATATATATATATATATTTGTCATGTTGCTAGCACGGATTTCATATATATATATATATATATATATATATATATATATATATATATATATATATATATATATATATATATATCCGTTTGTGTTTTCTTTATAAAAAATATATATATATATCCGTTTGAACGGATGCATGTAAACAATAGTAATTGTGATTCATAACCGTTTAAAATATACTTCGTAGCTAATATCTCCTCGTGGCTAAATGGTTAGAATCTTTGGCTTGGCGTTTGAATCAACCGGGTTTCGATCCCAGCTACGGGGAGATAGTGTCTAGCCACACTGATGAGTTCAGATAGAACGAAACAGATCTGTCTGTGGATGACTATATATATATGTGTGTGAAGGGAGTGCATCCTTGAGTATGCTTCATTTTACTTTTTGTGACCTTATATATATCGCTGTTATCATGCTGTCAATTTAAGACCAATATTCACTACGAGGACGACCTTTAATTCTACAAATAAGGACAAGTTCCCTATCTTTAAACAAATTATGTTAGTATATAGATTTGTACGTCGATACGATGTACGTCGACATTTATAGGCAGAACTTGTCAGCGCCTCAAAGTGAGGATTATAGAGCATATACCCAGAGTTATTTTATCAAAAGGCCGACAAACATCCGGGCATTCTCCAACAATGGATTCGGCTATTGGTGAGCATTTGCTACCATAAATAGTTGCAGGACCAACTATGAAGATGATTACTTCTCTGTTCTACACAGAGCCAGAGACAAAATTCACCTTAAAGTCTTGGAGGGGAACTATATTGCCATAAATCGCCCCCCTCTGTGCAGGCAATTAAGCACTCATAATTTGAATATTTTGGGGTAACTGTTGGAGACTGGGCTGACTTGATTCTTATTTATTTATTTATTTATTTATTTATTTTCTCACCTCGTCTCCTTTATCCTATTAATTAATTAAAACCCCGTTTCTAGAAATTTTCCTATGACTAGCTTGACAAGTGCCGGACTAATGGGTCCTTGCTATTTCATTATTTTAGAATAGTCCCCCCTCTTTTTACCAATGATTTTATTAATCTCTTAAATATATATATATATATAGTTTTTACAACCAGAAAGACACACACACATATCATCATCATCATCATCATCATCATCATCATCAATTCACGCTGTTAGCATAGCACGGATTTCTCTGATCCTCTCTCGCCACTCGCCTCTATCGTCCATCGCTCCCGGTAATACCTCCAGGCTACAACCTGTATCTGCCCGGAGTTGTATATAGGTTCTAGCCGGTCGTCCAACCTTTGCTCGTCCATATGAACGGGTCCACAGGAGTACATCATTTATGAATTCATCCTTACTTCTCCAGCAGTGTCCTACATGTCTGATTTGTCTAATTTAGATGGTTTTCGTGATGGGTTGTATGTGGCCGTTTTATGGGGTGTTGCGTCCAGGTCTTATTCAATATGGCTAGCAGGTTTTTCGTGTTATTGTCACCAAGCTTTTTCTCCATACGCTTAGTTATCATCCATTTAGTGCATCCATATATTAGTATTGGCACGACCGCTGCTTGGAAAAAAATGCGTTTTATTTTATTGGAAAAGTCTGACTTCCATATGACCAATAGCTTATCGATAGCAGTCAATTGCTTTGCTTGTCGCGTGTTGATGTCATTTTTGGTTGACGAGAAATTGCTTCCTTGGTAAGTAAACTTGTCCTCTACGTTCAGGGGGGGGCTATAGTTTAGTGTGAAGATGTCACCTCTTTGATTAAAGCACATATATTCTGTTTTGTCTGCGTTCACATGGAAGCCTATGCCATCTACTGCCCTGTCAAGACTATGTAGTAGGGATTTGGCTAAGGTGCGTGTATTTGCCAAAAGCACTATGTCATCGGCGTAGTCCGCGTCCGTAATAGTTTGTTCAGTGTTGTTTGCTTCTTTCCTTTGCCTGTGTGAAACCTTTTTCTTCAATTAAATCTATAGAAGTTCGAAGCTCGTAATCTTGGTGGATAATAAACAGTTATGGGACTAACGTATATCCTTACAGCACACCTACGACATTGTCGAAATAGTCTATGTCTTAATCCGGTGAGCGAACTTTTACTTTCGTGTTTTGTATAGGATCATCATGTCTACAAAGGTTTCTTTGGGGAGACCTTAGGCGAGAACTATTTGCTCCATCTTCATTCTGTGTATGGAGTCAAAGGCTTTGGAGAAGTCTTCAAATAACAGGTTTTTTTTAGCACCGATACTTTCGCACGATGGCCATGATTTGTGATTTCGTGGACCGATTTCTCCGAAAGCCATTTTGGTTCTTCCTAAGTATTTTCTCAATTGTATGTTCTATGCAGTTGCATAGCAGAGCATTTTATATCTTGGCCGCTATGGAATAAAGGATTATACTTTGGTAGTTCTTGGCTATTCCGAGGTCACCCTTCTAGGGAAAAAGGTGGAATGCACCCCTTCATCCATCGGTCTATTGCGTTCTGGTTATATACGGCGTTGCTGTATCGGAGTAGTATGTCGTTGAATTTCCTTGTCTTCTCTACTTCTGGGAGTATTTCATCAAGACCTGCTGCTTTCCTATTTTCTATTTTTTCTTTAAACTAAGTAGAGTTCCTCTTGCGTAAATTGTCCAAGTTTAATGTCTTGATGATTACTAATAATTTTTGAGAAAGATTCACCCGTAACTTTCGGGATATTTCCAAGTAAGTTCTTCAAATATTTCTACTGTGATACAGGCACATTAATCTTCTTAATTTGCATGAATGTAAGAGATAGCCAATAACTGGGAAGCTTGATAAGTGACTGACTAATGCTATCCCTTCATGTCACAACAATGGCATAACCGATAGGATAATAATTGTCTCTCGAGGCTCCCGATTTTGTCGATACGTGGCTACGATGTTTTGCTGCGAGCGCAAGAACTAAAAAGCAGAAAGACGACAAGGAAAAAGGAGGAGAAAAAGAGATTACGAATTTCTTTTTGGCTAGAGCAGGATGCCAGGTGATAATAAAAGTTTCTACCGTGGCGTATCCCACAAGCCTGGAAGACCTGACTTTTGAAAAAATAAGATAGATCGTAAGAAGAAATATGAGCCCCGAGAAAAGGTTGTTCGAAGCAAAAAGAATGAAGTTCATGTCGATGAAACCCGAAATTGTTGGACATATAAAATATTTACACCGCCTACGAAATGCGAGTTGATATTGCGAGTTTGAAAATCCTGGAAAAGGAGAACGGACGATTCAAGAGGATTTAATTCAATTAAGGTTTATTGAAGGTATGTATAATGCATCACATGGATATAGAATAATGAAACAATTACAAATAGGAATTATGTCTTTGAATATCTGTATTGACTTCATACTGAAACAAGAATTAATACAGAAATACAACCATGATAAAAGTCAAGCCAGTGAACAAATATTCACCGATACTTACAGGTTAAGAAAGATTTTTAAATTGTTCATATTGATTGTAAGAGATAGCTTATATAAGTCTCTTACTGAGAATAATTGGAAAGTTTGATACGTGACTGACTAGTGCTAACTTTGCAAATTAAAACAGTTTCCACAGGTGGATCCGTTCTTATTGGCTGGAAGCCTTCAGTTTAGCTTTCGCTGTACTCTTTCTTCTACTCAGTTCAATCAATATATGTCATGCTATCCTGGATTGTCTATCTTCAACCGAGTCTCTAATCTTATCGATCTGATTTTGTATGTATTATATTAATTCTTCTAAGTATACGTTAGTTAGTCCTTAATTTTCTGAACAATGATTAGTTGGAATATATATATATATATATATATATATATATATATATATATATATATATATATATATATATATATATATATGTATATATATATATATATTTGTATATATATATATATATATATATATATATATATTGATAGATCCATTCAGACAATGTCAGATATTTACATCATCAATATATCCCTTTAAATACATTCATATTAAAAGACTTCTATTCAAAATCTCCTTTAAAAAAACATAGCGATATTAACTAACTTAATATGGTAAAATTAGAAAAAAAACAAAACATGATTGTTGAATTTCCCTTATTTTAGGATTTTCTTTCTTTTATGTTAGCTATGTATGTTTTTTACATTTTGGTTTACATTATTAAAAGTCAGTATTGATTTTAAAATAACCAGTTGATCACTGTACTGAAGTAAACCGTAGTTGTCTCCCCTGTATCAGCCACTTGCATATATTTATGAATGTTTCATCCTTAACAAAACACTGTTATTCGATATATCAATAAATCTTCCAATCAAGCTTTAACCTCGTTCATTTTTTCTTCTTTTCTGAAGTAGACAGGTACATCATCTACTTGCTGCAAATGATAATGGGGTATTGCAGAGTTTATTAAGATTATTCTTGTACGAAAATAGCGTTAGTGCTTTTTATATTACTATTCGGTATTCTGACTCCGACTGGCATTTTGCTATATAACAGAAAAAACAAAACATAACTCATAACAATTTCTGACACAGTGTATAGAGATAAACATTGTGTTTTGAAGATCGATATTCAATACCGAATGTGAAAATTGTTTTAGCGCTATATTCTTGATTTCTCTCACATTTATTGCTATTTCACAATGCCCCTCCCCCATCCTACTTCAGTCACCCATCATCGGATTTATATTGGCTGGCCAAACGATGATGTTGAATATGTCCAGATGGAGACGGTCTCTTTAGCATTTCATTATTGTGCCAACATGTCTCCAGCTATCTCCGTGACTTCCTTGGCAAGAAACACAACTCCCCTTTAACTCTCTTTCTCGTTTGATTAATTGTAAGTCAAATTCGCCCAAGACACATTAGATTTACCGTCTTTTGCAGACGGCGGAATCAACACCTCCGTGGAGAAATTGATTGCCTAGCGCTGTGAAGGCTGTCTCTGGAGGTTTTCACCGACTCGAGAAAGACAAAAATTGGTCTGATAAATGTTTGGCTAAGTAGAAACGAATTTTTGTGGTTTCAGTCACATTAGTAAAATGGTGAACGTATGGGGTGGATATCGTTACTTAAGAGATATAAAGTAGAGAGAAGGGAATTTATCGTTTTAGATAAAAATAGAATATATTAAGCAAAACACAACGTAAATAATGAATATTTAATACGATTTCTTGGTAAATAAGAAGATTAAAGAATGATAACATATTTAAAAGATGATTTGCTGCATAAATATCCCAGGTTGGTTTGGTTTCTTTGTTTAATGGCAAATCGACCTTTGTAGGTTATTTAATGCCAAAGCCATTCTCTTAGAAAAACAGTAATGGTACTATTTAACCTAAAGCTGAGAGGATAAGGGGGTACATAACTTTCCCAAAGGTATTTTCCCGAAAGTGAACGTAATAGCGCGACTCGAGTACGAACTCGCTTACTACCATTCCGCAGTCCATTCCCATTACACCACGGGGACACCCGGCTATTATACTGTAACATATTTATTATTAATTAAAAGGGAAGATAAATACAGTAATTAGTAATTGATTGTAGATACTGAATCGAAATATTTGTTTTATTACAGATTCATTTATATATTCAAGTAAATTGATTGATTTTACAGCATCCTAACTCCTCTTGGGTTATGCCTAGGGTTATTTTGTCTATGATTGCGTTTATTATAAGTAGTTATTTTTTTAGAGTTGTTTCGCACAAATTTCTCTAAGAATATTTTTCAAGCATATCTTTTTGATTCATAGACGGTAAAACCATTCCTGGGCAAAGTGGTTTTCCGAGAAATGATAATGAAGAGATATTGCACCCTCTAAAGCTCTCCGGAACTCTCGCCATTAGATGCAATTTAATGTCTCACCAAAGGCACCTCATTTCTACAAGATATATCATATTTACCAACCCCTCTGCTCGGGTAGGATATGACACAAGGTCAATTTTTAAGCGGAGTTTAACAGGTTTCAATTCAGAGTTTTCCTTCTCCTAGACTAGTTGCCTCACCAAGGCTGAAGAACCCAGTCTGCCCTACAATTTTACCCATAGCTGGAGGGAGAATAATTGGATTCATACCTTTCCCAAGGGTATTAGTGCTATGTGAAATGCAATCAGTCTCGTCCAGGATTTGAACTCGTGTCGCCGTGTGCATTTCCTATAACGATAACCATTACACCACGGGCACCTTCTACAAGATATATAGTCATCATATTTCAAGCTCACTGACATGGCTAAGTCGACATTGAACTTAAAGGCTACTGAGAATAGGCTTTTAAGCAAGTTAAATCAAACTAGGGCAGTTTTTACCTTGTGTTTCAATACGTCAGGCGATATAATTAACATTCGCAAATGAATGATTTGACCAGAATGTGTTGAGGCGTAAAGATGATTACAGAGGACATAGTTTTAAATAAGTTTATAAGCACTGAATGTTTGTTTTTCTTCTGCGCTTTTCTAATGAATTTTTAGCCAAGATAATTGGTAACTTCATATTTTTACGCTGTTATTTCTTTTCTCAGAATTTGAAAAGCAATAAATGCTATTAAATTTTCAGCGCGAAAAATCGAGAAACATTTTAAGTCTGGCATAATGCTTCTATTTAATATAATTTCCGTGTGCATTGTCCACGATACACACACACACACACACACACACACACACACACACACACACATATATATATATATATATATATATATATATATATATATATATAAATTTTGAAGAATCGGGCTTCTTAATGATTATCACAGAACTATCTGGTGTCCTTCGTAATCTTATAAATAGGACAAAAAAATGAACGTCAAATATATACTCAAAATTAATCAAAATGACTTTTATTTGTGATGCGTCAGTCATCGTCTAAAATAAGAGAGCTCATAAGATTCGACATTTTCCCCTGATGAAGTAAGAATTTGGAATCTCCATTTCTTTCGAGCTTCATTTAATAAAAACTAACAAGAGTAAATATAAACAAAGACAAAATATAATTTTTAAAAATCTTAACGCTTTCCTTCCTCTGAGAATATGAGTATCAGATGTCTATGTTCGATTTTAATGAATATTTTTCGTATTTTTCGCTCTTACATTCAATGCAAGAATTGCTTACCGACACAATATTTAACTACCGTAAAAACTGGAGAACAAACGAAATAACAAATTAGGAAAATTTCATTATAAAATAGGCAAAACATCAGTTCATTCATGCAAATTATGTATTTTAACAGCGTGCACGTATTGTCACAAAATCTTGTAAAAAAAGTATGTTTTTATTTTTCTATTGCATTAATATCTGTTCTAGTTTCTTATCATGTTTTTAAACTGTTATTTTCTAATTACCAAAATAGGTTCACAGTAATATTAACACATTGTACATGTATTCATTTTCTTACAGATAAATTGTTCTTTAATATAAAAAAAAATGTAATAAAACTTGACAAAACCTCTTTTTAAATTAGACTATAAATACATTCCGTTACGGTTAATTTATTGTTTTGGTTTCTTTGTTTAATGGCATATCGACCGTTGTAGGTTATTTAATGCCAAAGCAATTCTCCTAGAACAGTAGTGATACTATTTACCCCATAGCTGGGAGGATAAGGGGGTTCATACCTTTCCCAAGGATATTTGTCCGAAAATAAATGTAATAGCCCGATTAGAGTACGAATTCACTTACTACGATTCCGCAATTCATCGGTTTAACGATTACACCACGAGGACACTCCCTTGTTTTCTTAATGTTTTGCGTATAAGTAATTACTTTTTAAAAAGCAAGAGAACAATCTTTTGGCAAAAAAACTAACACCTATTTTTAAAATTTACCAAATGTCTTATGATTATCTGATTTATATAAAATATTCAATGCTTATTAATTTTATGAATCATGTCACGTGATAGCCCACGGAGACGAAGAGGTAAGACTAATACTATCCTCCCGTGTTGAATTAGCAGTATCTAGCAGTCAAAAAAGTGACCATTAAGAGAGAATGTGGGTCACAGAGGGGATAAACAGATGTTGGTACTTGATGACCTCACCCAGGTCGCCGGACACCAAGGAGGAAGAAGAGAGAAGCCAAATGATTGGCTGGGACCTCAAAACGGAAGTGGGGACCCCTTCCCCTCAGCGGAAATAGATAGTAAGAAATTTAGTTTTTGAGCAGAGTTCGTAGCGGGCGGACGAACCATAGCCATTTTACTCCGGGTGGAAGACAAAAGAATTACTGAGACACGAAGGACCCCAGGCTCTTCAAGCCAGTGTAAAAAAATAGAACAAAGTCTATTACCCCGTGAAAGAAGAAAAGATTCTCCAGTGGAACCCCGTCGAAAAAATATAAGATAAGTAACTTTGGGGCCATTTTCCTTTATACCCAAATTTCGTTTACCACTCTCTCTCTCTCCCAATTTGAAGAAAGATAAAAGTCAAGAAAAGACATTTATATTCGTGGACTGTCCAATTATTATATGTTTTGACACCTTGAAAGGTGTATATAACTGTAGTAAAGGAATTCATGTATTTGTATGTTACCATGTGGTCTATGTTGTTATTTCATGCTTCTTTTCAGCTTCT
Organism: Sepioteuthis lessoniana; assembly: GCA_963585895.1. NCBI lineage: Eukaryota > Metazoa > Mollusca > Cephalopoda > Myopsida > Loliginidae > Sepioteuthis > Sepioteuthis lessoniana. Next base: position 124,478,153 of record OY757909.1, on the reverse strand, counting down.
ATTCGCCTTATGTTATCTTGCTTAAAATTGTTCTATTAATTCCTAAAATATCACACGGGAAACCGGAGTTGCCGACTACTACAATATTAATATTATTACGACTAAGACCTATAGGCCCGTATTCTTCTGTTATCTAAGGGAAAGAAGTTTAGCGGCCTGGTGGGTGTGTGATAGTGTGAAATTTGGAACCCCTTTGCCCGCGGCGGTCAGTCTGGCTCTAAATTAATCCCTCACGTAATATGCCAGTTCTTATATGCCTGAGAGAAAAACTCTGAACGAGGCCTTATTCCATAGGGGATCAAGTGCCAACCTCACCCGCCTTCACACGTGCGAAAATAAAGTCCCGTTTTGGGATTTTAGTCAATTTGCCGTCACAATCATTTTAATCATGAAAAAAAAAATGAAAATAGTATTTTGTTCGAAAAGTTGGTGAAAATAAATTTAAACACCATCAAAACCAAATGGTCTTCTTAGTTTCTACTTAGATGCCAATCATGTTAAATCACAATTTGAAATAAAACTGACAATTTGTATAAAAATGGATTTGGCGTTAAATAAAAACTGGTATGTCATAAAACCCAACCAACCAACCAACATCATGTAAAATCGTTAATTTTTAAAATAAAAGTCAAAAGATCCAAAAAGAAAATTTGATTTGTACATTGCATTATTTCCAGCAATTCTTGTACTTAAATACAAAAACTTCCTTAAAACAAAATTTTCCATAGGATGAGGTTCTTATTTTTTATCTTATAAAATTGACTGAGTCTAATAAAAGTTATTAGAAAATGTAAATTTGGCTTAGAAGTATATATAGTTAATATGTTTACATTTCAGTTTACAGCTATCTTGTGAGAAAAAATGTTTTCTATTTCATTCACGAGATGTAAAATGTGGAGATTGAAAACAAAATAGAAAAAAAAAACATAACTATTCAAACTTTGAGGACAGTCTCAACAGAAACGCTACAGTAAAGAGAAGAAACAGTTGATATCAAATAAATCAGTAAGTTAATACAAAACTTTCTAATATATTTTGTTCATATCATATAAACATGTAGAATCATTATTTTGTCGTTTGCAGTCTGAGGAGAGATATCTGTTATCTGACAAAACCTGCTGGTCTACACCTTTGTTCAATGTAATTATATTCTTTGCTCCACCACATCATTCAAACGTAACACCTTCTCAGTGTAGTATAGAACATGAAAGGTGTGTCTAGGTTTGTTTCAATAATTCTATATAAGGTTCTTATATTAATGCATTTATGCAATCTTCGATGCTGGCGAGTCCTCTTCTTCCTTCCTTTCATGACGCATATTCCGACTGATATCATCTCTTAGGTTAAACACCTCTGGCATAGTCATTAACTTTCTTGTCCATTTGTTCATTAGTCTTATTTATTGCTTAGCCTATTTTAAAATGGTTCTGAATACCTTACTAGGTGGACTGCCAAGATCTTCATCCTCTTGATGAGATTATCATGTTACTTCTCACGGATCTCTCACATCAGCATTAGCTGATGGTCTTTCACAGGATTCGGAGAGAGAGAAAGGTTCCTCAGGCTTTCAGTACTCTTCTTACTATTAAGGCTGATCTTAACAATGCTTTAGCTTGGATGGTTTCGATCCCCCACCCACCAATTCTCAACTCATCCAGTCCGTTATCAAGTCTTTCGAGATCGATCGAAGCGCACCACTTACAATTTGTATCACTGTCACCTTCATGTTTCAAAGCTTTTTTTCTTTTTTATTTCTCTGGCAAGGTCTAAGTACTTGTCTCTCTTTTCGCTTTCTTAGATTTTCACTTAGTAGTTCGCCAGCTCGTCAGAGTTCACTATATGATGTTTTATTTTTGGTAACTGTCACTAGGTCTGATCTTCTAGCTAAAATTAGGTGATCTGTTTGTATTTCAAATTCTGGACGGTTTTTTGTCTAATTTTCTTTGAAAGGGTCTTGTTTGAACATATATCATTAGATAGAGTGGTCAAAGTTCAATAATTACTACTATCATTATTATTTTTATTGTTATAATTATTATTATAATTCCTTTTCGAATTTTTCACCCCATCGTTAGCCGATAATTTCTCACTGGAATTTGAGTGACAACTCTCTTTAAGTCTCCAGGACTCTTCGCAGTATTCAGGCCGATATCAATAATGCAGTAGTTTGAATAATCTACACTCGTTCTCTTATTTTGAAGTCCTTCAGTCCTTGTACTAATATTTGTTGATGGTACGAAGAGTATCAATTACAGTTGGTCTCACTACCACTATCATGTTCAACAGTTTTTTAATTCTCTAGCAAGGTCCGGATATTAATTTTTCGCTTTCTTTTAATTTTACACTGTTGTCAACCGGGGTAGCAAAGTCCATATTTCTGCACGTTCACTTTTATTGTTGTTTATGATTACATGTTCTGGTCGTCTAGTCGAGATTAGGTCATCCGTATGTATGTCAAAATCCCAGAAGAGTACGTATGTCTCATTCTCCTGGAGAGATTCTGTGTTTTGCTGCGTCTTATATATTCTTGCTTTGATATGATTGGTCCTTATGGTGTTATTTTGTGATGCTATTAGATGAGATCAACTTTCACTCTTAAGGATTTCTTTCTTAGTCACGTCCACGTTTTCTCGTGTGAGATGTCGTTTGTTAGTTGCTTAAAACGTCCATAGAGTTGTTTTCCTTCCCATTTTTGTTTTCTGGTTATTTCCGTTCTATTGATTCTCGTGTTGTCAATATTGCTTCTGGGGGCTGTAATCAGTCTTCTTTCACACTTTTCTGTGTACTCTTTTTCTCATTGTATCGATGCGTCAACGCTCTCTTCTATGCTGGCAAGTCCTTATAGTCTGTCAATGTCATATCCGGGATGCAAGGCCTTAGGCCGAGGAATTGGTTTTCTTATTCTTTAGTCCATTTGTATAAGTTTTTCTCTGGTCCACTTCAAGAATGGTCCCGAGTATCTTACGGGGGAAACAGCCCAGATATTCTCTATATAAGGTTCCTGTTATATAGATTTGTTTCGAGTAGCTTTACCGTTCCCCAAAGATATTATTTTTCAATTTTTCTTTCATCTCCTCTCGTTTGATGGTGTCATTCCGATATTGCCAAGTATCTGTAGGTTTCCTTTTATCCGAGTGTTCTATTTTCTCTTGATTTGGTAGCTTCATTCTGTCGTTCATGTGTCATTTCCTGCTTTTCATTATTATCAAAGCACATTTTTCTAGGCCAAATTCCATTCCTACGTCCTGCCAGTGTATTCTCACTGCCTGCATAAGAGTTTCCAATTCTTTTTCGCTTTAGTAAACCATCTGATGTCATCCACGTACATTAGGAGATTATTATTTACTACTTTAGAGTTTTTCACACCACCGCCAGCTGATGGTTTTCCACAGGAGTTTGAGTAACAGCAAGTCTCCTCAAGTCTCCAGGACTCTTCTCGGTATTCTGACCGTTCTCAATTATGTAGTCGTTTGGATAGTCTCCACTCCTCCACCAACTTCCCAGTCCCCCAGGCCCTTTAATAATTCTTTAGTTACTGTGACAAAAGCACCAATCACCATTGGTATAATGGTCAATTTCATGTTTCATAGTTTGTTTATTTTTTCAATTCTCAAGCAAGGTTTAGGTACTTATACTTCTTTTCACATTCTTTCAGTTTTATTCTGTGGTTAGCCGGGACAGCAAAATGCAAAAATTTGCGTATTCTCTTTTTTTTTGTGTTGACTATTATAAGGTCTAGTCTTCTGGTCGAGATTAGATGATCCGTTTGTATGTCATAGTCCCATTGGAGTTTATGTGTGTCATTTTCTCGGACAGGTGCTGGGTTGGCATATACCATTTATTCGTATGGTCAAATTTAAATTTCTTGCACATTTCCCAGTGGATCACCTTTCCGACCCAGTCGTGTCTATACTTATACTCCTTCTGTGCTAATTTGCTGCATTCCCTTATTATGTGATTGATCGTTTCGTTTCAGTCGCCGCATAGCCTACCTTTGCTATTTGTTGTGTCTTATCTATTCTCGCTTTGATATGATTGGTTCTTATGGCGTTGTTTTGCGCTGCTATTAGGATAGATTCTGGTGTGAGATGATGTTTATTAGTCGTTTAAAGCGGTCATAGAGTTGTTGTTTTTTTTCATTTTTGTTTCCTAGTTATTGTCATTCTATCGTCTATCGTATTGTCAGTATCGTTTCTGATGGCTGTATTCAGTCTCCCAACAGTTAAAACTAGAGATTTTTTTAATGGAGACTAGATGAGTGTAAGTTTTAACAGAGCTATTTGCAACTTAGTATTTTAGCCGATTTTAGCTCTGGTGTGGTGTAGGTGGTCTTTATTCTTCCTCTAAATTCCATTTGACCGTGTCTTTTTTCCTGATACTTATGGACTTTTCACTTGTGTAGCCTTTCACCCTAACTTTTACTTTAAGATCTGCTGGAACGGCAAAATTAGCTAGATGTTCTTATCTTCTTGTTAACTAAGATAATATCTGATCTTTTAATTTGTTTTGGGTGATCCATTTTTAGATCAAAGTCACAGAGAATGTTATGCATTTCTAGTTGATCGTTTTTCTAGCTCAACTATAACTGTTTTATTTATACTTGTTTGCTTTATTTTTTTATTATTTCCATAACTGTTTTGTCACTTACTATTCTTTTACGTATAGTCAAGTTTGCATTGAAATTAATAATTATTATTTTGGGCTCATATTCACATCGATTCAGTTTCTCTCTTTAAGCAATCTCTTCGTAGTAGAAAGTAGATCATCACGTATGCAATCCCCTTAACTTGGCCCTTGAATTATTCATACAGTTATTTTTCCAATTTGTATTTTATTGAGGTTCTCATGTTGTTTATTAACTCTCTTACTGGATGCCATAAGAGATGCCCTTGATTACATGTTCTTAGATTGCTGGTATTTCTGGATCCACAAAGTCATCAATGCTACTTTATCATCACTAAGAAACTAAGACTGGACAGCTTTCAAGGCAAAAACAGAAAAAATAAAAAATAAACATATATATCTCAATAAACTATATCAAGGTTTTAAACGAACTAATCTATGCAGGATCGAAATCAGTATGTGATAAAATCAGTATTACCCAAAAGAAAACAAACAGAATTCAAAACCAGTATCTGACATTTAACTGGAACCATAGATAAGAAATCTGCGTCAATAAGCGAAAATGAAGAAAAAAAGTGGAATAGCCGCTGGAAAAGAAAAACAACACAACAAGTAAAACAAACAATACAATTCGAGAAAATCAACCAGAAGGGACTGACAAAAAAAAGGCAGACTAACGATATATCTAAACAGGATAAAACAACTCAGACAAAACAGGATTTTTTAAAACAACGAAAAAATGTAGAGAAAGAACATACCAACACATACCACCAACCGGGTGACAAGGAAACAAAACAATTTCGGGGGAAAATATGGGAACGATAAGAACATAATAGAAAAGCCGAATGGTTGATCAAGACGCGAAAAAAATTAGGTCTCAAAGAAGGACCAAAGGAGAAAATAATATTCAGTTGACACAAAGCAACACTCAGAAAGATCCAAATTGAAAAACGACAGGCCATGATGCTATACATGGACACCAACTTTTAAAAAATTACTTCCATCCATTATAGACTGCCTTTCGAAAAGAATAGATGATTACAAGAAACAGACATACACGAATAGATCACTAAATAAAAGACTCTTGATTGAAAAAGACCCCTAAAGATGAAACACCTCCAACAATAATAGACTCATAACGTGCCAATCAATGATGTAGAAAGTACTAACGGCTAAAATAAGGGAGGATATTTACTAATCTTTAATTAGCCGCAGACTGTTACCAGAAAAACAGAAAGGATGCCGCAAGGGAACAGGAGGAATAGGTGAGCAACTAAACATTCGTCAACTCATCCTTAAGGAGAGGAAAACGAGACGGATAGATCGAGCTATAGCGTAGATTAACTACTATATGGACACGCAAAGTGGGATAATAGATTCTCTCAAAATGTACAAGATATCCTGCGGGGACATAATGTCTATCGAGAACAGAATGGAAAACTGGAAATCGGAACTGATAGCAGGAGGAAAAAGATAAGCTGAGATGAAAATATAGAGGTATCTTCCAGGGAGAGGCGCTATCACCATTACTATTTATTATAGCGATGAGTATTCTGAGTCACATATTAAGGAAATTGCACAGGACGATACAAACTTCATAAATAATAAGAAAAATCCACTACCTAATGTACATGGATGACATCAAATGGCTTGCCAAAAAAGAAAAAATAATTTGAAAACTTAATACGGGGTTGAGGATATTTAGGGACAATATAGGGATAGAATTTGGTATAGAAAAATGTGCCATGCTGAAAATGATAAGTAAAAAATGACAAATGATACAATGAATAGAACTATCAAATCAAGGAAAAATATAAAGCTTAAAAAAAAGAAACTTACAAATACTTTAGAATATTGGAAGTGGATACTATCAAACAAGCGGAAATAAAAGGTGAAAATAAAAAGAACTAGAAAACTACAAGAAATCATACTACATATAAGAAATCTGATCAAAGTGAAAAACACCTGGACTGTTACACTCGGATGATACTCGATGGCATTCTTGACGTGGACGAGAGATTATAACAGATCTACCAGAAAACAACAAAACTCATGACGATCCATTAGGCCTGACAATCCTGAGGTGACGTAGACAGACTGTATGTGTCAAGTAAAGAAGGAGAAAGAGGACTTACCACGTTTCAAGAATGTGTCGATTAACCGACTTGAAGACTACATCAAAATGGGTGAAAACTGATTACAACCATCAGAAACAATACAGACAATGCAACAATCAACACAACAAAAGAAAAAACAACAAAAATGGGAGATAGAACAACTGTATGGGCATTTCAAGCAACAAACAAGCGAACACTCACTCGAGAAAAAATGTACATGGCTAAGAAATGGAAATCTCAAGAGAGAAACTGAATTTTTTTCTGATAACAGCGCAAAATAGCACCTTATGGACGAATTATTTCAAAGCCAGAATAAACAAGACGCAACAAACTAGCTGATGTAGATGCTGTGGTGATAGTAATGAAACGATTAATCACATAATAAGCGAATGCAGTAAATTAGCACAATAAATGTATAATAGTATACATGACTGGGTGGGGAAGTTGGTCCACTAGGAATTGTGCAAGAAGTTTAAATCTGACCATACGAAGAAAGGTTAAATGCACAACCAAGGATCCATCTTTAAAATGAAACACCCAAAATTCTCTGGGATTTTGCGATAGAAACTGATGATCAAATCTCTGCAAGACGGCCAGACCTGGTGATTGAAAAAAAAGAGCTCCCTCGAAATTATGGACTTTGCTGTTTCGGCTGACTAAAAGATAAAACTGAAAGAAAGCGAAGAGAGTGAAAAGTACCAAGACTTTGCTAGAGAAATGAAATAAACTATAGAACATGAAGGTGACGATGATACCAATTTTAACTGGCATGCTCGGTAATGTCACAAAAGTTTTAGGACAGGAACTGGAGGACTTAAAATAAGAGGACAGCAAGAGACTATCGAAAATATAACGTTGTTGATATCGCCAGTATACTATGAAGAGTCTTGGAAACATTTGTTGTCATTCTGATTCCAGTGGAAAACAATCGGCTATGTCTGGAGTGATAAACTATCAAAAGCCTATAATAATAATAATAATAATAATAATAATAATAATAATAGATATCTAAATCTTGGCCAGATGACCAGACCTAGTAATAGTTAGGTTTTGTTTGGTTTTATGGCATATCAACTGTTGTAGGTTATTTAATACCAAATCCATTTGACACATAAAAACAGTTCTATTTCAAAAAATGCTCTTTATTATGAGTACACGGTTTAATTGTCAAAACAGTTCTATTTCAAATACTTCAGTTTAGCACAAGTACGCTGTTAAGTCCTATTTCACCCATAGATATGACCCTATCAGTTGCTACCACTCCAAGTCAGAATGGACCTTGGAGCGATGGCAATAAAGAGGTATTCTGCACCCCCCAAAGCTCCAGCATTACCAGAGCCTCACTTTCAGATTGTTTTGTGTCATATCCAGGACACTCGTTACCCCTCTGCAAGACGCAGTCAGTGTATTCTACTGCCTCATCAGACTGGACAACTTAGTGATGGACAACAGAAAAGATAATCTGTCGAATAGTGGACTGTGGTGTTCTGGTTGACCACTGGGTAAACTCGAAGGAAACCGGAAAGAAGGATAATTACCTAGACTTTGCTAAAGAACTTCGAAAAAGAATAGAACATGGTGATAGCAATTGTAATTATTGCGCTCAGTACAGTCATCAGAGTATTGGTACAGTGACTAGAGAACCTAGATATAAGAAGACGAGTGGAGGCCATCCAAACTAGACAATTGTTGAGATCGGTCGGAATACTAAGAGGAGTCTTGGATAATTGATGAAACTTGCTGTCACTCATACTCCAATGGATAACCACCCACTAATGGTGGTGGGAAAAACTCAAAAGGAGTAAAACTATAATAATAAAACGAAATGTTCAATGAACATAATTTTCATAAGAATCATTATGATTTCCATGAAGATATGACACGAAAAATTATAATCGTAATGCCATTTAGATAAATTAATTTAGGAAATAATGAATTCCATGCAATCGGACAAAAAATAACGGATGACTTTATATATTTTTTGAAAAAAATGAAAAGTGAAATAGTCCTGAATTTGTGATATCTTGAAAATGTTACCTCGGGCGCTAAAGGAAGCGATCAGGTGGGGATGGTAAGTTGACGAGGAGAAAATGACACGAAATTTCGCGAGAGGATTTTGTTGTCCCTCATACGACTCTTCACATTCAGTACTTCATCTTTTCCAATCATTATAATTTATTTTCTATTTAATTTTTAAAGCAACCATAAGTGCTTATTAACTGTATTCCTGTTTACATATTTAGTTGCATTATTTTATAAAACCAAAGACTATAAAATTTCCGTCAAATTCTTGAGGCTATTCGGAAGTTGGAGAATCTGGTTCTTGAGGAGAATTTTGAGGTTTGAACATTCCTTTTATTTGACGAGATGTGGTAATTATAAAGTTCTCATTAAAAACATTCTTACGAAGATTAATAATTTTGCCTTATTCGTTCTGGTCAATCTCAAGAACGAAGTATTAACATGCATTTCAAAATTAATAAAAAATTAACCATTATTTGATATTTTATATTTGTTCATTAATCTTCTTAGACGCTGTTTTGCTTGAGTTGATTATCATAAAAATCCTTTACTTCTGTAATTAACGAAACTTACTAGAAATATAAATTTAACGAGCAAATGTAATTTTGTGCATATTTCTCAATAGAAATTAGAAGCTGTAAATAATTTCTTCTAACCCAATTAAATTAAATTAAATTAAATTTAATTAAATCCATTAAAACAACTTTTTGTTAGTCCAGTGATTCTTAACATTTTTCCTAGTTTTACATTTTCAAATTTGAAAATCTTCCTTACACCACTTGATTTCAAGATCAGAAAAATAAATTCATTGTTAAAATTGACAAATTAAGTATTCAAAAGTTTAAATTGCAGAATTTTAAAACTTCTCAGATGTAATAATTAAGTCCGTATTAACCTAATGCTAATAAAACCATTTCATGAGAACAAAATAAAACAAAATTACAAATGAATAAACAAAAATATAACTGTTTTCTATGCGAAAACTTATTTACTAAAACCTGCTTTTTAAAATCATTATGAATATTTGATCATCCGTTAATGTGAAAAAAACCATTTGTTAGTACATATGATACAAATTACACATTAATCATTTGTATTGATGAATTAATATGATGTAGGTCATTTTGAGGTTAGTTTAAGTGTGGAAATACAGAGAAATAGTCTTTTTCATGGCTTACATATTTCTAGGATTAGAAAATCTCTTTTCAACCCAAGATTTCAATTCTAGAGAATTAAATTCATACTTAAAAACGGCAAATTCAATATTAAAAATAATAAGAACAAAAAACATTTGTATCCTGAGACTGTAAAAGCTACAGTAAGAATGAATTTTCAATCTGTGACATAATTTATTTCTGCTGTACATATTCACATGAAAAATGCTTAAAAAGATGAACAATTTACAACAAAAAATAAAATAAAATAAAACATTTACAATCAATGATACTAATAACAAAAATGCTAATGAACTTTAAGCATGAATTAAGAAATAATGTTATACTGAAAAGGGAAATGCAAAACTGATTAATTATTTAAGGACTGCACATGTTTATTACGACCTGAAAAATAGGTAAGGTATTTCTTGAAAGGAAATTTAAACTTATAATAGTATCAATGAAAAAATATATTTTCCCAACACTACTGATAGATCCATTGATGTTTTGATTCGAACAGGACAAGTGTATCAACTGCGAACTGAAAGCAGAAAATGAAGCACATTGGTAGACAAAAATCCAATTACAACTGCTTAGTGACTGAGATAATCCCGTCCTTACGTACCGTAAAATTAGTCGGCAATTGAGATTAAGTAGCAGTCGTTATCCTATTTTAGGTGTCCTTTTCCCATATAATTCCTTTTCATATTAATTTAGTTTCTTCCAAGCAGCGATCGTGTCGATACTACTATATGGATGCACTGCATGGACGCTAACTAAACGTATGGAGGAAAAGCTTGACGCCAACAACACAATAATACTGCGAGCAATTTTGAACAAGTCCTGAAGGCAACACCCGACAAAGCAGCAGTTACGCGGTCACCTACCACCCATCACGAAAATTATCCAAGTTAGACGAACCAGACATGCAGGACACTGCTGGAGAAGTAGGGAACGGCTCATAAGTAATTTACTTCTATGGACCCCTTCACATGACCGAGCAAAAGCAGGGCGACTAGCTCGAACCTACATACAGCGGCTCTGTAAGAATACAGGGAATAGCCCTGAGGACCTGCCGAAAGCGATGAACGATAGGGATGGGTTGGTGAGGGAAGGTAAAGGATATCTGTGCTGATGGCACGACAAGATGATGATGATGATGATTATTCAATGTACACATCAATAGATCATCTTTTGGATTTAATATTATAAGTATTTCTATATATAGTATATCATTTTCAGTCAATTTTCACTGAAACTTTTCGTGGATAAATGTACTAAAACATTGGAAGTCGTGAATAATCATAAACTTAGTAAGAAAACTGCAAAAGATGATCCCAGAATTCGGAAGTGTAATAAAGAAAATAATAATTGTATTTATTAATCGAAAAATGATTTCTACTTTTGTAATATGGTTACATGTTACTTTGAATAAGTTCTTCATTGGATAGAAATGAATTTTTGATTATGATGCTTTAAAATGGAAGTAACAGAAGAACTCGATCATCAGCGGTTGAATTAATTTAGAAAAATGCGTATTAACGAAAAGTTTCATATATAGTGTCTGTCTTAAGCTGCTTAACTATCTATGAACTTTCAGTCAATTAAAAGAAGCGAAATTGCAATATATACTTGAATTATCTTATCTCTTGTTTTCTTGTATCTTATTTGTTTTAGGGTTTCTTTGTTTGCTTGTTTGTTTTCTATTCATTTTCGTTTCCATTTTCTGTTATAAAACTAGACTATCAAATGCTGTTTGAAACCGTTGGTAAAACTGAAATTGAGTCATTTCCTGTTCATAGAATCCATACAAGAATGAATCGCAAATAAATAAAGGGATCTATAATTAGCGTTTAATAAAGTAAAGTTTAGTTGAGGGTAACTCGAAGGCTCATTTTCAATTGGTACAACACCGAGGTGTTGGGGAGAGCGCTACTGCATTCCCCAGATTGCTCCACTTTTCCCTTGATCCATATCTTTTAATGCTGAGTGTTAAGCAAGGCGGTATCAAATACCATTTTTCAAGTCTTTGGTATGTCCTGGGATTGAAATCCGGTCTCCCGGACCATTGGACAATACTCTACTCATTAGGCCAATTGTTATCATAATTAAAACCCTTGTTTATGATAATTGGTTCCTATCCTCAAGTAGGTCCCCAAATGAGTTTACTGAATGGGAAATTACTTTAGTCTTTAAGTCTTTCAACGCTTTTGCGCAAGTGGAAAATTTGCTAAAATTAGACATTTTTTGATGAGTTATGTTGAAATCCAAATACGTTTCTACGTTGATATTTTCGTGTTAAGTTTCATGAATACCGGTTGTTGTTTTTTTCAACCATTGGATTCTATTTTCTAATTTTAATTCTAATTTCTAATTTTAGCTGAAAAGGATAAAAAAAACCTGTTGTAAGTATCTTATGAATTTTTACTGAAATTACCTGAAGTTTACAATCGAAATAAAAATCCCCAATATATGAGGCTTTGTGATAATTGTTTCTCATGAAACTAATTTTAAAGTGTAAACATTTTTTCAAATCTGAATGTGGTATGAGAGTAGCGTCAATGTTATTGCTTGTTGCACCTAATGACACCTTAAAGGAGTATATCTTTATATTGTTACAGAGGAGTTTTCCTGGTATTCTGAAAAAAAGTTTATGCCAAAATTAATTATGAATCAAACAAAACTAAAACAAATAAAGGAGATTGAATTGACACAGACTGTGTCTTTTTAGAAATCATTTTCTTATTTATGAGCAATAGTCGGTGAGTGTTATCTGTACAGTGTAAAGAAAGTCGTAACTGTCTTTTAATTGTTTACTGGCGAAATTCTTTAGGTGATAAGGCTTAGTTACTGTTATAAAATTTTTTACTGATATTATTGGTCGTTGTGTCTTAGCTTTGCAGCTGTTAACTAGTACTGGGATTTGGGCTACATATACTCACTAGATTTTTGGGAAAATTTATTTCCGAAAACCATGAAACACTAGTTGTTTTTCAATCCTTAGATTTCGTGACAAACGTAGGTTAGAGGTCGTAAAAAAATTATCGGTTATCTAATTATCTACTTAATTGACACTAATGTAATTACGGGTACTTGTTAGTTTTGTTTTCAAATTTTTAGATTATTTTTTCCAAGTATTCTTTTTACGAATTATAAAACATTTATTGGTGTAAAAATACTGTTGTTGGAAGGTTTTATCAACATATATTGTATGTAGGGAAATATTTTAATACTTTAAAGAAATCAGTTAAAGTCCCACTATTGTTCAGTGAGCGACACAAATGTAAGAATAGACTATTTGCAATTGTAATTCAACCTAGCAGTGCTATTATTCAGATGCAACAGCTTCAGCCACTAAGCAGGGCCATGATAGCTATTTGCTCAGATCATTTTAGTTTCGCATAATAATGTGACAAAAGGGACACAGTGAGATTTTAACTACATCAATTAATGGTCTGGCAAATTTCTAATTAATCACCGCGTTACAATCAGTATCACTTCTTTTTCAATTCCTCCTTTCACGTCTCTTCGCTTCATCTGTTTCAATCTCCTTCTTTTTCAATATATTTCCTCTTCTTTTAAGCCTTTTCTACTCTTCTCATTTCCTTTATCCCACCTTTTCTTTCTTTTTTCTACTCTTTCCTCTTCCTTCGCCCAACTCTTCTAACGCCACTCAGTACTTCTACCTTCACTTTAAACCCTATATTCCATTTTAATATCCTCCTTCCATTTTTGTCTCCCTACGAAAAGAATGTTCGGCTCGTGCTGTGCATAAAGGACCTATTGTCTATTCTAACCCCTTCCCTTATCTCCAGACTCAGTTTGTTTACTTTGATTAGCCTAAAGCTCAATTATACAGCGGATGTTAGGGTCTCTTAGGCTCACCCCCCGGGCATAACGGACCGGTCGAGCCAGGTAAGTGACCTTGATTAGCTCTAGGCATTGACAGAGAGTATGTCAGTTGGTTAATGGTGCGTAATTGCATTTGATTGGTCGATGGAACATCTCCGTCGTCTCCTCAGGGCAACCGAGCCTGATTATGTCATCCCATATTTCTTGGAAGAGGGTCCAAACATGTGAAGCATGTGGGACGCTTAGGAGATGGAGGAGCCAAAATGTAAATACAGAATGGTGTAGGATGGGGAAAACATGCAGAGTAAATGTAGGGAAAAGCGAAGAAGAAATGTTTAGCGAAAAGCCAAAGGAGGAATTTAGTCGAGAAGCTTGTGAGAAATACACGATATAGACTTTATACATATATATATATATATATATATATATATATATATATATATATATATATATATATATGTGTGTGTGTGTGTGTGTGTGTGTATGTGTGTGTGTGTGTGTGTGTGTGTGTGTGTGTGTGTGTGTGTTTGCGTAAATGTGTTTGTGTATGTGTACGTGCATGGAGACTGACAGACAGATTTAAAGACAATAGTATACAAGTTGAGTTGCGAAAGTTGTTTCACTATTGTCGTCAAGGAAAATAGAATTGACGGAGACACTTCAGAATTTGTCTTCATTTCTCTGGCATTCGCTTCTTGGTAAAGGTATGGACCTATCTATTTCCCAGCAATAAATAAATAGTTGAGCATACGAGTCTGTACTCATGGTAGAAAAAACAATCTTGTAATCGAACTCTGATGACTATCCGACATAACAGGTCAGTGGGCAAGACTAAGCATATTATTCCGCAAAGTCTTACTGACCTTGAACATTGGATTATTTAAACATGGTTAAGCAAGCAATTGAGACGAAATAAACCAGCTTTACTTCGCATAAAATTGGACCTTGTGACACATCCTGTCCATGGCAGAGAGGTTGAATAATTACACGCAAACCTTGTTGAAAACTTGAATCTAGAGAAGAACTTGACAATTTGCAAAAGTATGGAAATCGTAAGACATCTTACTCAAGTGATATGTCATGAAACTTGAATAGGGGCCACCATATTTTTCGAAAAATCTGATAATAGAAATGTAATGTGCAAGTTTCTATCGATTCATCTAGCATTTCACCTCAGGTTTTGAATTTTGTGTTTTTCAATACTCAAAGACGAATCAGTCTACCTCGGCTGGAGAACTTACAAGTCCCTACTATTTACTTAAAGATCATTTCATATCCTAGAAAATCTCCTTACCAATTTGACAATGTCTCTTACTTAAAAGTTTTTTACAAGCACGTTTTTCAGTTTGGTTTCTTTGTTTAATGGCATATCAACCTTTGTAGGTTATTTAATGCCAAAGCCATTCTCCCGGAAGAACAGTTATGGTACTATTTAACCCATAGCTGGGAGGACAAGGGGGTTCATATCTTTCCCAAAGATATTTGCCCGAAAGTTAACGTAATAGAGCGACTGGAGTACGAACTCGCGTACTACGATTCCGCAGTCCATCGCTTTAACCATTACACCACGAGGACACACACCCCCTTTTCAGTTGTGCATAAAAAGAATATACTCTAAGAATAATATAACAATATAAGTATTCACTGGCGCAAAAACCTATGGAGAGCATGAATCATTCATTTTATGAGGAAAATGGAATTTTCCTTTTGTAAAAAATATAAAACAGGGTTATTGACTTGGAGAGATATTAAAAAGGCCAATTTTAATGGTAATTGAGGGACTTGCACTAACCGAACAAAAATGACAAAAATAAACTGATTCAAACGATTTTAGGGTTTGTCAGTGGATAGATCTATTTAAAATAACTTCCCTAATTGCCCATCTGTTGGTGTTAAAAGGTCAAATCGTGACTTTGGATAGATTAATCAGACCTTTGTTTTTTTTTGGGGGGGTATTTATTTATTTTTGGTTAATGGAAAAAAGGATATCTCCCACAAGGCGTGGTTAGGAACCTTTAATTAACCAATCCCATGTATAGTGGCTTGGTTGGATTACCAATTAGAATTTGATATGAGAAACAGTATTCTTCTCACAGATGTAAATCAGCACATTTGATTGGCTGACTATCAAAAAGGAGTAGAAGACGAAAGGAACTCTGAATAAAGGAGTGTTTTCTTGTCTTTGACAGCAACCAGGTAAGATTTTCCTTCGAACCATCCCTACCGTCAGAATAAATTCCAGATGGATTATATCATTCCACTTCTGTGGATCTTTTGAACACATCGTGGGCACACGGAGGGAGTTGTTAAACCAACTCACAGGAAATGCATGTGGTAGTCATTGAACTAAGGCCTTAATCAATTATCGTGACTTGCAGAGGACCACAGTAATATCAAAAGTCCATATTATATTCAATTCACACGAGCTGTTCAATGTCTATATATATATATATATATATATATATATATATATAATTGTTTCCTTTACATTAAAACGAAGTATATCATTATCAAAATATGTTCACAAAATTTACACAGAAACCTTGGTCTTGAGCAAAATGGTGTGCTTCAGTAATCCACCAAAAGGTATTGAACGATTTTACGAAAAGATGTAGAAGACGACCATCAACGCGGTTGAGTGGCTAATAAAAAGAGTCCAAAAACTACCTCTGCCAACAGCGGAAAGATTGACAAAAGTCGGGATCAAATGAATGTTCGGTATGAACAAATATGTGCATTCAACCCGCTAAATGTTATGCAAATTAGAGTCACAATGAAAGAATTCGAAAAGGTAGTCAAATACCAAGATCATGCCTAGGAGCTGATTAAGCTTTGGTACTTTGTGTACTTGATGCAGCTTGTTGAATTCTACCGGAATTTAGAGACTTTTTTCTAATATATGCCAAATGTCCGTGTCACTGTGCAAAATTAAAGTTTTAAGATTCTTATTTGGTTTAAACCATATTAGCTGATGTTTATTTCAATCTAAAATGAAAATATTGCATTGAAATTTCCAATACAGGTTTGATTTTACCCTTAAATGTCCCCACTGGAAAATTAAATGGTTAATAGTCTTTCGATCATTGCTTCTCTTCGTCTTTGGGCTTCTGTTGCCCTATTCTCGACATTGTTAATATCAGTAAACCTCTGAAAGGAAAAAGGTTAACAAGTTAATCTAACAGAAGACTGTTAATGTCATAATGCATTCGAGTTTGAAAGAGTGAAACATTATTTTTCATTGCCTGATTGTTCTAAGCTTAACACTTTCTAAATTCATCAGACAAATCTGTCCTGATAATAAGATGCAGTTGAACATAATCATAATAATGAAGCCGCTGTGTATTAAAAGAAAATCTTTCAAATTTGTAAAATACCTTTTTCAAGTGTAAAATTAAGTTCATTTAGAACTGTTAGATTATTCCATCATCATTTCCAAGTCCTTCTGAGAGCACTCTCTTGCCACCCATCCCAAACATCCATAGCTCTTGGCAGATCTTCAAGTTTCCATCGAGTGTTCACACAAACTTGATTTAAGCCCTGGCTGGTCGACCAGCACTGGCATGTCCACAGGTTCATCAGAGAAAAATTCTTATCAGTTAATCAATGCTTCTCCGGCAGTGTCCTGCATGCTGTGTTCGTCTTAAATGGTCAATGAGGCAGATGACAGTACCACAGCTGCTTTATGTGATGCTGCTTCTAGGATGTGTTCAAGGCAGCACGCAATATTCGTGTGTAGTTTCCATTTTGAGTATTTTCTATGTGTTTTATGAGTGTCCATGTGGTGCATTCATATGGTAGTATGGACATGGGTAGAGATTTGAAGAAGGTATGTTTCTCTTATTAGAATAATGAGATTTCCAAATCATCGATAACCACTCAGTTGCATGCCACTCCTTATCTAGGTGTTTATTGACATTCTTTTCAGTTGAGGAGTTGTTGCTGCAGAGGTGCCATAATTTTAGAGGCTTACCACTGAGAGTGGAAATGGTGTATTTTTTCAAATACATATACTCTGAATGTTTTTGTGTCTACGTAGAGGATATTGCCTCCTGCAGCTTGTTCTAGAATATGCTGTAGGGATTGGATTAAGCTGGTGTGTTTGGGAGAAGTCCAAAGCTAGTCTGCGTATTCTGCGTCTGTTATAGTTTCAACGGGTTATCGCCTGCTTCTTTCCTTTTTAATATGAGAATATTTGACTTTATTAGATATATTGACGTTCTTCGTACGAAAATCCTGCAGAGGATTGACACGAATGGTGCTGATGTATCTCTTTGGAAGTCCTATGCAACTATGTCGAATAGGTCAGTGACTCCATCATTTGCGCGAGCCGTTGCTTTCGTATCTTAAGTATCATTACAGTTGTAATAGTTTCTTTGGAGAGACTCTATTCAAGTAGTTTTTGCTCAATCTTTTCTCTGTGTATAGAATTGAATGCCTCGAAATCATTTGCCCGTACTCCTTCGATGTTTTGAGTGATTGAATTTGTGAGATTGTGGAGCGATTTCTTCGAAAACGTTTCTAATTTTTTCCCAATAATTTTCTCGATTCGGGGGAATACGATTTAGAAGCAGGACATTGTAAATATAAGCAACTATAGCAGTAAAAGTTATCTCTCAGTAGTTTTTAGTTATTCTGAGGTCACCTCTCTTTGGGAAGAGAAGAATGAAAAATTTCCGTCTATTTCTCTACTGAGTTGTGTCATCCAAGAAGTATGTAACCAAATTTTCTTGTCGTCCAAACTTCAGGGGATATTTCTTCAAGGACTGTAGCTTTCCTGATTTTATTTATTTATTTTTGTACTGCATCAAGTTTTTTATCCGCAAACTTTCCTCATCTGATGCATAGTTAGTTAGTAAGACTTATTTGGATTGGATTGTGTGTGATTTCATGAGGGTATTCAGCAAATTTCCAAAATGTTTTTTTTTACTTCTAAAGTCTTTCTTTCTGGCTGGGAGCTTTTAGTTTGGCTCTTGAAGTGCTCTTTCTTCCATTCGTTTCTTTTATTATCTGCCTTGCTAATTATCATAGTCAATCTTCAACGGAGTTCCTATTTGTCCTTGAATGTATTCTAATTACTGTTTTTGTTATGCTTCTAAGTTATGTCAGGTTTTTCCAAAGATTCTTTGCATTGGCACTTGTTGGATTTCTTTTATTAAATAAGGATGCTTTTGTAAGTTATCTCGTTTTTTTCTTAATCACTAGCGTCTCTCATGGAACTCAACATTTGGATCTCGGTTAGGTTGATGTGCACTCTGTTACAACTTCCTAGTGGGTGGTAACAAAGTTTTAATATTCGTAATTCGGAGTATGTGTTTTGATATCTCCTGAAGAGTATCAGATTTATTTCTAACTCTTATCGTATATTCACTCCTAATATATATATCTTTAAGTGAGGACCAGTTATTACGTTTAGTTTTTATTGTTTCTTATTTCTTAAAAGACTCAGGTCTATCATTACCGAGATGATTCAGTGGTCGGATGATTCTCCTTCAAAAGAGAATAATTCCTTACAGTTAAGAGCATTCTTTATATACTTCTTGTTTGTGAGAGTATAATCATCCTGTAGTTTAGGGTTATTTGAATAGGTGTACGTCCATAGCCTTCTCTTCTACAATGGAATTTAGTTTTTAGGCTTGCAAGATTCTTCTCGTGTGTAAAAACCCTGCTAGACTTTCGTCATTTCTGTTTAGCAAATTGTGCAAGCCAAATTTTTTTTTTTTGATATTTGCCTATTTGAGCATTCATTTCTCCATCGTTTATTTGAACGTGGTGTTTGGGATTGTTCGTAGTTAGGAAAGGTATTCCGTTGTAGGTGATTGTGATATCCGATTCATTACTGGTATTAGTGGTACTGTAGCAAGCGATAATTGATGTGCGAGGGTTGGCATTAAACGTCGCACACAAAAATCTCCCGTTGTGTTCTCTCGATGCAATTTAGTGATTTTTAAGTACGATAACTGAGAAGCATTCTTATATCTCCTACAGAGGCATTAACAGCGTTTTTTTTTTCATCGCAGATGCTAAGATACCAGCACCAAGGTATTTTAATTCTAGTGGACTATTATATAAATGTTCATGCACGCATATAATCTATATTTTTTTGCTCGACTGTAGATGTAAGCTACCAGAGATTACCGGAGCTAACCGTTTGATTTTTAGAAAATAGAAATAATCAAGAAATATATATTTTCGCTTTTATGGATAATAAACTGGTACGTTTCCTAACACTGAATACGCAGAGTAGAATTCAAGAACACACTTTTCGAAGAGACTTGATATTTATGTCTCTGGAAATTTATTAAAAATATCTAACATTTTCCCCATTTTCAATGAGGGTGAAAGTGATGTTCTGTGATTTGCGAAGTAAAAAAACAGAAATAGCGAAGGAAGAAATTAATGATTGGCAAATCACTAACTGAAATATTAAAATAATACTAATTCTAATATTAGTTTCTTTAAAATATCACTTCGAGAAAATTTATTTGAAAATGTCTTCAAATGTATTATTTAACGTGCATTGAAGTGGGGTCTAAATTCCCAATGGTCGCTGTTGGAAAGTGTTAAACTTCAAATTGGCCGACTTCATAATTCAGGTGTATATTGAATGGAACACACGGTTACTTTTTATACTGAGCAATTGTTTACGAATAATTGCTGCCTATATGCCACTAGGAATCATCAAAGAATACAGGTGACGATTTTGTTTCGTCAGTGTAATAAGCTTTGCAGAAATTTAATTTTTTGGCTGGTATATAAACATTCCCATTTCTATCGCCATTTTCTTAATACCTTATTTCTTTTCGACTTTTATCAGATATTATGTTCAAAAGGAAGGCTGAAGCATGGATCAGTCGAGGCTTTGTATAAAAAGCGGTAAGAATACAAAGAAAGAAGTTACTTGTTAGCGCTGAATCTTAAATTAAAAGGAAACAGTAAAGATAGTTATCTTTCTTTTCGATTTTCCTTTCACCTACACAAGTAAAGGAATCCTGACATAACTTTGTCGATTCTCGTAAAAGCTTTTACGACATTGCATCTCTTTGCTCTTAGAAATATAGATTAAAATATATCCTCAAACACTGATATTTGATTCACGAATCACCTTTCAAAAACTATTCACCTATAACTTTACCCCTACGTATCATTTATTGACGACAATATTTTACACAGCAGCAGAAGAATGAAAGCTTAAAGAAAACTTCTTATTCTTATGGACATGACTTCTTATTAAAAAACAACTTCTAAGCCATCTATATACAAATGAACGAATTTGTGTGCAGAATAATAAACTTAAAATTGTTTTATGTTATTACACAGCCCAATGTTGTAAAACTCAATATCTGAAGATCATATGTAGCTGATGTAGAGTCGAAATGTAGCTGATATGAAGCAGATATGTAGTTGATGTGATCCTGATATTTAGCTGATAAGAAGCTGATATGTAGGCACAGTTTGAAATATAAAATTCTTTACTCCTCTTGAAATGTTTTTTTTACAGTCATCTTGTCTTTTAATAAATAATTGTATCATTTTGGACTCTTATCCAACTTGGTTTAAATACGTAAAGATTTTCCATCCAATATCTCATTACACATCAAATTGTCTACGAAGTAGACAATATGTTGACGCATGCGCTCATATATCACCTCCCTCGCACACACACACACACACACACACACACACACACACACACACACACACACACACACACACATGTGTCCCTGTGTTTCTGCGCGCGCGCGCGCGTGTGTGCATGCATGTGTGCAACACAGTTTTAAGCATATCTGTATATACAAGGGCGAGAAGGATACGATCACATAAATACTTATTTATATGTTTTATTGAGTTCATGTGTGGGTTTTAGGGATTTTTTCTTTTGTGCTTTTTTCAAGCATGAATGTGTATGTGTGAATGTGTGAGAGAGAGAGAAAAAGAGAGAGAAAGAGGGGGGAGTGCATCCGTGTGTATTTGTGAATATATATATATATATATATATATATATATATACAGGAACCTCATATATATATATATATATATATATATATATAAGTTTTTACTAAAAGAAAGACTCACGTATATATATATATATATATATTTCTAAATTTCTAAATTTCTTTTTTTTTTCAACAAGAAATATAAATATTTATATGATTCATCATTGTATAAAAAACCCTTTTGCATAACAGTTCTCTAGTTATCTGTGTCTCCGAATTCTCCATTTCATATATTTAATACCAGATTTAACTAATATTGCTAACCGTTGCAAAATTATTTCTAAAGTTTTCTTGCTGTCATTTTAGCAAGTGATTTTATATTTGCTGTTCTTGCGTCAGTCTATGTTAACACAGAGGAATAATGCATTTTGGTTTTTAGATTGCTTAAAATCTACATTAAAATCAAGGATAGAAACTTCCGACATACAATGTATTTGTCGTCATACTAATGGTTGGTTGGATTTTTATGGCATTTCAACCCTTGTAGGTTATTTAACGCCAAATCCATTTTTATGTTAATAATTAGTTCTATTTCAGACAATTCAGTTTAGCATGAGTACACAGTTTAACTGTCAAAAGCATTTCTATTTCAAAGTATTCAGTTTATTCAAACGGTTCTAATTCAGCTACTTCAACTTAGCCTAAGAACAGATTTTGTTTACACAGTTAAATGTCAAATCAGTTCTATTCATAACAATTCAATTTAGTGTAAGTACAGCTTAAATGTCAAAAACGGTTCACTTTCAAACAATTCAGTTTAGCATAAACACGCTGTTTAAATGTAAGTACAGTTTATTTGTCAACAACATTTCTATTTGAAGCTATTCAGTTAAGTTAAACAGTTCAGTTTAGCATAAACATGCCGTTAGTTCTATTTAACCCATAGATAGAGCCCTATCAGGTGCTACCACGCCGGGCCAGAGTGAACCTGGGAGCAATGGCAATGAAGGGGTACTTCTTATTCCCCAAAGTTCCAGCATTACTAGAACCTCACCGTCAGATAAGTTAGTGTCATGACTAGGACATTCATTTGGTAGGGGGTCTTACTCCTCTGCAGAGGTACAGTCAGTGTATTCTACAGCCTCAGCTGACTGGGCAATACATAGTTAAATGTCAAACAGTTTTATTTCAGATAATCCAGTTTTACAGAAGTACATAGTTTAGATGTCAAAACAGTTCTATTTCAAGCAATTCAGTTTAGCATAATTATGCAGTTTTAATATCCAAACAGTTCTACTTTAAACAATTCAGTTCGGCTGAAATACGCAGTTTAAATGCAAAAAAAAAACCTCCCAGTAAACTCCAACCACCGTTTAATTCTATTTAACCCATAGATAGGACCTTATCAGGTGCTACCACTCCGGGCCAGAGTGGACCTGGGATCAATGGTATTGAAGGAATGCTCCGTATTCCCCAAAGCTCCAGCATTACAGGAACCTCATTGTCAGATAATTTAGTGTCAGATCAAGGACACTCGTTTGGGGGATCTTACCCCTCAGCAGGGAAGTAGTCGGTATATTCTCTAGCCCCAGTCGACTGGGTACATTAATTGTTGATTTCTGTTTATGATATCTTCGCTATTCTGTTCATAATATCTACTGTACAAATAGAAAAGCTCATTATCTATGTGTTTATATACATCTCTGCATTTGTAACATATAATTGTTTAGTCTATTGATATAACAGTAACATGTTGGAGACGCTTTAAGCATCTACAATGAAAGAAATGTGGCAAGAAAATGACTAGCATTTATTTATTATTAATCTTAAGTTTGGCAGATAATACACACACACACTATATATATATATATATATATATATATATTTATATATATATATATATTTATATATATATATATATATATATATATATATATATATATATATATATGTGTGTGTGTGTGTGTGTGTGTGTGTGTGTGTATTAACTTAATTCATTTTCTAAAATTCCAAAAGGATTAGAGCATTGTGTAAAGAAATTAGCATCGTCCAAGAAATAATTTGGCTTGTCAATTTCATATCTTTATGATGTACTGTCGCGCCACGTTTCATACATAGTGAGATGCGCTGTGCAGGACGGTTTGAAAATGAAATTTACAATCCGAGTTCAAATCGTGGATGAAGCAGTTTGTATTTCCTTTTTGGCTAATGCTCTCGGGAAAACCATCAATCCAGCAGTTCCAACCACAATAGTAAAGCAGACTATATTCTTTAGGCTTGATTTGACAATCAGTTTAAAAGAAGGTAAATTCTTAATCAAAACAATAAAAAATATATAATATAGCAATCAAAAATAAAAATAAATTTACAATTAGACTAAATTACTTATATTAACCCTTTTTTTACAAGATATATTTTAACAAACTGATTCCTTCTCCAACCTGTTTCACATTTTTTTTGTTTTTTTTATGATTGTGATTAATTACAAATAAACTCCTCATAAAAAAACCCAAAAAAACAAATAACGAACTAATCATCTAAAGTTTATCATTAATTCCTAAAACCTCTCCTTTGAATTTCTTTTCCGATATATTTTCTTTAACTTGATTCGGCATTAAATGACCGATGAGGTTGATATGCCGTAAAACAAAACAAAATAATCAAAACAAGCTTTTATCCGCATAAAATTAAACTTGTGTGACATTCTACCGGTGTAAAAAGGGGCCCGTAAATATACAGAATTATGATCACTTTTACGGCAGAATTTAACCATTTTGACCCTAGAGCGTAGCACCTGTTAAGTGATCTATGAGTCAAATAGAAATATCTGACCATTTCCTGTACTTGAAATCATTTAACTATTTGTAAACAAATTACTATTGAATTGATTTATTTCTATTAAATTTCAATTCTAGAATCATTTAACAGTGTGCAAGCTAATTAATAGTGTTGAAAAGAATTACTAGTGTTATATTGCAAAACTGAAACCGTTTAACTGTGTGCAAATAAAACTATCTGTGTTAGATAGCAATTCTTTTAACCATTTAATTGTGTGCAAACAAATGAGCTCTGGCTCGTTTAAAAATTGTATCCAAAAACTATTTGCTTACAAATCACACACACACACACACACACACACACACACACACACACACACACACACACACACACACACACACACTATATATATATATATATATATATATAGGATATGGTATTAAATAACCTACAAGAGTTGATATGTCGTAAAACACATCTAACCAACCAGCCCTTTGTTGGTCATAATGTTAATTTTCAAAACCCACAACTTTGGGATTAAACTTGATTTTCCTAAATTTGAAAGTACAAAGTGACACAAATCAGTGATGAAACTAACAAACTTTGGATAGCTGGTCACTTGGTTTTGATCACATAGTCGTCTGATACACACCCTAATAACTCACTTTCAGGCAAATGTTGATGTCTGTCCACGAAAAAATGTCTGTAAAGTTATTTGATTATATAGTAAGACAGAGATATTTCATTATGTCACCTGGATAAAAATAATTGAATTCTGGGACGAAAAATAACGTTCATAATTTTCTTTACCACATTTGAGCAAATCCATTTATATGAAATTGAAACGTTTCTTGTAAATAACAACATACAAGCTGTAAAAAAATTGATCATATTGAAAAATATTTTCTTTTATATATTACAATATCATTAATGCATAGATCGGTACTCCTGTTTGTCTATGAATTAAAGACGTCTTGATTGTGTTGGTAAGATCAAAACGCCGTTCATACCTTTCAAGTAAACAGAATATATCACAAAGAAATGAAAAAGAAGTTATGGTTAGTTTAAAAGAAATAGAAACTGGGAAATAGAAAATAAATAAAAGAGATAAGATTGAATCATAGAAACTTATCGAGAAAGAAAAAAAGTCAAAGAACAAAGTAGATATACATAACGACAGACAGGCAGTTGGAGTCTTCTAACTTGTTAGTAAGCGCGAAAACAATTATTTGTATATCAAAATTTCTATGTCATATTTCTTATAATAATACAAATAAACCGGTATACATATATTTATTTATCATTATACTAGATCGAATAAGTTTGACTTGATATACTAGTTGACGTTACAGACAATTCAGCAACCCAATATATTAGTCTACTGTACCGATTGATATGTAAGCAGTTCTGACTTGCTTCACAGGAACTATGATAATATTCATGATAATAAATTCATCCTTATGTTTGACCACTGTTAAATGAATAAGTAAAAGCTAAATTTTCTTCTGCTACCTCTAATCACAACTTTGGATAAAAAAATAAATTGATGTAAACTATTTTTGTTATTATCAGTTGTAATCTTTACACTTAAAATATGTTTAAAATAAATATATGTTTAATATGTTTGAAATAAATATAATAAATAAAGAGAAGAAGAAATAAAAAAGGATGAATTCTTTTGGCAGACTATCAGAACAAAGCTTCATTTTGACATTTTACTGCCTCTGGAAATCAACGTCAGTACATTTTGTGGTGAAACCAAAACTAACAAAGTGTTTATAAATTGTGTATCATTTTGCTGATCCAACAAATCTTCGTTTTTCAGACATGATTTAGTGGGGCATAAATCTCTGTTTCAGAAGCCATACTTGATTACACATGTGAAAGCCACGTATAGCCATGGACTCATGATGTAAATATTATTTAGGATGAAGTTACAAAGAAATGTTACGTGTTGGAAAAAGAGAATGATATTTTCTACAATGGAATCGACACACACGCACCGACGCACACACACACAACACACACACATCCGCACTCTCACACATATGAGTGCGTGCACACACACTCAAGCACACACATATACATGCACACACACACACGCACACACACATAAATACACACACACACATACACACAAACACAAACAAACACACACATATATACACACACACACTCACATATATGAAAATATATATATATATATATATATGATAAAAATACGTAGAAAAGTGTATAAATAAACAATTACAAAGGTTTTAGTTTCGATATTTTGTTCTTTATTCAAGGAAGTACTTAGATTAACAATTTTTTGAGCTTTTCTACCTTTGAGCAATTGCGGAAATAGATTAAATAATAATGAAATTATAAAAATATAAAGGCAGGAAAAGGGTCCAAAGACAAGAGAGAGACTAAGAAATCAGAGGGAGGGAAATAGATATAGGTTCGAAAAATGTGGGTAAGGTTTATTGGTTTTGACTGTGACCTTCTGGGTAGATGGTCAAGTTTACGCACCATCAAGTGTATCAGGTTTCATCAAAGTTTTGCCTGAACAGGGGTGGATTAATTTCGGTATAAAAGATAGAAATATGAGGAAGGGAAAGGTTTGTTTTTCATGTAAAGTAATGTCTGTCGAGTAGTGTGAAATCTGGAAGAACACGGTACATTGTTTAATGTGTTTTGTTTGGGAAATGACTGCAGATTCTAACAATCTGCTGGATTTTTTGCCATGTATTGGTTTAATTAGAGTGACTTCGGAAAACCTGAAAGCGTGTTTCAGATCTAACACTTGGGTCCAAAGGGCATTTTGTCGTCTTTTAATCTAATTGATAATTTGTATTCGTACTTTATTTTTTCTAGATTGCGTTGGGTTTCGCCGATGTAATGTTTATCAAAATATTTGCATAGAATTGAATATATGCCTATGTGAGGAGTGGTTGCGTTGTTGGTGCGTTGCACTAAGATCTCGAAATATTTTTATATTTTCATCATTATTTTATCTATTTCCTCAATTGCTAAAATGTGGAAAAACTCAAAAATATTTTGTCTGAAGAAGGTCTTCCTTGAAAAAAGAACGAAATATCACTACTAAACCTGTTGTAAGTTTTTCGTTTAACCACTTTCCAACTAATTTTTGACATCTTGTGAGATTCACCGAATTCAAACATTTCTCCATATATATATATATATATATATATATATATATATATGCTTTAATTCTATAATATTGACCATAGCAAAATTACAATAAGTAGCTCCTACCTACGACTGAATAATAATATTTAAGCGACTTACCATGGAGTCTAAATGCTCGTTAAGTTTTTACCTAAAGCGGCATACTCCAAGGTTTTCCTTACTGAGTTATGTTTTTTTTTGTGTGTGTGTGTTCCCAGGAAATGTAAAGAAACTGCAATAGGTAACATACATGTTGAATGCTGTTTAAATATCACTTGAACTAATGAAAATCAGAAAAAATATTCCTAGATTAAGTTTCGTGTTATCTGCATAAGACTGTGTGTGTGATCATCATGGAACAAACCATACTCACCAGAAAATAAATTCGCAACTAATTCAATAATATCTACTCTTGTCATATGTGAAGGTTCTTTTGCTATTTTTTGTTTTTGTTTTTTTCTTTTACTTTTTCTTATGTTCCTTGTCAACTACTAAAAAAACACGCAACAGCATCACAGAGCCAACGCTGCCTTGTACGACATATCTCCGACAGATTGGACTCAAAATGATCATTGTTTAGATTAACATATTTTTTAGATTAACATATTATTTGGATTAACATATTAGTGTCCTCGTGATGTAATGGTTAAAGCGATGGACTGCGTAATCGTTGCAAACGAGTTCGATCTCCAGTCGCGCTATTACATTCACTGTCATACAAATACCCTTGGTAAAGGTATGAAATCCCTTATCCTCCCAGGTATGGGTTAAATATTACCACTACCTTTCTAGAAGGAGGGCTTTGGCATTAAATAACCTACAAAGGTTGATATGCCATTAAACAACGAAACGAAACGTAACATATTAGAACTAAAATCTCTCACAAAGAGCTTGAAATTTGACATAACTGGTTAGATGACACGGTTCCAGTTTTTCATATCCTGAGTATATCAAACAGTTGACGCGCATACACACACACACACATATATATTGACTATACATAAACAGATTAACCACTTTGACTTCATACAGATATTTGAAATATATAGGTATATTGGAATTTATGTGTGTGTGTGTGTGTGTGTGTGTGTGTGTGTGTGTGTGTGTGCATTTGTGCATATACCCAATCTCTCTGTAACCGACAAGTTACGACACATGGCCAGTGTTTAAAGCGAGGTAAGTTAGTTTGAATCCAGACGTTTCCTCCTCCAATACTGCTTGTCTAACCTGAGCTGAATAATCACTCTTACCGACTGTTTACCCATAGTGTTGGATCAAATATATGAATTCGAAAGGGAAAAGCAAACAATTTCGTCAAGGATTTGAATAGATGGCCTATTCAATTCCCTCAGACGAGAACAGTCACGCAAAGCGTGTGTGTGTATATATGTGTGAGAGATAGAAAGAAAGAGAAATAATTTCCAATATTGATGATTCCATCGACGTTCATATTGAAAATACTAACCTAAATTTTGGGTTATTTTACAGTGGAAAAATTACATTACTTTTAGTTACATTACTTACGAAATATTGGCAAAATTCGCTCCTACATTCGTTTCGCCTTTGCTGTTTAAATTTGAATAATTTTTGCATAGCACCATGTAAATCCAAGTTTGTGTAAAGTCGACAAATCTAAATTGTCGACATATTATATGAATAATATCTTATTCGTGCGTGATCGCAATTAATGAAGAGCCCTTTTTCCCTTTGGCGGATTGAATTTGTATATGAAGGATGTACTTTACTAATATAGTGTATAAAATAAAGCAATATATATATATATACATATATATATTTATATATTTATATATATATATGTGTGTGTGTGTGTGTGTGTGTGTGTCTGTCTGTCTGTCTGTGTCTGTTTGATTGGGTTATGTGATGGCATAGCGTTTATAAAAAAACATTCAGTGAACTGCGATCAATTAGCGGGTTAAGAATCTTGTGTGCACTTAATATCTATACCCTTAAAAGATGGACCAAACAACATCTTCAGGTAGCAAATTTATAGCTTTGATTGGCAACAGTTCTTGGATAAAGATAAATCTTAACTGAAAAACAAACTTTCTGACTGCTCTTTGAAGAATCGTGAATCCATTTGTCAATCTGCTTCGTGTAAATACTGAAATTGGTCGGTGAGTGATTGCCGTTAAACTTATGCTCTCAAAGCAATCTACAAATTAAACTTCTTCATATATAACATTATATATGAAATTATTTGGACAATTATTTTGTTGTTTCTTTTAAGACATGTTATTTTCTTGTAATGTTAATATTTTTTTTATTTATTTTGTTTTTTTGTTTTTGTTTTTTTTTTACTTTCCTGGTGAAATATTTTAACATTCGAAATATTTTATGAACTTTTCATAATCTGTTGAGATAGCTTCCAATAGCATCTAATAATTATTCTTTTATGATCATGACATTCATTTTTGTTTCGTTCACAAAAGTTGATTAATTTACGTTGACATTGAACTTGGTTCAGTATTGATTCCTTGACGCTATTTTCATTTCAAATTCATTTTTTCTTAAAGTATTCTTGTTAAAGGTTTCGACTTTGCCGCAATCTATCACATAAGAATGACTTGGCTCAAGTCGAACATTTACTTTGGAACGTGGTGAACGTAAATATGTCTGTAAATTGTTTCAATTAACTCCATTTGAATTATTCACCCAACGTTGCCTTATTTTCTTGCAGATAGTGCGTATTTTAACTTTCATGACTTCTCACTGGGTTTTCGATTAAGACATTTTTCAAAATGTCTGTTGGTGACTCTCTCTCTCTCTCCCCCCCTCTCTCTCTCTCTCTCTCTCTCTCTCTCTCTCTCTCTCTAAATACAAACACACACTTATGTATGAATCCATACGAATATAATGGACTCTTCTGTCGATCTCGACGTATGACTACACGGCAGTTCAGGTATAGATGTGAACCATTTGAGACTTACACAAGTAATTTGTTTAAAGTGATAAAGACCAGATTAGAACAGTTACACGTTATTGAGTGGGTGATAACAGAAGTGTGACGCACCAGTTTGCCACATACACATTTGAACAGCACTCCATAGGTTTACATTGAGAGATTTTTCTACTCCTATGCTCTTTTCAACCTTACAAATAAAGAAATACCCCCATATATATATATATATATATATATATATATATATATATATATATATATATATATATATAATGAGATAAAACTCATAAGACATATACCAATATTTCTTTATATCTATTCACACCTTTTTATAATTCTCAAGTAGTTTGTACCTTTGGTCATCTTTAGCAGAAGATGATTTAGCGATAATTTAAAAAGAATTCTAAATAGATTTTTAAAGTGATTATATACCACAAATAACTTAATGAAACGTAGCGTTTTCATTCGTAAAAGAAAATATATATAGATCCACACAATTTGTCAATCAAAGTGCCAAAATGGTTTCTTGAAATGAAAAACGGCTGTAACTAAAAATGTAGTTTTTTCTGTTTTTTAAAGTTAAAGTAATTGTTTAAGAGTTTTAATAATTCTTTAAAAATATACATAATCGATCACACTCACAACTCATCCCCACACAAAGACACACACACACACACGTAGGGTTACGTCTGACTGTGGCTTAGAAGTTGCATTCCTTATTGCTCAGTGCAAGTTCATATTTTAATAACTATTGCCAAGGTGTAAGAGGCAAGAATAGAGTGAAGTGTTTAAGAAGATATAATATAATGTCTTAAATTCCCTCATAAAATAAATGCGATACATGTGCTCAATTCTGCAAGTATAATTTTTTTATTAATCTAATCTAATCTTGATAAATATATATGCACAAGAATGTATTAACTTTATATTCTTACACACACACGCACAAACATTTATATATAGAAACAATTAACACTGATTTCTAAAGTGTTTCCTTCTTTTCTCAACCGGTAGATTTTAAAACTCTTCAGATTGTATTTCTGGCTCTTCAGCTCCTACCCATCCCAATATCCTTGTCTTTATTTTGATTGGATACGCAGTTAATTTTCCGTACATTTTCTACCTCCGACTCGATCTGTTCAATCGATGCTTTTAAACCAGAAACTTGATGGCGAGCTGTTTATGCATTTCTTATGTACACATATTTATCTTTAGTATTACTAATCACTATTTCCAGTGGAAATGCATTTTATTTGCATGGATGCATTAACGATAACGTTGAAAATACGGACGATGAATTGGTGTCGATAAGACATGGGCTAGGCGTGTTTCCATAAATCACTCATTGACTTTTGTCTCACATTCTGTCACTCCATCTGTCCTATCGTTCATCAATCTTCCTTTCTCTTTATATCCATATATTCACATATATATATATATATATATATACATATATAGTATTCTTAGTCCAGTTAAACCGGAGTTGGGATTAATTCCATCAGGACAAGAAATTATTCATGAATGAATATTTAAATTTTCCTGGTAAAGAGCTCAATGTACCAATAATACAGAGCAATAATTTCTTTAGGAAAAAACAACGAAACCAATCACAAAGGATTATAAATTTATTTCCATCCTGTTACGCATTTTTGAAATTTCCAAAAACACGAAAAAAAATTAACACGACTTCTTCAGATCTTTTTGATAAAAAAATTAGAATAGACACGTGTGTGCTTACACACTTATCCACCACCTCATATATATATATATATATATATATATATATGTGTGTGTGTGTGTGTGTGTGTGTGTGTGTGTGTGTGTGTGTGTGTGTGTATGTGTGTGGAGGTGCCCGTGCTGTAATGGTTATCGTCGGAGGAACAGGACAAGGTGACACGAGTTCAAAATCCTCCACGAGACTGATTGCTTTTCACATAACACTAATACCCTTGGGAAAGGTATGAATCCAATTATTCTCCCTCCAGCTATGGGTAAATAGTAGGACAGACTGGGTTCTTCAGCCTTGGTGAGGCAACAAGTCTAGGAGAAGGAAAACTCTTAATTCAAACCAGTTAAACTCCGCTTAAAAATTGACCTTGTGTCAAATCCTGTCCGATATATATATATATATATATATATATATATATATATACAGGGTAGAACGATAAAATTATCGTTCTTAAAAAAAACACAGTACAGTTTTATTTTAAAACTTTTATTGAAAAAATCAATTCAGGTAACTTGATTATGTAGTAGAGCTGACATCTGTTCAATGTAGCCGCCTTTTCATCAAGCGCCGGCGGGAGCTCGGCGAATACTCGGCGGATGGCGGCGATCAGGCTGGCTTTGGTGTTGTGGGAGGTCATGTTGTTGATGTTCTCGACGTATGACCAAACGAAGTAGTCCAGCGGGTTCCGGTCGGGGAAGGAGGGGGTCCAGTGAGAGAAAGGTACAAAGTCGTAGCACTCCTTCTGAAGCTAAGCCTGGGTCTCTTCGGACTTGTGGGCCGGCGCCGAGTCCTTCTGCCACACCCACCTGATTGTACCAGGGGATCACCACACTCTTCAGCACATACAGGTACTCTTTGGTGTTGACTTTCCAGCCGACTTCGAAGATGTGAGGTGGCATGGTGTGGCCCTCACTTGAAATCACACCAAAATCATAACTGTAGCCGGAAACTTTGTTTTCATCACCCTGGACGCGTCCCTGTTATTCTTGGCAATACAGCGTTGTCATAACTTGGATCCTGTTGTCATAACTTGGATCGGTAGAGAGCATATTTTGTACAGCGGTGCATCTCCGATTCCGCTCGTTGAAAATTGTGTCACTTTCAGACATGATAGAAGGCTCCTATCGCTATTGGGATTTGTACACAACTGGTAGATGGTCTGCAAAAAAAAAAAAAAAAAAAAGAAAACCAATTTTCATTAAACGGAAATGGAATCATGTCGTCTTTTCTAGGGCGACAATTTTATCGTTCCACCCTATATTTATACGAAAAGGATGTATCTGTTATTGTAGCCATTTACAAAAATAGTAACCTTACAATTCAGGGTTTTTTCCCTGACGATAAAGCCTAATGAAGTACACTTGTATTTGGAAATTCAGACTGATCATAGCATTAACATAGAATAATGTGTTCATGTATTAAGAAAAAAAACTACTCTGATAATTCCCTAACTATTTCATGCATAAAGAAAACTAATGACTTGTCATATTGTTGCCTATTTCGTGGAACTTTGGTTTGAGTCAGTTGGGGTCTATGTGACGTAAGGGCTGAAGTGCTGCAGCCACGAAGTAAGCAACTTTGAATTCCAATCATTCTGTTACGTTCGTTTAGTGAAAGTCATGAACTGTCTTATCCTCTCAACTATGGGTTAAATAGTATCACTGTTGTTCTTGTACAAGAATGGCTTTGGTATTAAATGACCCACAAAGTTTGATATGCCAATAATCACCAAAAGCAAAACAGAGTTAATTAAGTGTAAATAGAGTAACGGAAATATACTAGAACTTGGATGGATTTTTTTAAAAATATTATATATATATATATATATATATATATATATATATATATATATATATATAAATTTCGTTGAACATATGAACATAATTGACATTTTCTGTCTACATATTCTTTGTTGATCCCTTCTTATTGCCGTATTGATTTTATGATATTCGGCGGGAATTGATTGATGTATTTTCCATAATTGTTTATTTCCCAAGTACTTATTGTCCGACTTCGGGCCATCATCAGGGGAGGATCTATTACAAAAGTAATGGAACTTTTGTCATAGATCCCAAAGTCTGGCAGAAAGTATTTGTAAAATAAACGATTATGGAAAATACATCAATCCGTTCCCGCCTAATTTTATAAAATCAATACGGCAATATGAAAGGATCAGCAAGAAAATATGTAGACAGAAAATGTCTATTAAGTACAACGAAATTTGTATTAATAAAGAAATGCCGCATATATATATATATATATATATATATATATATATATATATATATATATATATATATATATATATATCACGATCGTATTCACTAAGATAAATCTATAAATATATTTGTTGGTAACAAAAAAAAAAACAGTAGAGAATCGGAATATGTGACATTTAAACACCTGTAACACAGAAAGTATTTTGACAAGAGAGATAACACACTCTCAACAATTTGTACTATCAGCAAATGAAACATACAAGGTGTTGTCGTGTAGTCGCTAAGAAGACCTGATCATAGGAATAAAAATAACCAGTTCATCTGGATAGGTGAAAATGTTTTATATTCTAGACTCCCATTACTGATAGATATTTTTAAAACAAGAATATCTATAGATATATGTGTATTATATAAGGGTATGCGACTTGTTAGATTCATACCTTCAAGGGCTGTAAAACACATCAGTTCTGGACTATTCCCAGAACTATTGTTGTGATATTGGTGACTTCAAGAACATAAGGAAAATCCATTGATCGGATGCTATTTGTCATTATGTAAATAAAGAAAAAATAGTGATGTCATTAAAATCTAGTATGTTTAGACATTGCGTTACCAAATATATCCAAAAAAGTTGACATATTGGTGCAAATTCATACAGGTGCATATACCTCCTGGCGGCAACACCCCACAAGACACCAACTGTACGGCCACCTGCCTCCTATCACGAAAACTATTCAAGTTAGACGAACCAGACATGCAGGACACTGCTGGAGAAGCAGGGACGAACTCATAAGAGATGAACTCTTATGGATCCCCACACATGGCCGTGCAAAAGCAGGACGACCAGCACGAACATACATTCAGCAGCTATGTGAGGATACGGGATGTTGATTTGAAGACCTACCTACCTAGGGCGATGGACGATAGGGAGGAGTGGTGAGATAGGGTCCGGGATATCCGTGCTACCAGCGCGACATGATGATGGTGAAAAGGAAATAATCTGCTTATGCCTTATAAATTGTTCCAACCCAAACAAAATAAAAGAATAAAAGATGTATTCCGAGAAAAAGCTAAAATTATTTACATCCTTCTTCCCCCGGTTTGGTTTGGTTTGGTTTCTTTGTTAATGGCATATCAGCTCGTTTTAGGTTATTTAATGCCAAAGCCATTCTTCTAAAAGAACACTAGTGGTACTATTTAACCTATAGCTGGGAGGATAAGGGGGTTCATACCTTTCCTAAGGGTATTTGTCCGAAAGTGAACGTAATAGCGCGACTGGAGTTCGAACTCGCGTACTACGATTCCGCAGTCCATTACTCCACGAGGACACCCCTACTTCTCCCGGTTTAACATAATTTTAAGCTTGTGTAGAGAGCAGTATTTTTTTCTGGCGTGACTGGGTACATTAAATAAGATTGCCTAGTCGGCTGGTGCTGTAGAATACACCGACTGTCCCTCTGCAGAGGGGTAAACTCCTCCATCGTGTGTCCGAGACATTACACTGAACAATCTCATGTTGGGATTTAAGTAATGCTGTTGCTTTGGGGAATGCAGAGTACCCCTTCAAGGCCATCATTCCCCGGTCCCCTCTGGCCTGGTGTGGTAGTAATTGATAGGGTCTAATCGATGGGTCAAATAGAACTAAACTATGTACTTATGCTAATCTGAATTGCTTGAAATAGGACTCTGTTGAAATTTAAAATGTGAGCTTACCCTAAATTGCATTGTTTGAAATAGAACTGTTTTCGACATTGAAACTGTACTTACACTAAATAGAATTGATCAAAATAGAACTGTTTTGACATTTAACTGTACATAAACTATAATAATACTAAACTGAATTGTTTGAATTATAACTGTTTGACTAAAGTGAATAGCTTGAAATAGAAATGTTTTTAACAAATACATTGTGTACTTATGCTAAACTGAATTTGTTTGAAATAGAGCAGTCTATTTATATAAAATGGATTTGGTATTAAATAACCTACAAAAGTTGATATGCCGCTAAACCCAGACAAACAAACAAACATTAAATTAGAATAAGCTTCTAGATTCTTATCTATTTCCCTTATATATCTTTAAAGTTTCGAAGAATGCTAAAGTATGAAAACATCTTTAGGGTATGATAAAAAATACGATGATTTTATCTATAGTAATTTCACAGAAATGTATTATATCTCTTGGACATTTTCCTAAGTAACTGTAATTTAATCAATTCATAGTGGATATTTAATTGATACGACTAACAGGTAACGAACGAACCGGAAGAAGGGATTAACCAAGTGAATGTGTTCACAGAGGGGCATACGAATCAAATGAACAAGCTATGTCCATTGTGATTACTTTTATAAGAATATCAGTAGAGAAAATTGCATACATTAGAGCTTTGATTCAAACTTCTGTATAGTGCAAACTTCGTAATAATACAGGGAAACGTAAGAACGTTCTTCCATGGAATTTTCCACGAAAAGTTTGGGTATCTTAAAAAGTCAACTCGGTGTATTCCAAAGTGAGTGACGTTCGCTTATGCCGCGTACTCCGATTAATTTATTTAGGAATTAATGAAGCGATTGTGCAATTTGATCAATTTCGATGATCATGAAGAAAAGTATTAATTTATCAAACTGCACTGCTACGAGCAGGATCTAACCCAAGATTTGTTTCTAAGGAGGGTAAAATAATTTTTTTCCTTTTCTGAGATTGCTTCTCTTAAAAAGGCTACAAAACCCATTCTTCTCTATAATATATAACTAGCTGACATGTGAAAAAGTTCAATAGTGTTCCTTGTGACTTATGCAAAACCCTCTATGTATATAATAATAATAATGTAGGATTAGTATTTATTTGTTCCTTACTCTTCGAACACCTCTCTCTCTCTCTCTCTCTCTCTCTCTCTCTCTCTCTCACACACACACACACACACACACACGCGCGCGCCACACAAATGATGACTGAAGTTGTCTTAAATACAATCTCATATTAATCCGAATGTATGAACGCAGTTTTGCACCTCCTACGCACTTGTATATTTGATTAGTTACTTTCGCTTTCACTATCAGAACAGCTTAGTCATTATTAGTCATCGTACCCATCACGTAGTACAAATCCTATTTGTACAATGACTGATAATGGCAATAAATATTCTCAATCAATAATTCTAACGTCTTTTCACCTCCATCCTAATAACTTTACACGAATCCTTGATGAATACTCACATAAGACAGTGATCGGTACCAACCAAGTCAATGAGTCGATGGTGAAGCTTAAACTTTCTTAGGGCAGCATATCTTTCTCATAATTAATTGCACTTATAACTAAGCAAATATTATCTAAGTAAACAAAAACTCCCCGAATAAAACCCAGTAGTTAATTGTAGGTGATGTAGCTCAGTGGCATTGCATTCGACATTCGTTTAATACCCTGGTTTCCCTTTCTTTGATAAATATCGTATTATATTATTTCATGCGAGTTTTTTCACATTAGTTGTATCTGCCGGTTACAAAAAAAATATACAGCGAAAGAACTAAGATAATCAAGACCAGAGTACTAAAAATAATCTAGATTTTTTTTTCTCTTTTGTTTTCTGAGTATTGTGAAACAAGAAGTACGGTTTTAACTATTCTTGCTTTTTTAAACAGTGTTGTAGTTTGGATTATTTCGATTCTTTATCTTATCTTCAGTTCTGTTTGTCTATTTTCCCTAACTTTGAGGACCGTTTAAGGGCACTAACTCTACTTGGTATCAATCATCATGTTTCACAGCTTTTTTGTCCCCGGCAAGATACAGGTATTTTTTCACCGGTGGTCCGTTGGGATAGCAAAATTCACGGATGACAATTTTGTTTATTGTCCTTGCAAGTTTTTCACAGCGGTTTTAACTGGAGGAGTTTTGCTGAAGTTTGAGTGACAGCAAGTTTCCTCAAATCACCAGGACTCTTCCTAGTGTGTTCGAAGACCTTAACTGTGCTAGATGATCACATTTTTTCCTCAGATCTCTAATGCCCCCAGTATATTTTTAGGTATATGGAGACCGTTTCAAAGGCGCTCACTAGTATTATTCCTCAGTGTTTTTTATTGTTGTTTTTTTTTTTTTCGCTTTTGCTATTTGCCAAGATCCAAATATTTGAATATCTTTTTACTTTCTTTTTTTCTATTTTCCACTGGGAAGACAAAATCCACGTGATGACATTTCTTTTCTTGTAAATATAAAGTCCGCTCTTCTGGGAAGGATTTGGTTTATCATTATTATTAAAATTATAATAATAATAATAATAATAATAATTATTATTATTATTATTATTATTATTATTATTATTATTATTATTATTAGTAGTAGTAGTAGTAGTAGTAGTAGTAGTGTTTTTGCCTTTCGAGATATTTTACAACAGGTGTGGCTGATAAATTTTCTCTAGTATCTGAGTAAGAGGGAATTTCCTCTGAACTCCCGGAATTTTATTATCATCCTAACCGATTTAAAAGCTACTGCGGTTTGGGTGGTTTCAACTCTGTATTGAATCCCTAGTTCGATGAGATGTTTTCCTGATTCTTTTCATTTTCTATACAAAGATCCTTATAATGATTGATATAATTGTCACTTACATGTTTCACTGCTTTTCACTTCTCTGGTATCTGTACGCATTTTCACCATTTTTTTCTTTTCAGCTTTCACTATATTGTCTGCCGGTACATAAAAATATTCTATAAGACTGATTATTTTCTTATTAAGTTAAAATGGCCTGGTCTTCTGACCGAGATTCGGCCTGCTGTTTGCATTTCAACGTCCCACGGAATTTTATGCATTTTATTTTCAAGCATAGAATCTGGTTTGTGTATATATCACCTGTTTGTGAGGTGAATTATCAGTTTCTGTGATTGTCTTGCACAATTCCCAAAGGATCACTTTCCTCACTTAATTTTACCAGTTCTTATATCTCTTTTGTATTAGTTTACTCTTCTCACTCATATGATCAATTTTTACATCTTCATCTCAACAGAGTTTACACTTGCTAATTTCCCGAGAATTAATCATTTTTGTTGTGATATAATTAATCTTGATGACATCGTTTTTACAGCTGCTTTTAGAAATGTGTTTCTCTCTTTTATAACCATGGCCAAATAATCTCACGTGCATTGTCCTCCCTGATATGTTTAAAGTATACAGATTGTAGATTTGGTTCTCATTTTTGTAATCTAGATTTTTTTTTATTTACCTGTTGTAATTTCAGTTACTGGCAGCTGCAATCAGTTTTTCTTTACATAGTCCACGCTAGACTCAATGAATGTGAGTCCTGTTTCTCTCCCTTTTCTTGTCACATAAAGCTTACAGGTGTCCTCCCTTCGGCGAAGACCTTTATACATTTCTATTGATTTCTCTTGCTTCTCCTTTGTCCAGTTTTAGAAGGATAATAATAATAATATTAGTAGTAGTAGTAGCAGTAGTGCAATTATAAAACGATTCAACTTTACCTTTTGATCCCAATATTATAATAGCGGAAATAAACATTGTATTTCTGGATAATTTGAGGCATTTTTTTAAAAATTAGAACGTTAAGCTGTCAAAGCTGCTTGCAGTATTCAGAAAACGGTAAGAATATAGATTTATTACCTAGATTAGATAATTTAATTATGGTGATCCCTCCCCTAAATTGATGGCGCTCATTTGTCATGTTGATATAAAACATCAAGAAGGGAAGACTAAGGATTAAAATTTTAAAAATTTCAGAAATCCTTTGTTTGCATATAAACAAGGTCTAACATAGAGGCCAAATAAACTCATTATAAACTCAGACATAAGCTTATTCTAATACCATACTACAAGTGTAAAACGCTATTTGGGATGATGTCGAACGAGCTATTCTTACCTCAGTACATGTTGGTAGCCCTACTAATAAGTAAAACACTATGGTAGCAACCACAAAAACAAATATTAGAACCCAAGAAAAGCAGTTGACTACCAACATTTATCTCCTAATTCCAAGGAGAGACACAACTCAACAGCTACGAATTGGCATTAAAGGTACCCCTCTAGCACTAAGAATACCATCTTGGACGCTGCCAAAGGCTACCACTCGATCCCCCAAGATGATACATCTCAAGCACTTACGACATTCAAACGTTTTATTTATCTCAGGGTAGTTAGCCTCACGCGACGCCGATACATTCAAATTTAATGAAATATTTAATGGTATTCCCCTGAATATAAAAGTTGCCGATTATACGCTACTTTTTGGTCACAGTTTAGAAGATGCCTTCTATCACACATTTGAGTCCTTATTACTCAGATCAAAAATAAGATCGTTCTTAGCAGAAATAAATTCCTATTCTGCCTGGATTTTTTCATTCAAATAACATTATAAGGCATAAACCCTTCCGAAAACCTCCCAAGCTTCACTACCACTAAGAAAAGCAATAAAGTAAGGTCTCAGTTTGAGTTAGTCAACCAAGTAACATCGCTCAATAGGAAAGCATTGACAGAGTCAATAACGCTTGGTAACTGTCAGTTTCTCCCTTATCGAATCTTCGTACAAAGTGAACTCACATCGTGAATGTCAAACTCACTAAAGATAACAAGGAAAGTTTGAAAAAAAGCACTAGCGTACAATTCTAACTAAGAACACAGTAATCTTTGTCTACAAGAATAAATATCCATTATCACCTCACCAGGAAAAAAGAATTAAAAACAAAATTGATATCAAATATAAGCATGAAAACTAAGAATCGACCGCGATGATTAAATGAAAAAAAAATCATTAATTACAAACGTAGATTTGATCATTCGAAGAAATGGTATATGGACAACCCAGGATCCGTCCCAGAAAATGAGACGCACAAAATTCTTTGGGATTTCGAAACACAAATGGATATTCTAATCTCGGCCAAATAGCCAGACCTAGTGATACACAATAAAAAAGAGAACCAGCCGAATAGTAGACTTTGTCGTTCTGGCTGACCACTAGCTAAAAAACAGAAAAAAATATCGAACATAAAAGTTACAGTCATACCAATTGTAATGGGTTCGCTTGGTACCCATATTTACCAACCCCTCCAACCTGGCAGGATATGACACAAGGTCAATTTTTAAGCGAAGTTTAACAGGTTTGAATTCAGAGTTTTCCTTCTCCTAGACTAGTTGCCTCACCAAAGCTAAAGAAACTAGTCTGCCCTACTATTTACTCATAGCTGGAGGGAGAATAATTGGATTCATACCTTTCCTTTTAGTGCTATGTGAAATGCAATCAGTCTCGTCAAGGATTTGAACTCGTGTCGCCGTGTCCATTTCCTACGACGATAACTATTACACCTAGGGTACATCCATAGTTTGCTTGGTACTGTCACCAAAGGATTGGCCCCTGGAGCTTAAGGACACGGAAATTAGAGAACGAGTAGAGATCATCCAAAGTACACCATTGGTGAGATCGGTCATAATGCTAAGTAGAGCCACGGATACATGCAAAGAATTGCTATCACTCAGACTCCTGTATCAAAAACGTCAGTTAACACTGGTCTAAAAACCTCCCAAAAGAGGAGAATAATAATAATAATAATAATAATGATAATTATTATTATTATTATTGTTGTTGTTGTTGTTGTTGTTGTTGTTGTTATCATCATCAGCTAAACTATTTCGAAATCACGAAATACATTTATTTCAATTTACTGCCTCAATTTCTATGTCTTACGTGTTATCAGGATTGAGGGGTTGATGGGTGATAATTTCGGAAGAGCGGATGGAAGTAAAAATAAAATAAAATTAGGAATATTAAAAAAAATACTTTACCCCCCCCCAAAAAAAAGAAATTACTTTTGATCCGCACATTCTAGAATGCCACGTGATATCCATATTTTAGAATATATATATATATATATATATATATATATATATATATATATATATAAAGAAACAATCAACTTCAAAACTATATGAAGGCTTGAACGAGAATAACCAAACGTATCATTTGCTTTGTGATCTTCAGAGAAATTATGGTCAGAAAAATCCGTCTTTTATTTAAAAACTTTGCTCTTTTGTTACTCGTAAAATCTTTTTGGTTAAGAATTGTATTAAAATGAAGATTTAATTACCAAAATTATTTTCAGCTAAACTATTTCGAAATCATGAAATAGATTTGTTTAAATTTACCGCCTCAATTTCTATGTCTTACGTGCTACTAGGATAAAGGGGTTGGTTGTCTCTCAGTTTCAGTGAAAGCTATAATGAAATAATAAACACTGAAAGATGATCCATTAAATTCTCTCTTTGGACTTTTTTTGGTTTGTCTAATATATATATATATATATATATATATATATATATATATATATATATATATATCCCTGACACCTTTCACTAAGAGTTTGGGTGCGATATAAGGTCAATTGTTGAGTGGAATACAGCTGGTTTGAATTCAGTTTTCCTTCTAGACTAATTGCCTAAACAATGAGAGTCACAATACTATTTACCGAAACTGGGGACGAGGAAACAGGGGTATTCATGAGTTATCCGAGGTCATTAACACAGAAAAAAAACTTATGTTGCCGATTCATTCTTCTATGACGTTTAACTTTACGTAATTCTCATCACACAAATCAGTTGGTTGTTTATATAGTCACTAAAATGAAAATAGATACATGTGTAAGTTTAACAATTTATATATATTTTCCTTTCGTTTCGTTTAAATCGAAAGCACCAAACAAGACATATAAATGCCATTTAGCACCTTATAATGATAGTGCTTTTTAGCTGCATGAAACATATTCTGCTTTCATATAAGTTGTTGTTTGGGTTTTATGGCATATCAACCTTTGTAGGTTATTTAACGCCAAATCCATTTTTGTGAAAAACGTTTCTATTTCCAGATATTCAGTTTAGTCAAGCAGATCTAATTAAGCTAATTAAGATTAGTATAATTACAGATATTCTTTACACTGTTAAATGTCAAAACAGTTCTTTCGTAAACAATTCAGTAGTGAGAGTACAGTTTCAACGTAAAAAAGAAACAAAAACAGTTCAATTTGAAATAATGCAGTTTAGCATGAGCACGCAGTTTAAATGTAAGTACACTGTTTATTTGTTAGTCAAGCAGTTCTAATTCAGATGATCCAGTTTAGTATAAGTACAGGTTTTGTTTGCACACAGTTAAATGTCAAAACAGTTCTATATTAAATCAGTTTGGTGTAAGTACATTTTCAATGTCAAAAACAGTTCCATTTCAAACCATTAAGTTTAGCATATGCCCACAGTCTAAATGTAAATATGGTTGAATTGTCAGAAACATTTCTATTTCAAGCTGTTCATTTTGGTCAAACTATTCAGTTTAGAATGAGTATGCTTTTAGTTTTATTTAACCCATATATAGGGCCCAATCAGGTGCTACCACGCTAGGCCAAAGTGAACCTGGGAGCAATGGCAATGAAAGGGTGCTCCGCATTCCCCAAATCCCCAGCATCACTGGAACCTCACAATCAAATCGTTTAGAGTGATATCCAGGACACTCATTGGAGGAGTGTTACCTCTCTGCAGAGGAGCAGTCTGTGTATTCAACTGCCCCAGCACACTGGGCAACATAAGTTGTATCATTGCACTGACAC
Source organism: Sepioteuthis lessoniana (assembly GCA_963585895.1). Lineage (NCBI taxonomy): Eukaryota > Metazoa > Mollusca > Cephalopoda > Myopsida > Loliginidae > Sepioteuthis > Sepioteuthis lessoniana. Next base: position 124,434,047 of record OY757909.1, on the reverse strand, counting down.
TTGCGTTTGTACTATTTGCATATAAGTGTGTGTGAATTTTTAGATTTATGTTTATTTGTGTGTTGGCCGACCTGCAAAGATCTACATAAATATGTTCTGTGCCGACACTGGATGCTGTCAAGAGCATCTGTCAAGAAATATGGATAAGAGTGACGTATAGCGAGAGAGAGAGAGAGAGAGAGAGAGAGAGAGAGAGAGAGAGAGAGAGAGTAAGGAAAATCCGTGCTGTCAGCATGACTTGATAATAATGATTGTTATTTTATATACTTTTTCGCCTATTTAAAGAATACTCAATATTGGCAATGGAGCCTGTGTACATCTAAATTTTAACAGCGAATATTTTGACTGAACAGTGTTACCAACAATCATCTCCCTCTCTGGATAATCAGACTAAGAGCCATTGGCCTGATGATCGTATTTATATAAAACTCGGTCACCATTCACATTAAAGCGAGAATATATATATATATATATATATATATATATATATATATATATTCGCATGTTGATAATGACTCAATCATTCAAATATAAATTTAAAAGTAACCCGCACACTGTCAAATGCTTGCGTGATAACTACCTAAAAATTAGGAAACTAGGCCATTTAATTTTCTTTCTCCACCATGTAAAATATTTACCAGAATAATGTGAAGTAAAAAGTACAAGAAAGTAAATACCAAGTGGCAGCTCAATGATAACCCACGCCTAGTGTACGTAATTCGGTTATCATACTCGCTGTTTTGTTGAATTAATACAATCTGATCTGCACAGTTCCAACGCTGGCTGAAGACAGCTAGGTTACTCCTTATTCGTAATACGCTGAAAGATTTAAGATATATCTTTATGCAGAATTAATGCGTTTGCATCGTACCCGATAAACAACATGGCTGGCTTTAATGACAGATTTGTGTAAGATACAAACATTTCTGAAAAGTACAAATTTCACACACACATACCATACACGCATATATAAGAGAGGTGGGGAGACAGACAGAAAAATTGATCAGACAAAGGCAGTGTTAAAGAAAAAGTGTAAATGTTTACAGTTCTTGGTCAATACTAATTAATTGATGACATTAAATAACCTATGATATTTGTTATGTCATTAAATAAATTAAACTAAATAATTGGGTACCTTGATTAATATTACTAATTTATTTTTCCACTTAAATGGATATAATTTCAATTAAATCCTTAGTAGCCTGCGCTAAAAAAGATAATAAAGATTATTCTAATTAATGTCTAAAAAATACAGGGTGCGGAAGCAAAATATGGAGAAAAAAAATTGTATTAGCCCATTTTTTTTTAAACATGATAAATCAGAATTTTCTTGATTAACTCTATTATTCATGACTTTTTTTTAATAAAAATTCAGTCCAATATGTGTGAACAAGCAAAGAAACAACAAAGAATCTATATGGAAACCAAGGCAAAATTTCTTGGTCTACCGTATGTGGTTTTTGTTTTTTTGTTTTTTTAACAGAAAAAAAGCCTTTTCGAGGGAAAAGGGGGAGTGGAGGATTGAACAAAAAACAAAAAGAAGGCTTTTGAACTGCTTTCACTATGGCGATTAAGGAGTACTCTCACAACCTCAATAAGCAAGCACGCTAATGAATTCAAAATCTATAAGAAAACTGAGGACAGCAATTAAACAAGATAAAAGCTTCAACCTTAATCCCCTGGATTACGCTATATGGAGCATTTTAGAAAACAAAACAAATGCAACTTCCTATCCAAATATTGGTTTGCTAAAGACTGCTATTGAAGAAGAATGGAATAAAATGAAGAATTTATTTTGAAGGCATATAGTTTCGAAGGCTTTTTGATGCAATAATTAAAAAATGGTGCCAGGATTAAGTTAATTTACTGTTATGCCTATTTTAATTTTTCTTCATTTTTTATTTTTATTTTATTTTATTTTATTTTATTTTATTTTGATAAAAAATTATTGTTTTTTTTATTATAGTTGTTTATTAGTTACTGGAATATTCCTAATTTTGCTTCTGTACCCTGTATTTGTTCCAATCATTAATGTAATTAGAAAATAACGATAGTTTTGAGTGACAAAATTCAACTTATTACCGTAATAAATTTTTCTTGAAAAGTAGAATTCACTAAAGTTGATTTCATATTTACATCTTCAAACACAAACTCTCAGATGATGCCATAAAGTCGTACATGAATAGATATTTTTCATTTACGCCATTGTTTTCTGCACGCTGGAATGTCTCGTTAGTGATGTATTTCCTGGGGTTATCGAAAGTTTCGGGTCTTCCCAACAAACTTTCTCGCCCAGGGACCCAGCCAAGTTTGATCGATTTCCAACTGTCATTCCAGGTAAATATCCGCATGGCAGCAAGAATTCAAGTAATTATTTATTGTGAAAACACTTACAAAAATGGCACAAGGCCAAAAATGGTGGTTGAGTCTGATCATCACTATCCGATCATTTCCTTCAGTACTTCTATTCCTTGACCGAAGCATATTTAAATCTTTCTCTACAAAGTTACTTATTGAGTTACTTATATATAGAGATCAAAATACACCTGTTAATCGTCGAGGTCACTAACTACACTCCTATAGTAGGAGGGAGGAAATGATGATTTAATTTACAAAAACAAAATACCTATTATGGGAAGAAATAAGATAAAATAGATAAGAATGGTGGTTACTTCTGATCCTATTCACGAGCTAAAACGACAACGGTGACCGATTGAAGTATTGATGTGAGTCATGAGAAAAAACTCTGAAACCACTCTCACTGGGCTAGAGAAATCGATCCTCTACGCATGTTCAAATTCAACAGAAAAAGAGCTTTGTAACAATCAGGAATACATATTTAAATGCAATTAGAAGTTTTGGTACAATCCACAGAACGGATTTTGTGCAGAAATGATTGGTGTGAGTCTTAACTTCTGATTTATACTTCGGAGGTAATCAGGAAGATTATTTTATCATCAGTGTTTTTTATCCAATGAGAAATATTGATTTTATTTTCAGCTGCCGATTACAGCTGCGTGCAAGCTGAGGCAAATACAATATATCACCCTACAGGCGTTCCCTGATAAATGCTATTAAGTTTTGTCATACTCGTTTGGTTTCAGGAGTTTGTCCTAGCAGGCAAAACCTGTTTCGCTGAGCTGAGTTCTTGACTTGGAGCCTAAGGCGCCCCAATTGGACAATGCCGACGGGACCAAGAATATTTTAGTCTTGCTGTGCATGTTTTGATTTGTGTATGGCTCCCAACTTTGTGGGATAAGAGGAAAGATAGCAAAATACCATTGTTGATTTTTATTTAGTCTCGAAATTAACTTCTTAAATTAACAGTTCTTATTTTCTACCATTTTAGCTTATTGTCTATATTTTAATGGTTTTGCCGACACAGGAACGTGTGCATTTAATTTATTTTTTCGATCACAAAATTTTAAATTTCATGTTAAAAAAAATTGTTTTCGTAAATATCTTAGATATTTATTTGAAAATAATCAATAATTAGTAGTGAGTTTATAATGATGTTTTTTTTCGAGTTTAGTTGAATGATTTAAGGCTACTGAAATAGGAATAACAATTTAATTGATGTATCACTTCCTTGTATTTCTAAAAGAAATATTTGACCTATGGTTTCATTTGTAAATTAGTTTAACCAATCTATTGATGGTATAATAGAAAAAAAAATGCTATTCGTTAACTGAATTGTAAAAGTAAATTTACAATTGGCAGCCCATTCATAACATTGATAGGCGTCACCCCAGCTCAATCCTGTTGTAAGCAACCCAATGTCTTCATTTCAAAAAGATCCAATCAAAAGAATGCTTCACAAGAAGCAAATGCTTGTGCCACCTATCAACCTTATGAAAAATATTTCTTTGTAAATTAGTGTCTTCAACAAATTGGCGATCTTCCATAAGCTCTTCCATTTGAGCCATTTCCATGATGACATCCGTTTAGTCATTTCTTATATTTTCATGGCTTTTCTCTTTATAACTCATTTAATGCCTATTTCAGACATTACTTCGTTTAAAAAAGATGCTACAATCCCTCAACATCATATGTCCCATATGTATAACACGTTTTTAAATTTTGTAAATTTCTTTTAACTCTTGATATTCGTCCAGTTTTCTTTTTTCTGTTTGAACTATGTTCTCTCCGCAAGGCCAGTGAGTTCGAATACAATAATTCCTTGGTAATATTCGCGAAAAAATTACTGTCTGGTCTTGGTAGTGTCTTTGTTATATATTATCCGTGTTTTATCTCTTTTCTTAAGTCATCTTTCATCTGCCAATCGGGTGCTCTGGTTAAATGATTCGATAATAGTCTCTGGATGTGTATTTATTTTATCTCTGCTTTGATGGAGTTTATAGCTCTTGATGGTTGACATTTATTCTTCCAAATAGCTATTTCAAACATATCTGAGGTCCCTCGCTGAACTTCGGCGAGTCACCACCTGTACCTACTTTCTTGGGTGAAATCGATCAATTGTTTAGGATGCGCTATAGGGTTACTCAGTCATTCCCCGGACAACATGTATAGTTATCTTCTTTTACAATTTTATGCAGGGTTACAGGATTTCGTAAGACGATATACACTACTTTGATTGTAAAACAGATGTGATAATAGACTATCTACCAAATATTTTCCATGTAACTTTCACCGCACGACATCATTCTAACTTGCATGTGTAGCTTTCTGGCTCGTTCCTAACAGTTTGCTTACTAGTTTCTCCTAAGTTACTCGAATTTCCTCTTGAGCGAACTGTCTTTCCCATTTAGTTTTATCTCTTGTCTTCCGGCCAGCTCATCTCTTTGTCACTCTCCCTAAAATGTCTTTATGTCTAACTCACCTCTACGAATTTTAACGCTTTTACTGGTTGCTATTTCTTACCTATGCGCATTTGGATAAAAGTTGTTGTCCTTTGATGAATTATATTGTATTAATTCACGTCATCATGGATTCTTCGAAGACTATCAAAGATAGTTGCAACGGGTTCCTTGTGCCAAATAAAGATATCCTAGTCAAGTTTTGTGGCATTCACAACCAAAATCTGAGATTTGTTTACCTCTCTTTCTAATATTTTAAGACTCGTAACTGGTGTAACATATCCACGTCTAAAAATACGACCAAGATATGAATATATGAAATAGAAATATGTTCATAGAATGTTCATATTGTTCATACGCTTATAGGAATCCGAAAACACTCGAAACACTTGACGATGTTCTTGGTTCAGGTACGAAACTTATTTACTTTTTTGAGTTTAAGGTTTCCGACATGAGGAGAGAGAGACACAATTTCTTACTATGCTGACTGTTCGTACATCACTGACTCAACCAACGCGTGGGCATCCCGTAGACCCCAATGGGTCTCGCCTCGCCCAGATCAAAAATCGTCTACCTTCCTCTTGCGTCGAATTTCAACTAACTGCTTTTTTTCAAATCCCAAAATCATCAGCCCATCGCTTCTGGGCATGACGTCATTCACATCCCAAGTCCCGTTTTCTATCTGGGGTTTTTATTGTGACATCTGTGATTGTCACATCCTCCCCGCGTACGCGTGAACACCTGCACTCAATGTGTGCACCTAACTAACCCATGCACTAAGCCGAAGGTTCTAAGCCTAACTGAACCGAAAGGTAAGAAATACAAAATGAAAATTGATAATATAAAAATATCCTTCTGCAATTATATAACATTGGGACTTCATAAATCATTAAGAGCCACATTTCTCTAGGCAAGATTATGTCTCTAAAACCAACTTTTTTAATTGCCTAGATACATTTATTCATCGTATTTTTTTCTTACCATGATTACAAGATATGCCAGTTTTCTTTATTACGTCGTTGTCCTTCAGATTTTGGTCATATTGTTATATTTTGACCTTCGACCCCGCCCAAAAATACTATTCCAAGGTTATACACCGGAAGGAAGTGACACATTCCAACGGCCAGTAATCGAAAGAGATCGCGTGGGCGGATTAAGGCTTATGATGTGGGACAAGGTGACGGTCTCATTGTGCCATTACAGTCATGCACCGGAAGAGAGTAACCTCTGAACTGCACGACAGTTATTTCCGCTTGATGACGATTAAACATCCGATTCAAAGATCCAGTAGGCGATCGTGTGGGCGTTGAGTTATTATTTAACTCAGTTGAGTTTGGGGTGCCAAAGCAGTTGCCAGCAGACTTCCAGACAGTAGAGACGAGATATGGTAGGGAAGGCTACACCCGACCGAGGGGGTCCTCGGAAACTCCCGATGGAGTTGACTCCAACATCAGGAGAACAAGAAAGACACAACATGACGGTCATAACAGTGGGGTCAAAATATGAAGTTTATGTTCAGTCTCCAGCATCCTCTCACATGCAAACCCTTAAACAACCCTTTCAAACCCTTGCAATGAAGTGAGAGGTGGATGTTTTTCTAAGAAGTCCTTCCT
>OY757909.1:124176927-124422417 GCA_963585895.1 Sepioteuthis lessoniana | reverse complement strand
ATATATTCTATTGGGGAATAATCCACACCAACTGTCTTTGGAGGCCGAATGGATATATATATATATATATATATATATATATATATATATATGTGTGTGTGTGTGTGTGTGTGTGTGTGTGTGTGTGTGTGTGTGTGTGTGATCATCATCATGTCGCGCTGCCAACACGGATTTTCCCTGACGCCCAATGCTCCCGGGAGGTTTCGAGGTTATATATATATATATATATATATATATATATATATATATATATATATATTATTTTTTCTAAAAAAAGCAAAAAGACAATTAGAACCCAAAATCGACAACATACTTAGAAAAAACCAAAATGGCTTCCGAAGAAATAGATCTACGACCTCACAAATATTAACCATCCGCAGAATCCTTGAAGGTGTACGGGCAAAGAACCTACAAGCGACATTAATATTTGTCGACTTTACCAAGGCTTTCGACTCCATTCACAGAGGAAAGATGGAACAAATCCTACTAGCGTACGGCATACCTAAAGAAACCCTAGCGGCAATAACGATTCTCTATAGAAACACTAAAGTAAAAGTACGATCACCAGATGGAGACACAGAATACTTCGACATTGTAGCAGGAGTACTACAAGGGGACACGCTGGCTCTGTATCTCTTTATCATTTGTCTAGACTACGTACTTAGAACATCGATTGACAAAATCAAAGAGAATGGCTTCGAACTGACGAAGAAAAGAAGCAGAAGATACCCCGCAACAACAATTACCGACGCCGACTACGCCGATGACATAGCGATACTGGCAAATACACCTGACCAAGCCGAAACACTTCTGCATAGTTTGGAACGAGCAGCAAGCATAGGCCTCCATGTTAATGCACACAAAACGGAATATATGTGCTATAACCAAACGGGGGACATCTCCACTCTATAAGGAACCCCTCTTAAACTAGTAGACAAATTCACGTACCTAGGAAGCAGCGTCGAATCAACCGAAAAGGACATCGAAACGAGGTTAACGAAAGCATGGACAGTTATCAATAGGCTATCGACTATATGGAAATCAGACCTAACCGATAAAATGAAACGCAGTTTCTTCCAGGCAGCGGTCACATCGATACTGCTATATGGATGCACTACATGGACGCTAACAAAACGGCTGGAGAAGAAACTAGATAGCAATTACACAAGAATGCTGCGTGCAATCCTGAACAAGTCCTGGCAGCAACACCCCACAAGACACCAACTGTACGGCCACCTGCCCCCTATCACGAAAACTATTCAAGTTAGGCGAACCAGACATGCAGGACATTGCTGGAGAAGCAGAGATGAACTCATAAGAGATGTACTCTTATGGATCCCCACACACGGCTGCGCAAAAGCAGGACGACCAGCACGAACGTACATTCAGCAGCTATGTGAGGATACAGGTTGTTGTCCTGAAGACCTACCTAGGGCGATGAACGATAGGGAGGAGTGGCGAGAGAGGGTCAGGGATATCCGTGCTGCCAGCACGATATGATGATGATGATGAAGATAATAAATCTATTTCCATCCTTCTAAAGGCATTGATATAAATCAATGCTCTAAAAAATTAACAGGACTTCCTCAGATCTAACAAGAAATGGAATTAAAATATTTTTTCTCATTTACAACCAGAGAGAAAAAAAAAATTCTCCTATGCATTAAAGCAAGTCTAAACCTTCGAGTAACAATAAGTATCAAAAATTATGGCATGGTCAATACACGGGAATTGATTGGCCGTATAAGTAATATTTATGATGATGATAATTTATATGAAGTCATGATAACAGGAATTAAGCAGCATGAAAATATTAGATCTAATATAATGCCAGGAATATAAATAAAGTATGTAAAACATTGGAAAGCATTGCAAATAAAGACGAAGTAAACCTCTTGTAGAGATTGGTTGGTCACAAGCATTTGTTCTTGATATTAATTCAATGATATAAATTTTTGTCACTGAATTCAATAAGTATCAGATGTACGGAAGCCTATAACTGAAGAAATCTGCCGATTAAAAGAACCAAAGACAAAGCTAAAGTCAGTAATGAAGCATGAATATGATATTGAATTAAGTGTTCATAACAATGATGGACACAGTCGTCATCATAAAAATGTTGGTCATTCTAATTTTTGGTTGAGAGAAGAAGGCTGCAAATGCAACATATGAAATTGTCAGTATAATCATACCTCAATATACTAGAAAAAGTAATGTAGCATAAACGACAACAAACGTGCAATCCACATTTATTTCCCAAAGCTAAACTACACGAAGAGGTGAGAGAAAATGAATGATCTAATATTGGCAGGAATCTGCTAGGTTTCATGCAACAAAGATTATTGGACAAAGCAAAGACCACTCTATTTTTAAAAAATGGTTTTGCGATCTTGAAATCTTAGAAATATGTGGACAAGTAAACGATCAAGAATTCTTTTTATAATTCAACACATTAGATGCCCTAATAGTTATAGGCACATTAAAAGAAGTCTATGAACAGAGTTCAAACTCCGGATAGTTTTCTGTGTGTCCACTTCGTATTCCCGCCCTTGTCATCATCATCATCATATCGTGCTGGCAGCACGGATATCCCTGACCCTCTCTCGCCACTCCTCCCTATCGTTCATCGCCCTAGGCAGGTCTTCAGGACAACATCCTGTATCCTCACACAGCTGCTGAATGTACGTTCGTGCTGGTCGTCCTGCTTTTGCGCGGCCGTGTGTGGGGATCCATAAGAGTACATCTCTTATGAGTTCATCTCTGCTTCTCCAGCAATGTCCTGCATGTCTGGTTCGCCTAACTTGAATAGATTTCGTGATAGGGGGCAGGTGGCCGTACAGTTGGTGTCTTGTGGGGTGCCGCTGCCAGGACTTGTTGAGGATTGCACGCAGCATTCTTGTGTAATTGCCATCTAGTTTCTTCTCGAGCCGTCTTGTTAGCGTCCATGTAGTGCATCCATATAGCAGTATCGATGTGACCGCTGCCTGGAAGAAACTGCGTTTCATTTTATCGGTCAGGTCCGACTTCCATATAGTCGATAGCCTATTGATAGCTGTCCATGCTTTCGTTAACCTCGTTTCGATGTCCTTTTCGGTTGATTCGACGCTGCTTCCTAGGTACGTGAATTTGTCTACTAGTTTAAGAGGGGTTCCTTCTAGAGTGGAGATGTCCCCCGTTTGGTTATAGCACATATATTCCGTTTTGTGTGCATTAACATGGAGGCCTATGCTTGCTGCTGCTCGTTCCAGGCTATGCAGAAGTGTTTCGGCTTGGTCAGGTGTATTTGCCAGTATCGCTATGTCATCGGCGTAGTCGGCGTCGGTAATTGTTGTTGCGGGATATCTTCTGCTTCTTTTCTTCGTCAGTTCGAAGCCATTCTCTTTGATTTTGTCAATCGATGTTCTAAGTACGTAAGACCTAAATATATATATATATATATATATATATATATATATATATATATATATATATATATATATCCCATGTAGTCTGAACTTGGGTAAATATCTGTTGTCCATCCCGTGAGTAGGACTAATTATGACCTATTTGGCTGTAGCGTCAGAATACACCGACTGCATCTCTGCAGAGGGGCAAAGACTCCTCCAAAAAGTGTACTGGATATGATTTTAAATAATCTGACGGTGAGGTTCCAATAATGCTGGATCTTTAAGAATGCGAAATACCTGTTTATTGCCATCAATCCAAGGTACACTTTGACTCAGAATGGTAGCACCGGATAGGGTTCTATCGATGGTTCAAATAGAATTGTTTGACATTTAAACTTTATTTATGCTAAACTAAATTATTTGAAATCGAACAGTCTTTACATTTAACTGTGTGTGAACAAAAAAAACTGTACCCATGATAAACTGAATTGTTTGAAATTGAACCTTTTATATGGATAAAATGGATTTGGCCTTAAATAATCTACAATTGTTGATAAACTATAAAACCAAACTTAACCAATTTAAGACTAAAGAGTTGACACGATGTACGTTAACCTGTGTAACATTCAAATAATCAATTCAGGTGATAATAGACATTAGGAAAAAAACTTCTTTGATCCTTCCAAATAAGAAACAAGCGAATATAGATATAATTATTCGTAATTATGATCAGAATAGGATTATATACCTACTCCGGAAGATTTTTTATGTACATTTTCTTGTAATATTTCTATATTTTGCGCTTTTAATACTAAGTATTGGCTGATATATATACGAGGATCAATAAATAAGTTTCCAGATTTTTTTGTAGGGGCACTTTTATCGATAGTACACACATGAAACTCTAGTCCCCTTCGAAGTAATCTCCGCTGGCTGCAATGCACTTGCACCGTTCCAACATCTTCTGGAAGGCCCCATGGAAGTACTCTTGTGTGAGCGTATCAATGACCTTCGTCACAGCCTCTTTCATCTCCTCAATTATCTCATAACGACAGCCTTTGAGCTTACAGAATAAGCAAAAGTCACAGGGAGCAAGGTCTGGACTATACGGACGGTGAGGCACAATCTTGATGCCCATTTTGGTCAAATTGTCTGTGACAAGGATGGAGTTGTGTACTGGTGCATTGTACTGGTGGAAATGCCACTGACCCGATTTGAAGAGTGCTGGCCTCTTCTGACGGAATCTCTTCCTGAACTCCCTTAAAACCTCAACATAGTAACCCTAACCCTACCCCTTTGGCCAATCAACTCTGGTGTATTGACTTCCTTACTCCTCCCACACGTCTTATCATCCTTCACAGACTCCCTTCCTTCCTTGAATCTCTTATGCCACTCAAAAGCTGATGCTCAATTCATGCAAGATGGTCGAAAAGCAGTCTGAAGTATTCCATACGTTTCTGTGGCACTTTTTCCAAGTTCAAAACAGAATTTTATTGCATATCGTTCTTCTAAAGTGTCTTCACCTCCAGATTGTATTTTTGAAATCCGCCAGCTGTGTCAATCAAGCTTTAGTAGGGTGTATTCCAATTGCTGCTGTAGCAGTTCATTTGAACCTGAAATATTGAAAAAATTAGTCAGTCATCTCATAAGATGTGTAGCAATAAGATATTGGATTTTCAAGAGTCTATAACAATTTTAAATGCGTGTACAAAAAAGTCTGGAAACTTATTGAAGACACTCATATATTGTGTTTTGAAGTCTAGTTTGCACTTTGTCTTCTTAAACGGTTATAAAATGTTTTCCGCCCTTTATCTGCCACATAGTTTTAATCATAATCTCAATGACTGAATAATTATTCGATGTTAATGGCATGCAAGTCCACTTGTGGTTATGCCATGCAAAGAGGTTACGTAATCGCGTTGTATGTTTACATTCAATTATCTTGTATAGTTGTTTCTTAATAATTTTTACTCACTGTTATATTATATCAAGTACTCCTGCCAAATACAAATAATTTGAACACACTTGTGGTTTCAAGTTTTCCAATCTAATACTATTAATTTATACTTGATTATATCGTTTTATGAGAACTTGATCACTACCGCTCAGCTAGCTTTTGTCTTTTTCTAAAGAATCAGTTAAACTAATGTTTTAGATTTTATTGAGTGTATGAAAGTAAAATCTCTACTGAATATTATCCGTGATTTAGATGAAAAAGACTATTAATGTGAATCCTACTTTTCAGCTGAACTATGAAAAACCAGGTGAAAGATCTGTTTTCTATACTTTTGGAAATATTGCTGAGTATTTGAAAACCTACGTTTGTCTAAGAATGGAGTGTCTTTAAGATTGCGATAAACCGTAAAAAAGGGGTGACAGGTGAATTTTTTTTTTAAATTTCAATTGTGGACTTATATTGAGATAAAAGTTAATAGATATAAAGGAGAGGATGAAGAAGTAAGTTTAGGAAAAGGATTATTTTCGTAATGTATACCTCGGAAGCCAGGGAAACAGCGGGGAGGACATAGAGGCGGACAAACCCAAAGACGATTCAACGGCGTGCCTAACCATATGATAAAACCCACAAGTCAACGGCCAGGATATAATAATTCAATCCGGTAACTACTGCAACTCATATTTTATGGTGCTGTCAATGGATGAGAATAAAACACAAGATTACCATGACTCATACTTAAACTATACGTCCAAACCCCATCACCGTTCGCGCGGTTAAAAGAGGAACGTCCTGCTGAGGTGGGAGCTCTGGCCCCAGTGTTCGAAAAATCAGCGACAGAACAAAACAAAACAAACAAAAAAAACTAAAATTACTAAAAAGTAAAAGTACAATACAAATTGGAACATTCAACTACATAAGTTGAAAACTTCCGCGAGAGATCATATCATAAACATAATATAGGTATAAGAACAGAGGTACTGTCAAAGCGAAACTATAAACTACCACGATACCGGCAATGGATGGACATTTGCCTCGGCATCTGCAAGGAAAAAATCTGCCAGCGCAGTAATATAGGGTGTATGTAAGCTCATCGGTCCATGGTTTCTAAAATCACTTAATAGCATCGAGATAATACAACACAGGATGATGGTAGCCACTTTTGATAGCAAACCTAGCACAACGATCATCTCCTGTTACAGCCCCACCAATGTTAGTAACGAAACAGACTTCATCGCCTTCTATAACGAATTGTCGACCCTTGTTAGTAATATCCCGAAACGTACTAATTATCGGTGAAGACATGAATGCTCAAAAAGTTAATAACGTAAACAAAAAATGCAGCTTACACAACTTGTCAAAACTAGTGCACTGAATTGTCAGGAGGATACATCCTATTTTGAGGGTATGTCGTCCGTTCACCGAATTGTCACGGCTAAGATTTTGAAAAAACATCTACGAAAAAATGCGACGCGAACAACCATAATTGTACACTTGACTGGTCCCAACTTTACAATAAAGATATTAGAGATAAATATTCGTTAATACTAAGAAACAAATTCGTCTGTAGGAGATATCAGAAATACTAACTCCGAATGTCGAATAAGAGAACTTCACCAATGCCTACATAGAAGCAGCTATAGAATGGATACCAATAAAACAAAAAGCTAAACTTAGAGTCCCATGATAGACATTAGCGGTTAGTAAAAGCAAGCAGACGTGAAAACCGCATAACTATGCAACAGGAGGAACCCAAATAATATCAACGCTAAGAAACGTAAGAAGGTTAAAAATGAACTAACTAACGTATACCTAAAAGAATAAAGAAAATACATACAAAATCAGATGAATAAGATTCATTTGAAGACAGACAATCTAGGATAGCATGGTAGACAAAAACGAAGTAAGTTGAAGGTGGTGTACTGCGAGAGGTAGAGGAAAAGCTTCCAGCCAAGAAGAACGAATGCACTTGTGGAAGAAACATTTCGGAAATTTACTTACAAAACCTTCGAATCTTACGTAATAACCTATCGCGAAAATTATTTGTAATCATCTAGACATCAAACGAAGTCAGTTTACGCAAGAAGAACTCGACTCAGTACTAAGACAAATTAAAAAATCGGAAAGCCACTGGGCTAGATGAAATACCCACATCAGTATGGAAGTCAAGGCAATTCGACGACATACTGCTCCGATACTGCAACCCCGTATATAACCAGAAAATGATAGACTGACGGACAAAGGGATGTATCCCCCTTTTTCACGAGAAGAGTGACATCGAAATTGTCAAGAACTACCGAGGTATAATCCTTGCTTCAATAGCAGTGAAAATCTACAATCTTCTGCTACGCAACAGCATAGAACCTAAAACTGAGAAGATTACATATGGAGAACGAAAATAGTTTTCGGAGAAATCGATCCATAATATCACAAATTTTGACTACCCATCGAACTCTAGAAGGTGTTCAAATAAAAAAAAAACTCGAAGCAACTCAGTTATTTGTATACTTATTCAAGGCATTTGACTCCATATACAAAGCAAAGATGGATCAAATACTTCACGCCCACTGCCTCTCCAAAGAAACTGTGGCAGCCATAATGGTGCTATATAAGAACGTGAAAGTCAAAGTTTGCTCACCAGATGGAGACACAAACTACTTCAACGTTGTAGCAGGTGCGCTGCAAGGAAACATTAGCCCTCATTCCTGTTTATTATCTGCCAAGACTACGCTCTTAAAACGTCTATAGATTTAATGGAAGAAAACGGCCTAATGCTGGCAAAAAAAACAAAACAAAAAAAACAAGCAGAAGAAACCCGCACAAACTATTACGGATGCAGACTACGCCACTGACATTGGGCTTCTGGCAAATACTCATGCCCAAGCTGAATCCGCGATAAATAGTCATGAACAGGCAGCACGTGGCATAGGACTCCATATAAACGCAGAAAAAACAGAATAAAAAGAGACATCTCTGCACTAAATGACGGTCCTCTGAACCTAGTATACATGTTAACCTGCCTCGGAAGCAACGTCTTATCAACCGAGAATGACCTTAACAGGCGACTAGAAAAAGGCATGAACAGCTATCGATAGCCTATCGGTCACCCCTGTCCGATAAAATAAAACACAATTTTTCCAAGCAGCGGTCGTATCAATACAGATATGGATGCACCACATGGACGCTAACTAAGCGTATGGAGACAAAGCTTGACGGCTATTACACAAGAATGCTACGAGCAGAATTGAACAAGTCCTGGAGGCAACACAAAAAACAATGCAGCTGTGGAGCCACCTCACAACCATCATAAAAACCATGTAAATTACACGAACCAGACATGCGCGACACTGCTAGAGAAGTAAGGACGAACTCATAAGCGATGTACTCCTGTAGACTCCCTCACATGGACGAGCAAAGGTTGGACGACCAGCTAGAAATTATCAACAGCAGCTCTATGCCGATATAGGATGTAGACTGGAAGACCTTCCGGGAGCGATGGACGATAGAGACGGGTGGTGAGAAAGGGACAAAGAAATCCATGCTAGCTGTACAACGTGATGATGATGATGATGATGAGATTGATATTGTTTAAAGTAAAGATTTCTATTTCATGATAATCAGTTTGGCTGTCAGTTATGATTTCAAGTATTCCAATATAATCCTAATAATTTTTAAACAGATCTCATTGACGCATATATTAGACACAAATACGTGCTACCACTCAAGGACAAAGTAGACCTGGGGGTAATATCAGCAAAGTGCTACCGAACACTCTGAAGAGTTTACGAACTGGAGATACACCAGCAGATGCAGCTTATTGTCATACCACGGCACCAATTTTTACGGAGTTCTTATACCTTTGCAAGGGGGAATATACCCAGTGGTCAAAGACATAAGTCATATATTATATATAAACGAGAAATAAAGAATCAAATGCAACGTTTGCATAACGCTCAATATCTTTAGAAATTACTTGAATATTTGATACTTTCTCTATTCTAGAGCGCCGTTGCCGCTACGATTATCAGTACGGAAAATGGAATTGGGACGCGAATTGAATTTCTTACTGAGACTCGTTATATTCATTTCCCTACATTACATGTTGGAAAAGTATTGATATATCTCTTTATACCAAAAGACAGTAAGAGAAAATTTGTTGCATGTCAATTTGTATTGATGTGTAGAGTCGCATTATCTTGAAAATAGTTGGCGGTGAGGAAACGCCAAAGACGAGATGAAGAGATGACAAAAAATTCATACATGTGGTCAGAGAAAACTCCCACAGTCTTTATTGTAAATGTTGCAATTTTCCTCATGTTTGACGTAATTGAACGCCTCAAAGAAAATTGGAATTGAAAAAAAAATAAATGAATAAAAAAGCAGAGAGTCTCTGAACAGCTAGACCAAGGCTCTTGTTAAAAATGACTAGAGAAACTGGAGGTCCCCAATAAAATATCAGGTACACCTTTGCAGAGCCAGGGGAAGTGGAAAATTCTACCGTCGACACCAAGCTGAAGGGAGGGAATGACATTTTTGGGGAGTTATTGGCGAGGCGTGATCAGGTAAAGACATAGAAATGAATACGAGTCGCGAAGATGTTAGGGGACAGAAGTTTGCGAGCCTCATTTTGGGGGCGTGCACTCTAAAAAAGGGATTAGACTAGACGTTACCCAGTGGCCAATCAAAATTCATGCTCTGAATCTGCTCTTTTTTTCTCACCAAGATATGTTGCTTCTCTTGATCTAGCTAACGCTGCCGTCCCATTTTCGATGCTCACTCTCTTTCTCCCGGCGACTACCTATAAGTGGCAGTAGAGAATACACATTTTGGTAGTTACACATAGTTCCTTGCGTTCGTCATCAACACTGCTAACACACACGCACACATACATATACACGCACACTCATACACCCCCCAATATATATACATATATATATATATATATATAACGAGAATATGATAATAGAATATGATAAAAAGTCATGAATCAGAGTTTCGCGCTGTCGATCTTCAGGTGAGCTATTATTCAGACCAGTTGAACACTAAGACACCCGATGATCGATGACGTGAAAGCCTAAGTCATAACTTTTTATCCTGTCTAATTATTATCTTATTTTATTCTTAAAATATTTTTTTTTATTTTGCTCAGCATTTTCATGCACAGAGCCCTATAAAGATTGTATGGATGGAAAACGCTATTATCGTAAGCTTTTAATCTTAATTTCATATATATATATATATATATATATATATATATATGTGTGTGCGTGTGTGTGTGTGTGTCTTATACATACATACTAAGGTATATACGTTAGTATTGTAGAGAAAGAGATGAAATAATTAGGTAGGATTAACAATAGGATGAAAAATGAAAATATTAAGACATTGTTGATCTAGTTAACATGTGAAGATGGAGACTAAGCGTGAAGAAAGAAAAAAGTAAAAAAAAAAAAATCCAACGAGGAAAAAATAAAAAGAAAATGAAGGTAAAGAAGATGAGAAAAATGAAATCAATGAAATTAAAAAAGGGAAAAAAGAATAGAGTTTGTTTCTTTTCAGCGATGACGGAATGATTACAAAATATAAGAAATAAAATAAAAGCAAATGTGACGTAAATAAATTAGGTGAAGATAGATGATGACAGTGAGTGGCCTAAAGGCTAGCAATTATCAGGATGTTCGTGTGAAAGGTAAGGAAGCACGTTGTTGATTTCTGCTCTAAACAATATTTCTTATCAGTCGAGAAGAAATCCAGTATATTAAAGAGATTTGGTGTCGTTTTATAGCAGAATATTGACCTTAGTGATTGTTACTTGTGTGGATAAATTTTTACAACATTCTCTCCAATATTTCTTTTTCCTTATATAAAAAATGAAACTTGTTTTATATTTGTATTTATCGGTCACACCAAATGGTCTAATTGCTCAGTCGGCTGGGGCTGTAGAAAACACCGACTGTACCTCTGCCGAGGCGTAAGACTGCCCCCCTACCAATGATTGTCCCGAATATGACACTAAACAATCTGATGGTGAGGTTCCAGCGATGTTGGAGCTTTGGGGAATGCGGAGCACCCATTTATTGCCATTGCTCCCAGGTCTACTCTGGCCCAGCGCGATACTGCCCTATCAATGGGTTAAAGAGAACTAACGGCATACTTATACTAAACTGAATTGTTCGACTAAAATGAATAGCTTGAAATAGAAATGTTTTTGACAATTAAACCGTACTTAATTTAAACTGCTTGCTTTATGCTAAACTGAATTATGTGAAATAGAACTGTTTTTGACATTGAAACTCTATTTACACTAAACTGAACTGCTTAGCATAGAACTGTTCTGACACTTAACTGTGTGTAAATAAAATCTGTACTTATAATAAACTGAATTATCTGAATTAGAAGTGCTTGACCAAACTGAATAACTCGAAACAGAATTTTTTTTCAAAACTAAACTGTACTTACATTTAAACTACGTACTTATGCTAAACTGAATTATTTGAAATAGAACTGTTTTTGACATTGAAATTGTACTTACACGAAACTGAATTGTTATATATAACTGCTTGAATAAACTGAATAATTAGAAATAGAAAAGTTTTAGAAAAACCGTGTATTCATGCTAAACTGAATTGTTTAAAATAGAACTGATTATTTATATAAAAATGGATTTGCCGTTAAATAACCTACAAAGATTGATATGCCATAAAACCAAACCAAACGAAACAAAACCAATTGGTCTAAAAGTTTGTCATGAGATCTAAAGAACATGTATTTTGATGCGCATGATTTTAGATTATTTATTGTTATAATAAATTCATTCAATAAAACTTAACGTAATTCTGTTGTTAATACAAGAGTTAGCTAATGAAATATCTTTACTTCTTATAAAAAAATAATTTGTTTTTACGGACATTGCTGCGTTTAGTAAGTATAATTCATATTTTGATGGCAACACTCATAGTACATTTTTTAAAAAATGTATTGATCTATCTAGTAATATAAGGATTCGATTGACTGATTAAATTTCCAACATGTTAAACCATCTACAGTTATCTTATGCCTAGAATTTAGTGAATCCTGTTTATTGTACGAATATATTTACATTTTTATTGCGTTGCCTTTTTAAAGATTTTTTGTACAAAATACTGGTGAGTACGAATAATTTTAAACATATCTATCTGACCCATTGATATGACTCTTTTAGGTACCCGCTCTTAGAGTCAGAGTATGTCTGGGATAATGGCAATGCATGGCAACTTCACATTCCCGAAATCTCCAGAGCTGAATCCTTACCATCTGATGTAGTTAATAGTTATTCAAAGGACATCCTTTTTCTGCTGGAGGTCTTTCACCTCAGAAGCGGATACAGTCAGCGTTTTATAAGCCTTGTAAGCAGAATGAATTAGGATAATGTGCTTAATTCTAAGTGAGTCACCAGTTTCCATGACCTTGTATCAGATATAGCTGAACTAAGAAATATGATGTATATTAATCAGATTAATGATGTAGCTTTATATATATATATTTTTTTTTGGAAGGCCAATTTATACTTGATGTGATATCGATCCACCCTGGGTGCCTCATAATTCACAACTGCGTCAGATTTAACAAAGTCTAGCAAATAGCTTTGCGCATTCATTCAAACGAGTGTTAATTTGCGCTAAGCGTAGTCGCAGTAGTTGTTGAAAATAGAAAAAGCGACTCGGTTCCAAATTCCTGGATGGGACTGTTTGCATTTCACTTCACGCAAATGCCTTGAGAAATGGCATGTATCCATGTTTTCTCCGCACAGCTCGAGGTGAATAGTTGGAAAGACTGATGTTTTTTTTTTTAGTATTATCTTGATAACTAGTCTAGGAGATAGAAAATATTTGAATTTAGACCAGCTTTACTCCGCTTAAATTTGGCCTTGTGTCACATCTAAGGTAAAGTTTTAGATAAATATGAGCTGGTATCTTTTTACCAACAGTTCTCTTGTTGGATTAGTATAATCCTGATTAACACCGAGAGATTACTTTTCTATTCGGGAATTCTTCTAAAATTAATATCTTCATTTCATATTCTTTAAATATATTTTAATATCGAAAAAAGGTCTTGGCTGCAGTTCAGAGATCAGCTATAATTCATGAATGCTTCAGTTTTATTGTTATTAATTGTCAATAGTTTTGCTGTCGATTCAGATTTTAATGATCGCAATATAATAAATTTAAAAAATGCCACGAAATACAACCTTCCATATAATATACGAAAACTCTGTATTAAGCTATATATATATATATATATATATATATGTGTGTGTGTGTGTGTGTGTGTGTGTGTGTGTGTGTGGCATGCAAAACAAAATCTTTGACAGTTTACAAGCCAATTATTATTCGTAACATTTTTTGGTAAAAGTAATTATAAAATAAGACTTTATAAATGTTGATAGTTTTATGTGCGCCATTTTGCTGTCAATAGTAAATGTCTCCTTTTTCTTTAGTTTTCATATTTTATTCCCAATCAATAGTCAGGAAGGAGATGGTTATTTTATTATCACAGCTCTCTCTTATATTCCTTCTTTTTAAAAGACACCATTTCTATAGAAAAAAAATGATTTATGTTATAACATATACAGACGATTAAAACTGGTTATGGCTTGTTCGAGTTTTAGTTTGGTTTTTTGATAGTCAATCGATTTCACTAAGAATACAAGAATGGCAAACTCTCCATTATTATATACCTCGTGATGGAAATAGTTGTGTAGTTTCTGCCTAGATGCACTTGTCGAGTCCATTTGAATTTAACGTTTTGAGAGATTTTTCGGATATTTCTATCCCACTTAGAATTTTAATTTCATTTTGATTTGGTTCTTGAAATTTCCCTTTTGCAGTTATTCTATAATGACTTGATATCTGTTCTTGTGATACAATAATACAACTAAGATAGTACTTCCAAGTACTATTGTGTAAAAATACAGAATAAAGCGATTTCCAATCTAATTGGCGATTTGGTATACTCACACGCGCTACAATAATAGTATGTTTGATTGATTGATTTAAACGGAGTGACAATTCCACTATGGTTATTTTATGCATGGCAGTTACGGAATCACGTTCATCGTACGCTTATATTTATTCTTATATTTTTGTATTGATATTTCTTATATATATATATATATATATATATATATATATATATATATATATATATATTGCATTGGGTCCTATCGAATACGAATAATTTTTAAACATGACTCGCTGCAATATAAATGGAATCGTAAAAAGTACTCAAGTACTACTCCTGTTGATTACTGTGAACCTGGGTGTAATGACAATGAAACTGTACTTTATAAATCTTATATCACCAGAACTGAAGCCTTACCATCAGATGCAATTTTATGTCACATCCAGTATGCCTCGATGATAGGGTTTCATACAACTGCATTGACTACACAAAAATATTTTAAGAGCCATCGACATAGGTAATATCCATTATAATTGTTTTAAGAGAGAATATTAAATAATAATTCCATTGTTGTGCTCTTCATTTATGTATTATCATCTTAGTAGAATAATATAAAAGAATTATATAAGATTTCAGGACAATTTCACCCCGCGTTTAGAAGCTTTAGAGAATATATGGAGAGGAACATATTATTATACGTGTGCCAAATTATGTTGTATAGCCAGATAATACATATGCAACCCTACACATATTTAACACAATAATAATGACGAATGGACACAGTTCTTTAGAAAAATATATCTCTCATTTTATTCGAAAGGGTTGTTTGTGAGAGGGAGTTGGAGACTGAACAAAGACTGCAACATATTGACCTCACCAGCTCCTCCGGACATAGCAGTGTGTCTTTCTCGTTCTCCTGCGCTGCTCAACCGGGGGTCTGGGGCCCAGCTCTCCGCTGACAGCTGGTTCCCACGGCTCGATCTGAAACACTGCTTCAAAACTCTGATCTCCATCTGCAACTGCTCAACTGCTGGGTACAAGTTCTCTCTACTGCATCTTATCGCCAACTGACTGACTTCCTCTCTTCACCCGGGTTATATAATTGTTCGATATCCACCTGCTTCTTGTGAGCGTCACAAATCGCACTCAATTCAACCCGTCCACGGTCAAGGTTATATCCGGATATTCCTCGACCGGATGCATCTGTTATTTATACAGGTGCATTTCCTATTTTAACAGCTTGGCTGGGTCGGAGGTCATTATGCAACAATTATACCAGCACATCTTCAGATATTTACGATATGATAATATTGAAGAGTAGATGATATTATGTTAATCATACTAATTTGGGATTAAAATATGTTTTATTTAATTGTCACCGTTTAAAAATATTTGAGTAAAGATGAAAAAAGGAATAAAGAAAAAAGAATGAGAAGAATAACAAAAAGAATATGTCGAATATATTCTGTTTAAAAAAAACGAGAAGACCAGTATAAGAGGAGATTGTAAAATGAATGTTATAGTAAGAAAGAAAATATATGATAAATAAGGAAAAGATTTAAGATAAATTATAATACCTTTCCCTCTCACTGTCTCTGTCTCTATCCATCTGTCTGTCTTTGTCTCTTTCTCGCTCTCTTTTACTATCATATTATATGTATAAAATCCCCTATATCTTAAAACATAAAAATGACATGTTTTGTTGTAATATTTATGTCTGTTTTTTGTATTTGTCCTTATGGTCTCTTTCTCACTCTCTCTCTCTATCTCTCTCACTCTCTCTCTATCTCTCACTCTCTGTTATATATATATAGTGAGAGAGAGATAGAGTGAGTGAGAGAGCGAATGAAGTAATCGTGTTGCCATTAGCGTTTATTGCAAGCCTCTTCATACATGAATTGAGGTCTCGGTAGCCGTTTAGCGGATGTATGTAAACAATCGTAATTGTGATTCATAACCGTTTAATATTTACTTCGATGCTACTACCTCCTCGTGGCTGAAGGGTTAGAAGCTTGGATTGGAGTTTGAGTTAACCGGGTTTCGATCCCAGCTACGGGAAGCTAATATGTCTAGCCACACTGATGAGTTCTGATAGAACGAAACAGATCTGTCTGTGGATGACTATATATATATATATATATATACATATATATATGTGTGTGTGTGTGTGTGTGTGCATGTGTGTAGAATGTTTCATGACTGTCTAAACATAATAACAGTTCAAGTAAAACGAAAATGTAAAAATGACTTGTAAAAGCTAAGTTTACATCAGAAGAACTAAAGCAAATGAAGAAAGCGGTGAATGACTAATTGTGGTACCTTTGATCTCACTAAATTAATATCGACCATATTCATTCCGTTTAAAGATCCAAGCGAAGTAGAAAGTATGATCATTATACTAAACCACGTGCGCACACACACACACAGATATATATAGAAAGATAGATGGCGTCTCAATTTTATAGGATCTCAAAACTACAGGTTATTTTATGCTAAAGTCAGATTAACAATTTTAGTCTCCGATTGTATTGGGTGCAACAACTTATCTTCACAATCATTTTAAACAGGTTTTCATTTCATTATCTCAAATACATCTCTTTGACTCAAAGATGCGAACTGTTGCTGCTATTCATATATGCTAAGAGAGATAAAGAGAGACAGAAAGACAGAGAGAGACAGAGAGGGACGGATAGACAGAGGCTCACAAATATGCGCACACGCTCGTGCGCACGCACCCACTTTCTCACAAACACACACACACACACACACACATATATATACATATATGTGTGTGTGTGTATGTGTATATATATACATATATATGTGTGTGTGTATATATATATACATATATATATATGTGTGTGTGTGTGTGTGTGTGTGTGTGTGTGTGTGTGTGTGTGTGATAACCTCTACATCTTGACAGATGACAGCCGTCTTCAACACCAAAATCACAACTCAGACATCATGACTAAGAACTAATTCCATTGTTGAAAAATATACAACATACGTGAAATGAAAAGGTATTAAGACCTCTGAACGTCGTTTGACTGACATACGCTTATACGATACTTCTGCTGCTTTCAGTGTCGGCATATCAACAGACAAGTGACAAGCGTAGAAAGATAACAGGTGACTTTCCATACTATATATATATATTTTTTTTTTTTGTTTTAAATTTCAGAGTACCTTCTCAGAGACAATTCCCGTTGAAGAATTTTTCCAAGTCAGGCAGTGTTTGATACTGACGATTTCGTCTAGTTTTGATTTTGGAGTCAAATTCTCTAATTAAAGTAGCCTTCACCACGACCTTTTCATTAGAATAGAGCCATATCTACTTATATATATATATATATATATATATATATATATATATATATATATATATAAATATATATATTCTTTCACAGCAGAAGACTAATATCCCCAAGAAAAAGTGCTCAAGGTATGACATCTATATCAGCTGGTGAGTCTCAATTTATAGAGTTTTAAGGTGTGTAGTGCCACCTCTTCATTGCCAGCCCACAAGCACAAGACTCAAACTGGGACATTTGTAAAAATGCTTGCATTTGAAACTTATTTGGTAGGCAAAGAAACAAACACGTTTGCGACCCCCCCATGCATCTACACAGACGCACGCCTACATATACAATAAGTTGAGGGAAGTTTATTTTTCATTTGTCATGAATTTTTATAACTTAATTTGTTGCAAATTTTAAAACTGGAAAAAAGTGTCGTTAAAAGCATTTGACTCCTTTTATTAAGTTAATTTAAGGACTTTTTCTTGGATTTAGACAAAAACATATATCTTTGTCTGACAACCAATTCTGACCGTTCACACACACACACAAATATATATATATATATATATACTCACACAGACAGACAGACACACACACACACAGACACACACACACATATATTTGTATATATATATATATATATATATACGATCGTAGATTATTTATAAAATCACACCTGCTGCGGGACTACCGACAAGTACATAAATTAGGATGGGTTGACCTACAGAGAAACCCCAGTCCTGTTTCTTGATGCTTCAAACACCTAATATTTTGACTCCCTCTATCCTTGCCTGCGAATATGAATAATTTCAATTTCATTTTTTTTCATTTATTTATTTAATTCCACATTTGCTGTTCTGCAACTTCGAGAAAAGCATGTAAAAAGTCATCTAACGAGACGGAGAATATAGTAAAATTCTCCGCCAAAATGAATTTATAATGATGACTTAACCAAGTTTGACTTTCCATCCGATTACACTATATATATATATATATATATACTCTTGTATAGCCTCATACAACTATATGTATACATATACAACTATATGCGGAAACATAGTCAACATAATATACGAACTTTCATGAACGAACTACCACACTTCTTTATAAAAAATATACCTCTCACACTTTATTTCCCAAAGGTTTGCGAACGGGTTATGTTATTTATGTGTGAGAGGTGAGTTGGAGTCGGAGACAGACTGCCACATATTGACCCAAAGGTCTTCTCACGACCATAGCAGCACTTCTTCCTCATCTTGGCTGGGCTGCTCAACCGTGGGTCGCTGAGGCCCCAAGCCCTCTTGTCTAGGGCTGGTTCTCACTCCGCAGGCATCCTATCTTCAACTGCGACTGGAACTGACTGACCGGAACTAACCACCCTAAGTCGTCTGTGGCACCTGGTTTTATAATTGTTTGACATCCACCTGCTTCCTGTGGGCGTACGCATCTGCACAGATCAAGGTGATATTCCGACATACTCAACCGGATGCGCCTGCCTCGCCGTTCTCCTTATTATTTACACAGGTGTATCTCTTGATTGACGGCTCGGTCGAGAGTTAATATGTTACACTCTGAGTAACTATTTGTGGTCACCACAGTTTTATAGAAGTTCATGGGTGTATACAGTTTATAAGTACAAACACATAATAACAGACTTTAATCGTCACTACTTTTCTTATCCTCAAGTAAGTACAGACAATGAAATCGCCGATCTGAGTTCAAATTACAGCTGAACTTCTTTCTTTTGGAAATGGTATGATTCTTTTCTCTCCTAATAGTCCAGAATGATAGAGCTTCATTATGCTCAGTGCCAGTTATTCCCAAATAACAGGCCAGTGGCAAACATTCAATACTTAAAAAAGTTAATTTAAGGCAAAACTATTTTAACAAGAATAAGGATATATCAGCAAGTCTGTCGATTTGTCTGTACCGTTTCCCAAACTAGTGATAAAAGCACCATATGTAAAGATTGGTGTTGAGAGCTCATCCTCATTTTTAAACAACCTGTTCATGCAACCGAATATAGCTGGTGGATTTCCTCTTATCCTTGCAAACGAGAAAGAACAACACAGTTAAATATGCTTGGTATTACTCTCCCTGCTCTGAATAGATCGAATCGGTGAAGAGTAAATGCCTTCCTACAAAATTTCTTTATACTTTCTTATTTTTCTACAAACACATAATAACAGACTTTAATCGTCACTACTTTTCTTATCCTCAAGAACAGACATTCATTGCAATTTTCTATCATGTTTTCGCCCTCAAAAGTACGCCTTGCGTAATTACTATCATCGACAAGTTCGTCGAACAGTGTCTTATATTTGGTGACAACTTGACCCAAGGATATAGGTCATGAACTTATCGCATTTCTTTTATCGTGGACAAAAATTTGAGGATAAATTTATTCCATCCTTTATTTCTTTCTTTCTCTCTTTCTTTCTTTCTTTGTATATACATATAATAAAGTTTCTCCCCCTCTCAAGTTGTCTCTCTTTTTCTCTTTTTCTCTATAAAAAACATGCTTTTCTATAATAAGCAGTGACCTATTCTGTTGCGATAAAATGAATTATCTAAACCATATATTACTAAGAAGTAGGCGCATAGCCAATTGAGTATCATTTAGGAAATGGACACGTCCCGACTTCAAAGTCTGAACGAACTATTAGTATTCCTCGTTCGTGCTAATGCCTACGAGATAGACAAATCCATCTCTCTTTCAGCTATAGGTTGATTGCAGAAAAGATTGGGTCCTTTGGCTTTGTTGCGAAAATCGGTGCCCAGAAAGAACGAAAAAAACGAGTTTTATCAACATGTAACAAATATTAGTTTGATTCTACAAACAAAGTTCATTTATCAGCCTTGGATAATTATGTTGATAGATTCATCATTTTGGAAAAAAAATTCTTTAATGGTTATATTTATCCATTTAAATGTTCTTCAATTTTTAAAGGATTTTAGCATTTCTCTGTTTTTCATTATTTACTTTTTAAAATTTCCACTGAACAAGACAAATCTTTCCATGGTACACAAAAGCAAACACATGCGCGAGCGTGTGCGCACACACACACACACACACACACACACAAACACACACACACACACACATATATATATATATATATATATATATATATATATATAATCATAAATATATTTTTCTTTTCTCAAGAGCCTCTGCCTGCTTTCAAGCGTATGTAATGATGTACATATGGTATCTTTCAATGATATTAGCACCCCTAAGAATTTTTCGAGTACTGGTATCAGATTCTACTTTACCTTTTCTTTTAAAGTATTACTGAGAAGTGATGGTTGTCCATATTTGGAACAAGCCACCGCCCTAGAGAATCTTTGCATCCCCTTTGGGAAGTTTCATATGATAGAATTTTATTTCTTTTTACTTCCAGCAGTTTCTGTGGCATTGACAACTTGTTTAAACAAAGGTCAAATAATTGCCAAAATCTCAGTATGCCTGGCATTATAACATTTGAAACTATAAGAGGATCTGAATAAAATTGAGAACTCACCCTGCAAAAAGCAATAAAAATAGTTTCGAATCTCATAGTGATTCAGTTCTTAACTTATCGACTCAATATGAATTTTCGATGTTTTCATCATAGGACGTGCATATGATAAGTTTCCGGAATTTTTCGTATTGGCACTTTCATTGATAGTACACACATGAAACTCTAGTCCCCTTCGAAGTTATCTCCTCCGGCTGCAATACATTTGTTGTACCGTTCCAACAACTTCTGGAAGGCCCCATGGAAGTCCTCTTGTGTGAGCATGTCAATGACCTTCGTCACAGCCTCTTTCATCTCCTCAATTGTCTCATAACGACAGCATCTAAGTTTTCCCTTGAGATTAGGGAATAAGGAAAAGTCACAGGGAGCAAGGTCTGGACTATAGGGAGGGTGAGGAGCTGTCTTGATGCCCATCATGGTCAAATAACCTGTGACAAGGATGAGCACTTTTTTCTGATCTTCTCTGAGCACCCTTGGAACAAACTTCGCGCAAATCTTTTGCATCTTTAGTTCCTCGCGAATAATTGTGTGTACAGTTCGCACACTGACATCAAACTGTGGACTTATTGTCTCTATAGACACACAACAGTCCTTATCCATGAAATTCTTTATTTGGACTATCAACTCTGGTGTTCTGACTTCCTTATTCTTCCCACACCTCCCTGCCTTCCTTGAATCTCTTATGCCACTCAAAAACTGATGCTCGATTAATGCAAGATGCTCCAAAAGCGGTCTAAAGCATTCCATACGTTTCTGTGGCATTTTTTTCAAGTTTAAAACAGAATTCTATTGCATATCGTTCTTCTAAAGTGTCCTCACGTCCAGTTTGCATTTTTTAAATTCACCAGCTGTGAAAATCAGGCTTTAGTAGGGTGTATTCCAATTTCTGCTGTAGCTGTTCATTTGAACCTGAAATCATAAAACTTGGTCAGTCATCTCATAAGATGTATAGCAATAATATAGTGCATTTTTAAGAGTCTACACCAATTTTAAATGCCCATAAGAAAAAAGTCTGGAAACCAATCGCATGCACCTCGTATTTCATTTTAACATAAAATTAAGAATACATTTATTGTAATACAGCGATATAATTCAATGCATCAATATAAAATGTTCTAAATTGCATATGTATAAAGATATTTATACAATATAAATTTCACACTTGAATTTACCAATTATGTCCATTCATTTATTGCCTATTCCTGCTCTAGTTTTGTTATCTTTCAGTGTTATTTTTTTCTTTCAAAATCATATTGGCCGCTTTACATAGATACTTACTGGTCTTCTATACGGGTCACCTGTTTTTTTCGCCAGTTGAGTGGTGTTAAATTGATCACCTAGTCTCGAGAAGTTTTGTTCCAGGGACTAAGATCTTTGAAGGGCTATGTTTCCCGCTTAGCGCCTAAGGTGCCCCAAAAGGGGAATTCCGAGATCAAGTCTTTCTCTTGAAAGACTTACATATGTCTCGAATCGTGCCCCTGTCATATTAAAATGACTTCATGTCAAATCAGTCTTGGAGAGAAGTCGAATAAATGCGTTATACAATACTGATATCCTTCATCCAATTTTCCTCTTTCTTTCGTACCAGATGAGGTATTTTATTATCTTCTTCACTTATCTTAGAAAACTTGCTAATGCGATCTGAAAAGGGAAATTTGAGAATCTTATATCTTAGAATAGACATCGAATCAGGTAATATGGCAGTAGACATTTTATCTAAAGCAAGAGATAGGTAATTTTATTAAAAGCAAACGATATGTCATTTTATTTAAAGAAAAATATACGCCGTCTTATTTAAAGCAGAAGATATGTTATTTTATTTAAAGCACTAGATAAGTCATTTTATTTAAAGAAAAATATGCCATTTTATTTAAACAAGAGATATCTCGTTTTCTCTTAAGCAAGAAATATGCCATTTTATTTAAAGCGGGAGATATGTCATTTTATTTAAAACAAGAGATATGTCATCTTATTTAAAGAAAATATATGCCATTTTATTCAGACAAGACATATCTCATTTTATCTTAAGCAAGTCATATGTCATTCTATTCAAAGAAAGAAATTTGTTATTTACAGAGAATTGTTTAGATCTCCCTTTATAATTAAGAAAAAATATAAACTTTTGTTATATTCAATAATGGTTTTAAGAATTTTAAGGCTTTAATTCAAAGCAAATATAAAGGCGCCTCATATACAATGTTTTTTAGGCTAGAAATTTAAAAAATGAGCTTAAATTGCAAAAATTAAACAGAATTTAATATTAATCGTGGAATAAAAAAAAATTCAGAAATATATATATGTGATTTATATATAATGTTATCTTAGCATATACATTTAAGTAGATTTATGATAATTTCTCAACGCTTTATTTTCGGTAGATCCTTTACTATTAGCGTATGTGTCTTATATATATATATATATATATATATATATATATATATATCTCAATAGTCATCCACAGATAGATCTGTTTCGTTCTATCAGAACTCATAAGTGTGGCTAGACAGTATCTTCCCGTAGCTGGGATCGAAACCCGGTCGACTCAAACGCCAAGTCCAAGCTTCTAACCCTCAGCCACGAGGAGATATTAGCTGCGAAGTAAATTTTAAACGGTTATGAATCACAATTACAATTGTTTACATACATCCGTTCAAATATATATATATATATATATATATGTGTGTGTGTGTGTGTGTGTGTGTGTGTGTGTGTGTGTGTGTGTGTGTGTGTGTGTGTGTGTGTGTGCTATATCTATAAAAAAAAGTGATCAATGTTCGCGATTGATCATATTTATCAAAGTTAGAATTGTGTAGACATTGAATCAAATGTGCTGAGTGACAGACAGTTTCTCGCCTATCCAGTTATTAGATTAAGTATATGATTCTATATCTAGGGAATCATATATATATATATATATATATATATGCTTGTGTGTGTGTGTGTGTGTGTGTGTGTGTGTGTGTGTCACGCTATGTGCCTAAGTGTCTGTGTAAAATCATTATAATGCTATGTAATGCAAAAACTCTTTTGATAATTTAAATATATTTTGGGTTCTTGATTTAAAAAAAAATTACACTGTTTTAATCCTTCACGTAACATCTTTTACAAAAGGTTTAGGTTTTCAGAATATGTGATTTTTTTTTCAATAAATTCGCAGGGCACTTACGGAAATTTTATTTGAATCACTAGATATACACTCTCAAGAAATTGAAAGAACACAGGAAAATAAATGGTCTGAGACTATATATATATATATATATATATATATATATATATGCATGTGTCTGAGTGTGAGTGCATGTGTATGTGTGTGTGTGCGTGTGGAAGGATTTTTATCTATCTTGGTTGTTCATATCTACAGTGCTTTATTTAGAGAAAATATTAAATGACCAAATTCATACAAACTTTTCTTCTTTCTTCAATATGATAATCATTACCTGTCAGAAATTTAAAATTTGATTAAGTGTCAAGCGTTATTTTTCTTTCGCCTGTCAAATAAATTTGAGCTTTAGTTGCGATATTCTATTAAATATTTTCTTCCTTCTCTTCCCTTTTTTGTTTGTTATTTATATTTTAAATCTATTTCGATATCGCCGCTTCGTCTTGACTTTAGCTCTAACTCGTGTATTTTTATTTCTTAATTAAATATATATAATCCTTTCATTTCCATTTCTTTTGTTTTGTTTTGTTTATTTGTTTGAATTATCCTTTCTCTCGTTTTATTCTTGTTTCGTTTTCAACTTTATTATGCTGTTTATCGTGGTCAATTTTTTATGTTGTTTATTGTTCTATTCAAACTTCCATTTTCACCATTTTTAAAAAAAATCTTTTGACTGATAATTTCCAGCAAAAGGCAGCTTTCAACTGTTTTTCAGATACTCAATACATTTCTTTTATTCATGATTCTAATTAGTGGCTAAGATGGTTGCATCTTTTCCACCAGAGGTCAAAACTGATAGTGAAAACTGGTGTTTTGAATTTTGATCTGTAACGCAGTCGGAAAAAGAAAACTGTTTACACAACTGGAGGCGTGCTTAGTGAAACGATTATCCTCGTAGAAATTATCTACTTTAGTCTTAGTATGGCAACCCGTCTAGGAGAAGAAAAATCTCTATTTAAACCAGCTGTATTCTCTTTAAGAAAAGAGATTGTGTCCTATGCTGCTCTTGGTGGAGGATTTAGATGAATGTCTGACCATTTATGCGTCTGAAACTAAACAATTTACCTAAAGAGGATGTATGTGCTGTATGTTTTTCTGTGTCAGATTTATCAAAACCTGAATTGAGGAATAGAACCTTGTCATGTGGCCGAGTTTAACCAGTCAATCTATCACAGGTTTATGACCAGGTCCAGATTCACATTCATGGTTGCTTAAGAAAAACGCTTACAGAAACCACACACCAGTGCACATTAACATATACAGGTTAAGCCAATGTATTATATTATATTGTATCGTAAAGCTACGTTGATATAAAAACGATACATCTCAATTAAAAATATTTACCATCCATTTACTTTTACTGTATACGTTCATACGTTATTTTTCAAATGTTCCACTCCACTTTCCGTATTATTTTTATCACAGTATTCAAATATATATTTATTTACTTAATCTTTTCTATTGATTGATATACTGATATTGGCAATGTTCTTTCATCTTCATATATAACTGATGCAGATGATAGTGATTTTTTTCTGTAAAATGTCACTTTTGGTTTAAATTCTATTTCTGAAATTTTACCGATTTTAGATTTATTCAAAGGATTTTTTTCTTGTTTATTATTAACTAAATTAGTTTTGCTGGACTCATATATTTTCAGGAAAATGTTTTTTTATAAATATTTTGTTTGTTAATGACAATCATTTGACAGAAATTTCAAAATTTATTTATAAACATTGATTTTATTTTTTTATTTAATCTAATATCAGTTATCATAACTTGTTTATATGCTTTGTCTACTATTTTGCCTTATTTTTCAGACGATTTCCTCTTCAGCATTTTCAAAGATTTTAAAGTGAAAGTATGAACACACATTGTGAATTACGAACATCCTGTGAAATAAACCACAATTCAAAAATTAAAGAAAGCAGAGAAATGATAAATGCTTCCTTATGAAAAATTGTCATTATTTTTAGACTTTAAAATATTGGTTTAAATTTCATGTGGGATTATAAAAGAATTCTCTGTGCGTATATGTGTGATATAGTAGACTATAATTAATGAAGATGAAATGATTATAACGTTTACAAATCGGCACACATGAAATTCCTTGCACACACACTGTTAAACATGCTGACATAAAAAAGTTATTATCATCTGTGGAAATGAATTAAACAGCACAAAACCTTAACACAACCACATAATATAGTCTAAACCAGGGGTGGATAAACTGCGGCCCGCTGCACTAATCTGGGCGGCCCGCAGGAGCCTCTGAAAAAAAATACCCAGCTGCACTTAAATTAAGACTAAATTCTTTTAATTTTAAAAGATGCGGCCCTTTGATGCAGCCAGCCCTCCAAAAAGTTTGCCCACAACTGGTCTAAACGTTTTTCTACTGAAACCTATTTTTCTTATAGTATATGAAAAGCATTTTAGAGATATGCAGAATTTTCCACTAAAATTTATTTATATAATTTTACACCGTACTAGTTTTTTTTTACATCTGTGTTCTGAGTGACAGTACGTCTCCACAAGTCGTACTAACAAGTTCTAATCCAATAAGAAACTTCGAAATTGCTTACAATTTGCTCTCATAGAGATTTATATAGTTTAACCACTTACCGTTCGGATGCAACACCGAGTGAATTTCAAAAAAACAATGGATAATATGTTGGCTGAACTGGATTTGGCTAGGGCGTATTAAGACGATATACTTATAAAGAGGAAATGTGTGAGCAGCACAGGCTACATGAGAAAGAATCTTTTTTTTTTTTTTAAATAGGATTTTTGCTTTAAACACACCGTGAATAAATGCGATTTTTCCCTGAAAAAATGAAATATTTGGGGCAAATTATCGACGCAAAAGGTCGCAGATCCGACCTAGAAAGATCTACTAAGATTTGAAATATCATCATCATCATCATGTCGTGCCGCCAGCACGGATATCCTTGACCCTCTCACGCCTCTTCTCCCTATCATTCATCGCTTCCGGCAGGTCTTCAGGGTTACATCCTGTGTCTTCACATACCTGCTGTATGTAGGTTCGAGCTGGTCGTCCTGCTTTTGCTTGGCCATACGTGGGGGTCTATAGGAGTACATCACTTACGAGCTCGTCCTTGCTTCTCGAGCAGTGTCCTGCGTATCTGGTTCATCTAACTTGTATAGTTTTCGTGTTGGGAGGCAAGTGGCCGTATAGTTGGTGTCTCGTGGGGTGTTGTCGCCAGGACTTGTTCAATATTGCTCTCAATATTCTTACCCGCCCCTTTCTTGGGCTTTGCTAAAAATTACCAAGTGCATATATATAATGTGCATGTTTTGCATGTCCCGCTAAATGAACTATTGAAAAAAAAAAAAAAAAGAAAAAATAGAATTGGACTGAAAATGCAAGGAAGCATTCAAAAGAATAAAGACGACAGAGCTATTCCTTACACATTTTCACCCCAAGGCGGAATTAATTCTTGCGAGTGATGCTAACAAAGTTGGTATTTACATAAAGACAAATTACAGGCCATAAAGAACATTGCACACGCCAATAGAGAATTAATCACTGCTGAAAAAAAATACAGTCAAATTAAAAATGAGGGTTCATCGATAATATTCAGAATTAAAAAAATTCACATATTTATTCATAATCGAAGATTTGGATTACAAAGAGAAAATAGTTCGCTTATTTCAATGTTGGTGTTTACAAAAGGGATACCTGCCAATGCAGTAATTAGATTGATGGTTGGTGTACTATTTTGCTAAACGATTTTCAGATGGAATATGTATATTTAAAATATTTGGTCACGCAGACGGCCTTTCCAGGCTGATACCGAAATACTGTGAGCTGTTACAAGTTACGTTAATAACGACCCTGAAGACTGAAAGTGAGATAAAAAAGGTGTTGCTTAACACAGTACATTAATCACCGGTGATAGTGGAAGAAATGAAAGTAAATTCAGAAAAAGACGTCTTAATTAGGGAAATAAAACGCCAAGTGAGATTCAATGCAGGAATAAGGCAGACCTGCTTGGATGCAATTATTACTCCATTTACGACGGAATTTTAATGTACGCAGAACGCCTGTTTATCCCTTCGTCAAAAGAGAACGCTAATTTGTAGTCGGGGCATTCAGAGATGTCTAGAATGAAGTTTCTCATGAGATCTTATGTGTTTTGGCTGGGTATGGACAAAGATATGGAGAAAACTTTGAGGAACTGTAGAGCTTGTGCTCTGTCAGCAAAGTCACCCCCAATAAAGTCAAACTCTTGCTCAAAAGCAGATATATCATGTTCTAGGTTGCATATCATGAAAATAAGCCTCATATTAATCAGATTAAACAAATATATGTCGAAGGCCAGACTATGCTAGAAGTTCAGATTGAGATGCTGTATGACATATTTGAATTGTCAATTCCACAAAGCGTTACAACTGAGGAAAGACCTTAGACCAAAAGGAAATCCTACAGAATTGTTAGACGTAAACCCCAAAAGAAAAAAAAAGTATAATTCCAGTCGAAAATAGACTTTATGTTTTTGTCACATAATTTGTACATTTTCAGATTTTCTATTATCCTTGTCGACAGGGTCTTATCATAAAGTTTTTTTTTGTTGTAGATGAGAGTGCTCTGATCTACATATTGTATCTAAACAGCTACTTTTTCTCTCCGCTAGCATCCCTTATGTTCCTAGCATACAAACAAGTAATATATTTCTCCCCTAACCTATGTAGTTTGGATTTCAACATCAGCGATAGACACGTTATTGGTCTATACTTGCCGAGAATCGATTATTTTATTGATGGGTTTTTGATGAAGGTAATTTAATCCTTCGTCATCAATTCGAGTATGTTTGTTTCTTGTATATATTTGTTCAGTTGTTTAGCCAATCTGACGTTAATTTTAAATAAGACTCCATGTATGCCATCTTCTCTTGGCGTTTTCTAAATTGATAAATTTTTAACTGTTGCTCTCAGCAAGTCTAGGTTATTGCTCAGCTTACGGTATACTTAAAATCCTTGTAGTATTTTTTAAATGTTATATATCCATTCTGCGTTTCTATTATGCGCTTTCTTTTCCCATATCTTGCCACAAAACTTTCGTTTCCTTTGCATCCGCTTTTCATATGTCTCTGCATATACTGCACTGAATTAGAAGAATTTCCTGGCAATATTTTGAAAATATATGTTTATTCGCGTTACTTGATTTTGTCCTGGTATCGTTTGAGTATTACTTCTTTCGACAAAATCTTTTGATTTATTTCTTGTTTGTAGTTATTCAGTCTTTTAATTCCATTGAGTGCTTGTGAATTTTTCATGCTTGATTTCGCCGTTTCATTTTTTGTCTTTCTAGCTGATATTCCCATCTAGGTTTTGAATTTCTATTTAGGTTCTTCAGAGGATGTCAATTTTATCACCAAATTATTTTGCTCCGATAGAAATTAAATCATTTAATTTGGTCGTGTTGTTCGTTGGGGTGTTTCTTGGAATATTTTATATACTTTTCCGACTTCTGCCTTGATATTATTCCTCTCCTGGTTCCTGAGAAATGGTAGAGTAGGTATCTTTTCCTTCAGGACATTTTTTATTAACTCTACATCGTTTCTTTCTTCTTGTGTTAACAATTATGTTGTGGTCATAGGTCCAGTGATATTTTTTGAATGTTTTCTTTCAGCTCATTTTGGAGACTCTTCACAACTTCCCTGTCGACATATATCTTATAACACGAGGTTTGATAACCAGCCGTTTGTATTCTTTAATTTTATGGGGAGTATACTATGGCTGTAATTGAACAATTGATTGATTATTATATTTGACTCAGTCATAGATGAATCCTGCTAAGGAAGAACTATTTTCAGTGGTCACAAAAATATGCTTAGACATTTTCTAAGTTTTGACTGAGTAAACGTTCAAAAGCCCCTTTGGATTTTTATTGAATTTTGGCTTTCAACATTACTTTATTATTTACACTCTTTTCCCTCTCATCGCTCTCTCTCTCTCTCTCTCTCTCTCTCTCTCTCTCTCTATCCCCATATATATATATATATATATATACTGTTGACGTGGACACTGATAAAAGATATAAAATCATAATATATTGAACAACCTTATGTCATAAATTAATTTAAAACCGAGAATCACCAAACATTAATTTCGATGATCCTATGACACAAATCATGAATTGAATTAATATATTCTATAATGTTCTCTATTATTATCATACAATAATTATCAGTTGTGAATGATTACAATAATCTGAGAAGACACGCATGAAGAAATTCACATTATTATGTTCCAAATTGGATTATTGATGTTCTAAGTCACTCTAAGATATCGCTCTTCCATGAATTAATTTTATAACTATGAGCTATTTTTGTTGTGCACTTAAAATCACACCTTCATCATGACTATTTGGTTGTATTTTTAATTCTAGATGTTATGATACTTTTTACCAACCCCTCCGCTCGGGCAGGATACGACACAAGGTCAATTTTTAAGCGGAGTTTAACAAGTTTGAATTCAGAGTTTTCCTTCTCCTAGACTAGTTGCCTAACCAAGGCTGAAGAACCTAGTCTGTCCTACTATTTACCCATAGCTGGATGGAGAATAATTGGATTCATACCTTTCCCAAGGGTATTATTCTAGATGTTATGATATCGACTACAAATATTGTTATTCCTAAAAATTCAACGCATTATTTAGAGACTATCAAAAGCCAGGCCTTGGAACAAAATAAAATATCGGGCAAGATTTCTAAAAAATCCATAATTTATATGAATGAATTATTTATCAAGTGAAATAAACTATTGCTTCAAATGCACATGCATTGTGTCAAAGTACTATTTACCAAGATTAGATTGCTCACATTACATTAGCATATGTTCTACAAGAGTATAATGCCAAACACATCTTCTCATATAGCATGTAAATTATTATAGACAAATTATCTAATGTATCGGGTGGCAAATGTGTAGATTCATTGCATGCTGACATCTGGGTGCTGTAATGACCCAAAAATAACCCCAATATCTCCGAGTGCAGAATGAAAGGTAGTTAAATGTGCTATCCACCTGGGGCGAGTAGGCAACTATTTGGATGGATTAGTCATGTGCTTGAAAAAACAGTCAGTAAGCAATACAGCCTTCACCTAGGGAAGGAGCTGATTAGTGAGTAAGGGTTCGCCTGCAAGAGTATTTCTTCCCAGAGTAAAAGCTGAGAAGGCAAAATATATAGTAATTTGATGATTTGTTTTGTAAACAGAATGACGATTTAAAAAAAAATTAATATAGTAATCAAGACTTAATAAAGAGATTAATTAAATCTGTAGGTGAATTATTGTACGTAAGTTTTATTTGTTAAAATTTTTCTTAGATCAAATGATGTAGGCATATTCACCTGAAATCATAAAAAAATGTGTATAGTATTTTATAAGTTCCGTGAAATGGGTTTAATATACCATTGAATATGAAATTTTCATGAGGTAATTTGTTGAACAATCATTATATATTGAATGAATTAACTGAGAGTAATCAATATCAGCTTTTTTATTCTCCTGGTCAATTTAAGCGAGAAAGATTCTGTGTTTTTAGCAGTAGTTATTTAATGAAAATTCTATTAAAAACTCGCCAGATCCTCGACGGAATCGTTATAAGTGCTTTCATCGTTCAAAGACACAATCACAGAAACATAAAGTCGAAAAGAGTAGCTTCGCAATCAGTTATTCAAAGTAATATTTCTAAAGAATATTGGGAAACAATCCTTTCTTATAATAAGAGTAAAATAAAAACAAAATTAAATAAGAATAATATCAAAAATCAAATAATAACATAATATATTTTTTTCATTTAAACGGCAAACAGAGTTTGGGCGGGAAGAAAGTTTAAGGTTTGAATTATATTCCCAAAGTGCTATTAAACATTTCCCATATTTTTCTTCCCACAAAAGTACACAAGTAGATTAGCAGAATCAGATGGAAAAAATATCATGGGATGAATAAAAAGTGCATTTATTTTATTTGATTTTCTTATTGAAAGGAAATAAATCAAATGGAAAATTATTCATGTTCAACTTGAAGCCAGCCATAAAAATTACATCCATATTTCTTCATTTCGGTATTGATTTATGAGTGTGCGTGTTTGCGTGTGTATCTCCATGCATGCATGTGCGTGTACATGTATGTTTCATGTTGTGTCAATAGGTGGGATAATTTCATCATAAAATATGTGTATGTATTTCGTGATGTTTAAATAGTTGTGTTCTGTTTTGTGAAAGGGAATGTTGTTGAACCAATGATCCAGCTGTCTATGAGTTGGCTACCTTAAAAATCAGCTTTTTTAAATATATATATATTGGTTTGTACTCGTTCTTGAACATAGTGGAAAATACGCAATTCGTTCAGCCTAGAAACAGACCATTAATATTTATTGGTTTAACCTAGCACAAAATGTCTGTTGTGAACAGCTAATGAGGATCAAACCCACTGCAAAGGCAATAAGCTCTGGGCAATTTTGCGTACAATTGTGCTCTGTTGTAGTGGCTGAAGATTACAGACGGAACATTGGAATTAGTCGATGTCGATTAACAGCAGGTGTCAATGTGTACCACTGCATCAAACTCGACAAGGTAATAGGAGGGTACTGACCCGAGGACGGATCCTCAAGCACACAGGTTACATTTACAACATATATTTGAACACTAACTTAAATGTATAGTAGGTTGTATGTCAGAAATTCGAAATAGAATAATGTATCTCTCTCTCTCTCTCTCTCTCACACACACACTCACTTTTGTTCCCTCACACTTATACACACGTGTGCGTGTGTATGTGCATGTGCATGAATGTGAGTGTGAGTGCCTGTATGTGTGCGTATGATTTTCAGTTTTTTTTTTTCTTTAAACACACTGGGCAAAATGAATGAATGAATGAGAAAAAAAAAAACAAACAACTTAATTGTTTTAGTATTGTTTTCGTTTAGCCGTTGTAGGGGAATATATCACAATGTTATCCAGTGCACACTGTGGTTGTGTGCTGATCGATTCTTAGTACAGTAAAACTTTACCTATCTTTTTTCACCAAAAGGCAAGCATTTGGATAAATTGTCTGTTTATTGTTTGCAGTGAACCGCATTTAAGTTCTTCGATCTAACTTTTACAGCTTCCTCCTCTGGTCAACTTTTCTAAATTCACTTCTGTCATGTTTAGCCTTAATAAAAAGAGATAAAGTATAAAATAGCGCTCATTCAAATCGCTATATGCATGTGTTTAAAGTCACTTAAAATAAAGACTTTCAGTGTAAGGCCTAATGAGTAATCTAGAGATGGAAGACCTAATTCTCCCCAACGTTATCTTCAACGTTCAGATGCATGATGTACTGAATGCTATTGCTGTTCATAAAGAATATAGCTGAATGACTGATTTTCTAACTACCATGATGCTTTGAGTGATTTCTCTAGAATGACGCACAGGACATTGAGTTCTCTACAGTAGCCTACGACGATATCTGATATTTACGTGAAATTTCAACAGAAAATTCATGTCAACTTACGTGAAATATAGATGGAATGAAATTATATTTTGGGTGGTTGTTTTCTGAGTCTGACGTTATCGAGGTTGTGCGATGAGAGAAGTATTTGAAGAAGCAAGAAAATACATTACGAAATATTTTGCTTCGCTGACACACACATTTGTATAATAGAAATTGCACAGGCAAAACGTAATTTCTGATGACTTATTTCATCATTTAGAATTATGTTTATGATTTCTTTGAGGAACGATGTCTTGATAATTAAATAATAATCTTTCAAGCGTAAATCATGGCATCCCATGTGAGGGATTTGTCTTTTTTTGAAAATTCCGAAATGTTTAATATTTTAAAAAGGGACAGGATTTACATTGAATGTATTTAATCAATGTGGACAGGATGTAATTCAGGGTAAGTTTTTAAGTGGAGTAAAGCTGGTTTGAATTCAGAGTTTTCCTTCTGCTAAACTAGTTACTGAACCAGGGCTAGAGAATAGGATCTGCCGAACTATTTCTCAACTGCTAAAGATAAGAAAATATACCCTGATGCCTTTCACAAGGCATTATCACGAAGTCAAACAAAAAACGCATCATTATATATTTGAACTCGAGTTGCCTTATTTACTTTCTACAAAAATAACCATTAAACCACACTGTAAACAAAGAGTTAAACTTATTTGCATCCATCTGAATTGAATCTTTATATTTTTATTTGACTCTAAAAAGAAGAAAGCAAAAACGAAAAGGATGATATTTTTCCATTATTTTTTCTTTTGTTTTTTTACCATCAGTCCCTGGAAAATCGAGACTTAAAAATCTCTCTTTATGTTAACATATATAGTAGGAGTCATATCCACCAATAAAACCATTATAGCTTTAAGACATTTTGAACGTAACATTTCTTATAATAATCATAAGTAAGTGTTAATAGTTTAAAACCATGTTTGCAGTCCCAATAGATTAAGAAATTTGAAAATCCTGTTTTTTTTCTTCGTCATTTAAACTAAGGATTTCCTAATAGTTTCAGCAGTGAAAATGCCCACATTTTACAGAATCAATGTTAATTGCAGAAAGTAGTGAACCCACATGTCTGATCGGTGCCTCAATTAGACCCTCCAATTCGAGTATTTTCTTGACCAGGGGCTGTGTCAGGGATTCAGTTCAAGTTGTCAGTTCTCTTCAGGACATACCTTATTAGTCACTGCAGTGCTATCTATATTAACAGCCGATCTATTAGTCGGTAGCACTTTTTGTGGATGTGCATTACGGCTCTAGTTGTTAGGACAGGAAACAAGTGGATATGAGGGAGGGAAAAAGCTAAAATATGATGCCCCTCTGCCCAAAGCCTTATTTTCTCAAGTACTCTTTCTAAAAGCTCACATGACAATATGAAGTAAAGGCTGTGGGTAAAAAGACAGAAAGGTGATTTGGTTATAACCCCCTGAGTTTTCTAATTTTGTAGTCCTAGCTATTGACTGAAATAATGACGTCGTTAGGATTATTATTATTAGTAGTATTATTATTATTCTTTAGAGTTTTACACATCAGCTAACGCTGATGGTTTTTCACAGGAATCTGAGTGACAGCAAGTCTCCTCAAGTCTCTAGGACTCGTCTTAGGATTCTGGCCGTTCTCAGCAATGCTGTCGTTTGGATAGTCTCTACCCATCCGCCAACTTCTAAGTCCTCCTAGCTTTTTAATAATCCTTTAGTTATTGTGCCTAACGCACCAATCACAATTGGCACAGTCGTTACATTCATGTTCCACAGCTTTTTCAATTCTCTAGCAAGGTCGAGGTACTTATCCTTCTTTTCACTTTCCTTCAGATTTATTCTGTTGTCCGCCTGGACAGCAAAGTCGACAATTTTGCAAATTCTCTCTTTTTTTGTTGATTATTATAAGGTCTGGTCTTCTAACCGGGATCCTGCATTTGCTGATGATAGTTCATTGAAGTTGGAGCGACAGCAAGTCTTCTCAATTCTCCAGAACTGTTCTCAATAATCTAGCAGATTTTGATAATGCTCTAGTCTGGCTGGTCTCCACTTGTGCTCTTATTTCTAAGTCTTCCAGACCAATTACAATTCGTTTGGTAGATTGTCCCAAGTGCAGCAACAACAACTGATATCACCGTCACTTTCATGTTCCATAGTTTTTTTTTTAGTTATCTAAGCAAGGTATAGAAACTTTTAAGTTTTTCGCTTCCGTTTACTTTCCCTCTGAGGTATCATTGCTTTTCTCCTTACGAATTTTTCACAACTGTTTGTGGTCTTAAACTGAAGTCCGAGTGATGCAAGTCTCCGGAGGTCTCCAGGACTCTTCTCAGTATTCAAGTAGATCTTAACAATGCTGGATGTTCTCGATTCTTCCTATGATTTCCAATTCCTCCAGTTCTTTATCCAAGCGTTAAGGATCGTTTAAAGCAGACAAAACACAATACATATCATTGTCAAGCCTCATATTAAAAAGATTCTTTTTAGTTCTCTGTCAATCCTCATGCATTAATCTATTTTTTTGATTTATTATTATTTACACTTTGAGAGTTTCTAACATCAGCATTAGCTGATGGTCTTTCACTGGAGTTTGAGTGACAGCAAGTCTCCTCAAAACCCCAGGACTCTTCTCAGTATCCCGGCCGTTCTCAATAATGCAGTAGTTTGAATGGTCTCAACTCGTCCTTCAAATTCTAAGCCCCCCAGTCCCTATAGTAATACATTAGTTACTTTCAAAGCACCAATCACGCTTGGTATAATTGTCACCTTAGTATTTCATAGTTATTTTTAATTCCCTAGCAAGGTCTAGGTACTTATCCTTCTTTTTACTTTCTTACAGTTTTATTCTCTGGTCAGCCGGTACAGCAAAGTCGACAAATTTGCTAGTTCTCTTTTTTTGTTGATAACTATAAGGTCTTGTCTCCTGGCCGAGATTAGCTACTCCGTTTGTATGTCAAAGTCTCATAAAAGTTTGTGCGTGTCATTCTCTAGGGCAGATGCTGGGTTGAGCATATACAATTGGTTCGTATGGTGAAACTTAAATTTCTTGCACGTCTCCCTGTTGAACAACTTGCCCACCCAATCATGTCTAGTCTTATATTCCTTCTGTGTTAATTTGCTGCATTCGTTTATGATGGGATAGATGCTTTCATCTCTGTCACCGCATAGCGTACATTTGCTATTTTGTTGCGTCTTATCTATTCTCGCTTGGATTTAATAGGGTTATTATAGCGTTGTTTTGTGCTGCTTTTAGCAGAGATTTTCTTTTACTGTTTCCTTTTCTTAGCCACGTCCAGGTTTTGCTCGTGTGAGATGTTGTTTATTAGTCGTTTAAAAAGCCCATAGAATTGTTTTTTTTTTTCCTTTTTTGTGTCTGTGTTATTGTCATTCTGTTGTCCATCATATTGTCAGTATCGTTTCTGGTAGCTGTAATCAGTCCTCCTTCGCGTTTTTCTATGTAGTCTTCCAGTCATTGTATCGATGTGTCAAAGCTGTCTTCAATGCGGGAAAGTTATCTTCCTCCCTCCTTTCTTGGTACATATAGTCTGTCAACCTAGTCACTAGGATGTAGTGCCTTATACATGCTCATTATTTTCCTTGCTCTTTGGTCCCTTTGCTTAAGTTCTCTGGTCTGCTTCAAAAGGGTCCCGAATATCTAACAGGAGGTACCGCCCAGGTATTTATTCCTTTGAGAAGGTTTCTGCCACAGAGTTGTGTCTCGAGTTGCGTTCTAGTTTTTCTGAGAAATTATTTTTTAATTTTCTCTTTTATCTCCACTTGTTTGATGGTGTCAGTGTCCAGGATGCCCGAGTATTTGTAGGTTTCCTTCTTTGCGAGCTTTCTAATCTTGGCTTGACTTGGTAGTTTCATTCCATCAATCAGATGTCGTTTGCCACTTTTCATTACGAGCATAGCACATTTTCCTATGTCAAATTCTATTCCTATATCCTTACTGTATATTCTAACTGCGAGTATTAGAGTTTCCAGCTCTTTTTTTCATTTTTTGCAAATAGTTTGATGTCATCCATGTACATTAGGTGATTGATATTTTCTCGTGATCTACTAAGTTGGTATCCATCTGTGCATTTTATAAGTATGTGGTTTAGTGTCATCATGGTAATTAGCGGTGATAGTGTATCTCCGTGAAATGTACCTCTTTGGATCTTTGCTTCAGCTAAGCTTCTTCCATTTGCTGTCAATTCCACTCTCCAGGTTTCCCTTGGTTTTCTTTATAAAGTTAATGACTACATGTGATATTTTATTCATTTTGAGGCTGTTTATTATCCAGCTTTGCGGAACCATATCATATGCCTTTCTTCGTCAATCCAGGCCATAGGTAGATTTTTTCGTCTTGTCTTGCTCTCATTTAGGATGTGTTCATCTATGTAAAGTAACTGTGCTGTGCCTCTAGATCCATTGCGGCATCTTGTCTGCTCCTTAAGGATCAACCCGCGGTTTGTTAACGAGTAGTAAATTTCTTCACTTATTTGTGCTGTTAATATTTTACACATCATCGGTGGGCAGGTAATGGGTCTGCGTTTCCAGTCGAATTTCCCTTCCTGGTTTTGATTCTTTCTTTTCCTAATGTTAGTCCAGCGGAGCTGACACTCGACTCACTTTCATGAGTTGACAATCGACTCACAATCCAGATGAAATTCAGTCAATATATCAATTCAGATAGTCCAGATAACGAGTCCAGGTGAAATTCTTTATTGTCCATA
Organism: Sepioteuthis lessoniana; assembly: GCA_963585895.1. Lineage (NCBI taxonomy): Eukaryota > Metazoa > Mollusca > Cephalopoda > Myopsida > Loliginidae > Sepioteuthis > Sepioteuthis lessoniana. The sequence continues at coordinate 124,383,948 of OY757909.1, read as the reverse complement.
ATGCTCAGTCCTGATTTGAATAGTCCGGATGAAATTGAGACGAAAAACTATCTTCACTCCAGTTAGTCCGGATTGTCTAGAGGAAATTCAATCAAGAGATATCTTGCGTCAAAATAGTCCAAGTAAAATTCAGATAGTCCTCGTATATGTCAAGATGAAAGTCAGTCCAGATGTCCTGATAAAAATTCAGTCCAGATGACGGTCATCTGGACTGTCATATGGACTGAATTTTTAATTAAATGAAATTCCTGATAATCCAGACATCAATCTAGATGAAAACCAGATAGTTCAAACGGAATTCAGTTAATATCTCAATCCAGAAAAGTACATATGTCTAAGTGCGGATGTCAGAGAGGCTAAATGTCAAAGATAGTCAAGAAAAAGACCATGCAAAGATGACTATGTCCATGTGAAGTCCAGACTGCCAGTATAGATGAAAGTCATCCATACTTTTTTTTATCTAAATTTATATAGTCTAAATGAAATTCAGCCCAGATATCAGTCTAGTTGAGATATTAGTCCAGATGAAAGTGAGCCAAGTGTCAGTCTCCAGGAACCTTCTCAGTATTTTGGCCGATCTTTATTATGCTGTTTTATTAATGGTCTCCACTCGTCCTTTTATGTTCAAGTCACCCAATTCCTGTACAAATTATTTGCTGAATTTACCGGGCGCACCAATTACAATTGGTGTCATGTTCAATAATTTTTCAATTCTTTTGCAATGTCTTTATCTCTCTTTTCAATTTCTTTCAGTTTTACTTTGTAGTCTGTCGGAATGGCAAAGTCAATTAATCGTCAGGTTCCTTTTTTTTGTTGCTCTTGACTATTTCTAGGTTTCGTTGTCTGGCCAAGATTAGGTGACCCGTTTGTATCTCTAAATCCTTGAGAAATTTGTTCGTCTCATTTTAAATGATGGAGACCATTTATTCCCATTGTCAAATTTCAATTATAAGCACAACTCCCAGTGAATCAACTCTCCTGCCTCAATGGGTCTAGTCTTATATTATTTTTGCGATAATTTACGGCATTTACTTATAATGTGATTGATTGTTTCGTCTCAATTACCTCATTATATACATTTGCTATTTTGTTGCATCTTTCTAATCTTTCTTTGGCATTGTTAGTCATCATGGCATTTTATAGTGCTGCTCCCAAAAGAGATTTAGTTTCTCTATTAAGATTTCTTTTTCTTTGCTCTGTCTTAGTCTTCTCAACGGTGATTTCACTTGCTTGACGTTTGAAAAGTACATACAGTTGTTTTTCTTCTCATTTTTCCAGCTATTTTGTTCTGTTGAGGCTTGTGTTGTCTGTATCATTTCTGATTGTTCATGTCAGTTTTCCTCTGTGCTTAGTTTTTCACAATAACGTTAACTGGTGGTTTTTCGTAGGAGTCAGAGTGACAGAAAGTCTCCTCAAGTCTCCTGGACTCTTCTTAGTCTTCGGACTGATCTCAACAATCATTTAATTTGAATGGTCTCCACTCGTCTTCTTATTTCCAATTTCTCCCATCCCTGGCGACTTTTCGTAAAACACAAATTACAATTGGTATCACCGTAATTTTTTATGTTCCATTGTTTTTTCGGTTCTGTTGGAAGGTCCGGGTATTTCCCTCACTTTATTATTTTACTCGGTTGAGAGTTTTTCACACCAGCGTTGGCAGATTGTCACTGGAGTCTGAGTGACAGCACGTCACGTTAAGTCTCCAGGACTCTTCTCAGTATTTTTGCCGATCTTAACAGTGCTGTCGTTTGAATTATCTTCACTCGTGTTCCTCTTTCAAATTCTTTTAGTAATTTTACCAATCCTTTGGTGACTGTGGCGTGTACATCAATTACAATTGGTTTCACTGTCACTTCCATGTTTTATAATTTTTCATTTCCCTAAAAGAGTCTAGATACTTAAATCTCTTTTCGCCTTCCTTCAATTTTACTCTATGTTCTACCGGGACAGCAAAGTCGACAATTCGGTAAGTGCTCTGTTCTTTGTTGACAATCATTAGGTCTGGTCGTCAGTTTTATCTCAAAATCCCAGAGAAGTTTGTGCGTCTCGTTTCCCAGGATGGATTTCGGGTTTTGCCTATACCACTTGTTCACATGATCAGATTCCAATTTCTTTCACAATTCCCTGTGAATCCCCTTCCCCACCCAATTGTGTTTTCTCTTATACTCCCTTTGCGCTAATTTGCTGCTTTTGCTTATCGAATGATTGATCATTTCATCTCCATCATCACATAACCTACGTCTCTATTTTGTTGCATCTTATCTCTTCTTGTATTGATGCAGTTGGTCCTCATTGCGTTGTGTTCTGTACTGCCCTCAGGAGAGATTCAGTTCTCTCTTTATAGTTCTCTTTCTTAGCCATGTCCATGTTTACTCGTGTTAGATTTCGTTTGTTTTTCACTTGAATTGTTCATACAGTTGTTTTCCTTCCCATTCTTATTTTCTGGTTATTTCTTTTCTAGTGATTCTTGTGTTGTTTGTATTGATTCTGATGGCTATAATTAATCTTCCTCCACGCTTATTTATGTAATCTTTGGATCTTTGTATCGAGTCATCAACGCTATCTTAAAGCTGGTAATTCCCTTCTTCCTTTTTTTCTTAACATATACAGTCAGCCTGTGTCTTCAGTAGGATATTAGGATTTATGCATGGTCGTGATATTTCTTGTTCTTTAGTTCATTTGTCGAAGTTCCTCTCGCGTTCACTTTAAGAATAGTTCCGAGTATCTTTGGTTTCGAGTAAATTTCTAATTTCCAGAGGTATTCTTCTTTTTCATTTTTTTCTTTCATCTTCGTGTCCATGAAATGGCGTCCATTTTCAATATTCCCAAATATTTATAAGTTCCCTTATTTCCATGCGTTCTGATATTTTTTTGATTCCATATATCATTTAACGTTTTCGCTTTTCATTACAGGCATGGCATATTTTTCTATACCAAATTCCATCCATATCTTGACAACATATACTGACTGCCTGTATTAGAGTTTCCAGTTCTTTTTTCATTTCTTGTTAACAATTTGATGCCGTCCATATACAAGAGGCGGTTGATTTTTTCTTGCGATTTAAGAAGTATATTTCCTAAATATGTGATTGAGTGGCATCGTCACTGTTACAAATGGTGATAGCGTATCTCCCTGGAAGATCCCTCACTGAATTTTCACCTCAGTTAAGCTTTTTCTTCCTGATATCAATTAAACCCGCCTGGTTTTCATGGTATTTATGATAAGCATATGATAAGATCGATAATAGACTGTCATAAAGACAGTCTATCATGGATCTTATCATATGCTTTTTGGTTTTCAATCCATGCCATAGCTAGATACTTCCGTCGTGTTTTGCAGTGTGGATCAATGTATGCTCTCTTGTAACTCTGGCACCTTTTCTGTTACTCGGGGAAGAGTCCACGGATTATTATTGAATCTTAAATATCTTCCCTAATTTATGCTTTAAGTATTTTTCACGTCATCGGCAGACATGTTATGGGTCAGTAGTTGTTGTTGGTTCCTTTTTGGGGGTCTTTCTGGTCAGGGTCATCTTTCTATTTCACCCCTTCGGGTATACCTGCTTCTTGTATCTCTCTTTCTTCTTCTTCTTCTTCTTCTTCTTCTTCTTCTTCTTATTATTATTATTATTATTATTATTATTATTATTATTATTATTATTATTTCCTTACATCAGTCTTTCAGTAGAGTTTGAATGACAACAAGTCTCTTCCGGTCTTCAGGACTCTCTTCGGTATTCTGGCCGACTTAATAAAGCTGTAGTCATGATGATCTCTACTAACCCTTAGATTTCTAAATCTTCTAGACCCTTTACCAAATCTTCGTGGATTATTCCAAGCGCTCCAATCACAATAAATATCACCGCCAGCTTCATGTTCCATGTGTTTTTAGTTCTCTGGCAAATTCTTTACGCTTATCATTCCTTTTATTTTCTTTTATTTGTACTCAATGGTCAGCCAGTAAGGCAAAGTCTACTAGTGGGCAGGTTCTTTTTCTTTTTTTGACTATCACTGTGTCTTGTCTTCTAGCAGAGATTAAGCAGTCTGTTTATATCTAAAAATTCCCCAGAAGTTTGTGCGTCTCATTTTCCTGGGCGGTTTATTCACTTAGTCAAGTTTCCAATTTTGGCGAAATTCCCAAGTCATGCTTAGTTTTATGTTCTTATTGCGGTAATTTGCTTTATTCGCCTGTTAAATGTCCGATCATTTCGTCTCTATCACCACAAAACCTACACTTGCTATTTTGTTGTATCTTATCTAATTTTGCTTTAACATCGTTTGACCTTATGGCGTTGTTTTGTACTGCTATTAGAAGAGATTCAGGTTTCTCTCTTCAGGTTTCCCTTAGACATGTCCCAGTCTTATGAGAGATTTTGCTTATGTTTCGCTTGAAAGATCCATATACTTGCTTTTCTTCCCATTTTTGTTTCCTAGTTACCATTGTTCTGTTGATCTTATTGTTGTTTGTGTTATTTCTGGTCGCTCTAATTAGCTCTTATTTCTTTGTTTCTATGAAGTCCTCAAGTCGTCTAATGGATACCTCAACACTATCTAAAATGCCGACGGGTCTTCTTACTTATTCTTTTCTTAACACATACAACCTGTCTGTGTTATCTCTGGGATATAAGCCCTTATACACTCGTACAGTTTCTGATGAATCATTTTCTTTGTAACATTAATGCTGGATTGTTTATCATTTATAGAAGATGAGAATAGGTACCAATAAATCTTGAAGGTATAAATAATATTTTCTTTTCTAATAATTATTCTATGCTTTTTTCATTCTTTTCTTTAATTGGTTGATATTTTTGCTTAATATTTATGATTTTATGGTTTTATGCGTTTATATCTTTCTTTCTTTTTCTTGACTTCTTTCGACTGTCAAATTTCCTCACTATCATCTAGTTCTCCATTTTGTTTTCTATGCTAATTTTTAACTTCTTAACTTTCAATCTTTCCTCAGTTGTCTTTCCTTCGGTCTGTGTGTTGCCCAGTTTTGCCCGATGAATATATATATTTATATATTCAAACACGTGTGTGTGTGTGTGTGTGTGTGTGTGTGTGTTACGTATGAACTAAGTGTTCACAAATATGTAAGCATCAATACATTTCTCTAATGTGTTTATTGAGTGTTGATTAGTTTTTATAATAGAATAAAATCTCAATCTAACTAGATATCATCACTTTTTGATCTAGTTTTCAAGAAAAACATAGTGTACATATACATTTATATATATTTTATTGGTCTAATTAGAGAAACATAAATATTTTTAAATGAAGACGTCAGCAAATGTATTTAGATGTGATAAATTAGGTTTTTAATTTATATGCTAAGCTCTACATGGGCTTTAGACGTTGTGGTTTTCTTCAGGATAGTAATAATGTGGATGGTTGGTTCTGTTTTTAGCTGTTACATTATAATTCTCTTGAAGAGGACAACAAAGTCTGAAATACGCATAGAACATAATCATATGAAATAAAAACCTCATACAGTACATTCAAGTTAGCATAGCGGGCATATATATATATATATATATATATATATAGTTTGTGTTTTTTGGCGTGTACCATGAATTGGAAACCCCTTCCATAGAAGAATGCACGGGTACACACACACACACACACAAACACACACACATATATATATATATATATATATATATATATATATATAATCCATCGACGAATCAACAAAGACCATCCGTGATTGAGAAGAATTGCCAGATCATGATTACACAGCAATTGATATTTGACTACGTTTTGAAATGCAAATACCTGATTTATTTCAGTATCTTTTTTTTCGCCAATTGAAACATTACAAAAAGTTCACTTTGAAGATTTCCATCAAGAAAACAAATCCTCCTGCACAATTTCGATTCATTTCAATAAATCAACGTGACAATTATCTGACATACTTTGAAACATCAAATAGATCTAATTTCCATCGTTGTACATAGATATCTTATCAGATATCAGCTATTTTGTACAAATATTCACCACACACACACACACACACACACACACACTCATATAAATACATATATATATATTTTTTTTTTTTTTTTCACAAAATAAGAAATGTGAAAAGCAGGTTTTCGTAATAAAATCAGACAGTTGGAATGTCCGTAAGCATGATGTCAATCCAACTGATAAAATGATTATTCACAATAATATAGATGTAGTTATAAGTTTCATGTTTTCTTTCTTGTCTTTTATCGAACTTCTCCATTCCTTGCAAATTTCCGCTTCATCACTGATTTGTGGGCAGTTTATTGAGCAGAAAAAAAACTTAATAGATGCCAATCTAACATTCCTACTACATGACCATTTCAGAATCGAACTCGGAAAGTATCAGATTATTGCTTGTATTTTTTGTTCCGATTTTAAATTTCGTTTTGTATTTCTTTACATGGTGATTTTTTATCGATGTTATTTTTTTCCTTTTTGTCTTTTTAATTTGATTTCTCCTTTTCTTATCTAATTTGCTTTTTTTTCAAGATATTTTGTCTTTTGATATTCTCTCTGTGAATTTTTGTCTGTAGCTTTCTCTTAATCAATATATATATATATATATATATATATATATATATATATATATATATATATATATATATATATATCCTCCATTCATACTAACAGCAATGGGTCTCTTGAATATCTTTCTATCCGTTCATATCATTTATCACTTATGGAAGATTATCAAAACTTCATTAAGTGTCTATAGAGTGCGGGCATATGTTATTGTTTGCTTGTCGGACAGCACTGGTTTGTCCATGTGAGTATATATAATAGAATATAATTTTTAGTTTATCCTTACTTTTACAGTTGACAGTTTTTCATGATTTTCTTTCTTTGTGTTTTGTGTGGCAGTGGTGTGTTGTGATTGTGCAGCATCAATGGATTTGTTCAGTACGCAGCATTTTGTGTATTTCTATGTAACTTGTAATAGTTACTTTCGCAGGAAAAGGACTCTGCGGCCCGAGATCAAATCCCACAGGGGACTGTTTTCCTTTCTCATTCAACTAATAACCTTCGGGATTGTATGGATAAAACTATTCTCTTTCAATTGCTTCTTGTTGTTTGCTCAATGCTATGCATCAGGAATCCTGGGATGTGTATTTGCTAGATGGGCTAGTTTATCTGCTCAGTCTGCATATATCTATAGTCATCTACGTCTGCTTATATATATATATATATATATATATATATATATATGTGTGTGTGTGTGTGTATGTGTGTGTGTGTGTGTGTGTGTGTGTGTGGTTTGTGTGTATGTTTCTAGCAGACACGTCCGCTATGAGTTAATTTTTTAGCAGAATATATCTGGTTTAAATTAAGTTTTTTTTCTTTCTCCTACTCTGGTTGTCGTACCAATTATATGAGCCCAATATGTCACATGTGATTGTATATGGGTAGGTGTGTCTATCGAGCTGTTTTTCAGGTGTGTGTGTGCATGCTTTCCTGTTTTTCTGCAGTTTGCGCTTACAGAAAATACCCCAAGACTGAATTCATAGCAAGGTAGCACACTGGTAATTTCTAATACGATAACAGTCAGATTGTTCTTCAGAAGATTAGCTGCGCTTAGCTCTGCTGGACAAAATAGTCTATCGGGAAACTTCAAACTCATTCAGTATTTTAGTAATTACATTATTTCTTACTTGTTAGATTGATTCGCAGAGTAAAAGGGCCAACACCACAGCCTTCTTCGTGTACTTTTTTTCCGGATATCGAACGTTGTCTCTGTCGGTTCACTTCAAAAATGTGTGTATTTATCCGCTTTCTTTAACAGAAGAACTCTACTTGTAATTCCGTTGAGGGTTATGTACCTGAAACTTGTCCGGTGACTTGGTTTGGTTTGGTTTCTTTGTTTAATGGCATATCAACCTTTGTAGGTTATTTAATGCCAAAGCCATTCTCCTAGAAGAACAGAAGTGGTATTATTTAACGAATAGCCGGGAGGATAAGGGTTTCAATACCTTTCCCAAGGGTATTTGTCCAAAAGTGAACGTAATAGCGCGACTGGAGTACGAATTCGCTTATTACGATTCCGCAGTCCATCGCTTTAACTATTACACCACGTGGACACCCCCTGGTTACTGTAGTTTTAATGCAGGTTATGTTGTTGTATCCAAAATTCTTGGTTAGATTTTCTTTCTATGCATTTTCTGAAAATTATTCCTGATGTTTGTAATGTATTTTTCTCCTCTGAATTTTTCACTTATCTTTCTGACCTATCATTTTAGTATTACCGATTGATTGATTTTATAAAATGTTTGTTATGATTGAAAATTATTTTCTGGCTGTTATTTTTTTTCTTTTTTTTTAGAATTTAAGTCGAGGTTTTCATCCTGAGCCGGTAATTTCTCAGTTGGTGTCTTTGTACTCAACATTAAGCTATATAATGACGTAAAAGAGGAAATTGTTTCGTCCTTCATTTTATTCTTGCATGATTTGCTCAGTCGTCATTTCAAGTTATCAAAATATTCCTTTCCTTGAGCATTTGACAGTGTATAGTAGAGGCAACTTGTAACCTAATTCTTTTGGTTTTGCACATGATCGGTTCAGGATCACTTAACCCCACCATTATTATAAGTTTCTTTATCAAAATATACACATTAAATACTGCGGCTTGCACCTCATTTTCACTATAGTCGTCGAGATATTTTTTTCATAGTTTGCATTTCTGTTTTAAAACATACATGTAGGAGAAATGTTTACGTTATTACAAATTTCAGCTCTCTTCGGTTTCAAATTAACTAATCCCTGACAATTTTCGGAAAGAGATTGCAAACGTACCTTGGAAGTTGACTCTATTTAAAACGTACCCCTGCTTTGATATTCGTTTCTCAAGATGATTTGTGAGCAAGTACGAAAGTTAATCATTTACATAGTTTTTTTTATTATCAAAATATAAAATGTAGGTGTTCTTTATTACACGTCGCTAATTAAGCCACAAAATAGTCTCCAAAGATTTTGGTAATTTTAAGTACTGATAACTGATATGAAATGAAAAAAAATTTCATAAAAAGTTTTGGTTAAAATTGTCAATGTTTCTTCCAAACTCAATAAAACCGACTTTTGAAGTAAGATAAAATTACTCCTCTGAAAATCATTTCATATCGTGAGTCCTTTGGCAGTTAAATTCTTTAATGATATCTGCTTCCTCAACTCTCGCCGTCGTATCCAATTTTCTTGTGAGTAAAAAAATCATATAGAGCTCGGTCTGTTACAGAATGGTCTTATTTTTCTCACTTAAATTTTTATAAGTTTGTAACTATATTAAATCCGAAGTGATCTTATGAAATAAGATTTCATTTAACTTTGAAGAGTTGAAATAGGCGTGTTTTGACTGGTCTGGTGAATTGCAATGTTTTAGCTTAATTTTTGTTACTATGTACCAATGAGGACTTGGAAAAAATCGCATGACATAATCACATTTTTTTAACTAAATGATTCAGTGTGAGCAATGAGGAGACTTTATTTTAAAATCCATTTTTATTTGTTGGAAATATTATCTCTGTTTTGAAATATTTTTTTGTGTAGTGTTTCAAATTCTTACATGCATTTCCGTCACTTTTCGCGTGGAACGTATGAGAAGTGTAGCCTACTGCATTTCGTATTCATATTAGCAAGATACATATAGTTATTTTTCATTGTATATCAATATAATTCTTTATATTCGATTCTCGCTTGGTGGTCGAGTGGTCTGAAACACAGTCTAACGTAAAGTTGGACGGGTTTCGATTCCGGCTTCGAGCGTCCTGCGTGTGTAGCCACACTGAAGAGTTCTGATAGAACGAAACAGTCTGTCTGTGGATGACTATATATTTATATATATATATATAGAGAGAGAGAGAGAGAGGGAGACATGATAAAAATAGATGAATGTGGATTATCTACTGCAGGTGAGAGGTTTTCTCTGGTTTTATAAAATTCATGGACCCTTTTCTCTTTTTTTTTTCTCTTTTTTTTTTTTTAAATCTGTATTCGTAAATATGAATCATTCATGAACTGATCAATGAAATTATTCCAAAGAAGAAAAAAAAAAAAAGATGTGCCCATGTATTTTAAACAAATTATCAGGTTTCCAACTCTTGAAGTGAGGAAACCCTTTTAGCAATAAATCCTGTTGCATTCCGATGACGCAAGACCTCCTAGCGAATGTTCTGTTTCTTAAGTTCAAAACCGTCTTTTTTCTCATTACTTCGAACTTCATTAAAACATCCACACACACACACACACACACACACAGAGACATATATATATATATATAATGAAACGCAGTTTCTACCAAGCTGCGATCGTGTCGATACTGCCATATGGATGCACTACATGGATGCTAACCAAACAGCTAGAAAAAAAGCTTGATGGCAACTACACAAGAATGCTGCAAGCAATACTGAACAAGTCCTGGAGGTAACACATCACAAAGCAGCAGCTGTACGGCCAACTACCACCCATCACGAAAACTATCCAAGTTAGACGAACCAGACATGCAGTGATTAACTCCTATGGACTCCATCACATGGCCGAGCAAAAGCAGGTCGGCCAGCGCAAACCTACATACAGCAGCTCTGTGAGGATACGGGGTGTAGCCCTGGGAACCTGCCGAAAGCAATGAACGATAGGGAGGGGAGGCGAGAGAGGGTCAGGGATATCCGTACTGATGGCTCGACAAGATTATATATATATATATATATATATACATATATATTGGGCTGAGTCATAAAAAATTTCTGTTTAAGTAAAATATAATATATTCATGAATAATTAAACAATGAATGACTTTTCAACCAATAGTATGCTCGGTATAATTTTAAAACACTTTCACTATAAACACAAAAAATTGTCTCAATTGTTTCTATATGATTTTTTCTTATTCTTAAATTCTTGCAACTTCACATTTCCAATACACTCTTTCATTTACTCCGTCATTGGGGCGTAAGATCAAAGATTACATTATGATGCTTTCTCTTTCACAACTGAAATATGAATGACCGATAAAAGGCATCTTCAATCAAGTAATTTCCGGAAGCGTTTACAGAAGTGAAAGTTTGAAATGCATAGATACAACGTGACGTGATAAGCGGAAATTATTTATGACTCATCTTGAAATATATTTATGTCATGTTAAACTTCAAAAGGAAGTAAGGCTGTTATCCCACAAGAAGTCGAAACGAACCAGATCATTCTTTAACTGTCTGTATGAAAGCTACTGAAAACCAGGTTGGCTCACTTTAACGAAATACAACACAAAGGAGAAAAAAAAAAACGAAGAAATTTCTCTGGATACAAAGATCTGCATGTCAGGGAGTTTTAAGAAATGTTGTGGGTGGTAGGGACTTCCTATTCTAGTGCTTGCAAAATTTAAGCTGAAAATGGCGTTGAAACGAGCAGATTATTTTTCTAAGAACCTTTGAAGATGATGGTAAATAATACCTCAGAACAATTCAGAATGCAAGGGTCAGTTGCTGACAGAAATGATATGCACCTACGGTCACCATGTTCCCATGACCTGAGGTTAGTTTGTGCGAGGTGTCTTTATATCAAAGTTTTTGAAGAAATGATGCAGAAAAAGAGAGACGAAACAGTTGGAGAGGGGGGAGTAAAAACTGGTAAGAAATAAAAGAAAGAGAGAATGGAATTAAGTTTATATAGTTGGAGAATAATTGTGGAAATTATTTCGTATTTAAAGAAAGAATAAAAGAGATAAGAGATGAAAGAAAGGGAAAAAAATTGACACAGAGTTAATAGAAATTATGATATAAAACAGGAAGACTAAATGAAGAAAGGGGGTTGCTAAGCTTTATATAGAAAATTAGACAGAAAGGAAGAAAAGAAAAAAGAAAAGAAAGGGAAAAAGAACGTGGGCGAATATATTGGAATTAAGAAAGAAAGAAAGAAAGAAAGAAAGAATGATGCATGAAAAAAGAAGGAATGAAGGAACCGAGTGAATAGAATCGTATTACGAACTAAGTAAAGAGAGAGAGAGAGAGAGAGAGAGAGAGAGAGAGAGAGAGAGAGAGAGAGTGAGGTGTGGAGAAAGAAAGAGTGAAAAAAGAAAAAGAAATGAATTAAACGATAAGTACTAAATTAAATTTTAAAAAAGGTTGAGGGAAAGAAAAAAGAGGACACAATAAAGAAGAAAAGGAAGATAAAATAAAATAAATGAATAAATAAAAAAACTGTCAGAAAAGCAGACAGAGAGAGAGAGAAGTGGGGGGGGAGAGGGAAGGCGGTAATAAAAAGAAGATATGGTGCGAATAAAGTCGTAATTTGAAAGAAAGAAAGAAAGAAAGAAAGAAAGAAAGAAAGAAAGAAAACGGAAAATGCAGAGTTTAAAAAAAAACATAAAAAAGAAATGGTTGGATAACATGGGACTCTTAACAAGTCCAACCTCTTCGTGCCAGATTGTGAAGCTAGAAGTTATGATAATGACGAGTAATCCACATTTCTCAACGTTTCAGGCCAGAAGCCTTACCTTCAGGTGGTTTAGTGTCATAACCAGGATACACTAATGATGTATTCTACAGTGTCAGCTACAAGGCAGGATAGAATACGTGTTGCTGCATTATATCACAATTTCTTTTGGAGCTGTGTTATGAGATTAAGTCATTTCTGATATTTTTTGGTTAGAAGCAAATTTATAAGAAAAATTGTTTGAGGATCAAAATATTAATTACCTTCACTAAAAGTCAACGAAAACCAAAGACAGCAATGAAAAATTGTCGGGATGTATTGTTTTTGCTTTGCCCTGGACAGGACCCAAAAGCCGTCGATCGTCATTCCTGTTGGCAAACACACTTATTTTGGCTCCCCCGTTTATTTTTATCTTCTAATTTGATCTAAATTGACATTTCTGTCCGGTTTCAGTCATTTCAGAAATTTATAAGAGGAAACTCTTCACCTTTTTTGATTTCAGTTAAAACCCTCACAAAATCTTTTAACATTTTAAAACCCTCAAAACTGACTTTCTGAATAAAATTAAAGCTCTCAAATCTCATATGTCTGCCACTAGCCAAACAACGATCGCTCACACAATTTTTGCTTTCACGTTCATCGATTTTGCCTTTTGACTTTTCATCTCTCAATTATACCTCCTCAAATGTACGACACATATGTTATACTGAGTGTCAAGTTCAGAACCAAAATTAGGTCACAATAGGAAAAATGAATACGGTTGTGATTCATCCAAAAATATATCTTAAAAGAACATATGCTTTTAAGAAAAACTAACAATTTTCAGTTTACAAACATACTTTCAAACTGAATAAATATGATGACGTTAGATAGGATCAATGCTGAATAATTTCCATCAAGGTATTCCTTCGGATAACGTTGCTTACTCGGTGATGACCATCTTCTCCTCATATAACTTACGACAGGAAATGGATTCCGTGGTACAAACAGTAAAGAAAAAACTTAATATTATTTTATCTGGTGGGATTTTTCCCACCAATTCTAACTCGTTTATTTATATTTTAATCCCTTCATGTCCCGTCGTTTGACTTTTTATTCCATTAAAATTCCCTCAGAATCTTTAATCATATTTATTGTCTTTAAACGCATCTTATTAGGGTAGCCGACCGCCAGCAACATAAAAACTTGTTAAAACTGCGATCACGGACAATACAGTACGTAGATCATTACAGATGTCTCAAAAACATGCATCTGAATAAAATACGCACGAATATTTGAAAAAAAAAAAAAAAGAATAAAAAAGAAAGCAGAAAGAAATGAGAACTAAAAAATCCGGAAGAAAAATGTTATTATTTTAAAGTCTGGATGTCTCCACTATTTCATGATAATAATAATAATAATAATAATAATAATAATAATAATAATAATAATAATAATAATAATAATAATAATAAAAAAGAAAGAAAACAAGTAGCTAAGTGCCGTGAGGGAATTTTGTGTCCATGGATTATGAATTTGAAGGCATTAAAATCAAATAAAAAAACAAATACGATCAAATTGAGATATAAAGAAAAATAAATACCTCTGTTTAAAAGCAAAACAAAAAAAAAACAAGAAGAAATAGATTTTTGCAAGAACCAAATATAATTAAACGTTTTCAAGTAATCAAAATTCTGGATTAAAAATCGTATAATTGAGATGCAAACTAACTGAATGGGCGATGCTCGCAGACATGCGTCTGCTGCTTCTTTTTGTTAGGAAACAAAAAAACGCTTGTAAATATAGTTAAATGCTCATGAGGCATCCGTTTTAATCGGGCCTTTCAAATAATCATGCCAGAATATTCGTTATTTTCCTCGGTTTTATGCTGCAAGCTAAAGAAAATTTGGATACTAATTTTACTGTCTCATTACACCTTTATTTCTCTCACTAATCTTCGATATCGTTAATTGTTCTTGGTCTTCTGTCTCTCCCTTACTTAGAGTTTTCCTCTATTTAAGCATTTTAACCTAAACAAAACCAAAGACAGAAAAAATAATCCAAGTAAAAAATAGGTGAAATAATAATCTTCAAAATTAGCGTACGAAATATTTTTTTTATTAGGAGTATAAATACAAACCGATATGTTAGTGAAGAATATGCATCAATCTCATTGATTATATCCATAGGGATTTTAAGGGAGTGTCCTCGTGGTGTAATGGTTACAGCGATGGACTGCGGAATCGTAATAAGCGAGTTCGAACTCTCGTTGCGCTAATACGTTCACTTTCGGGTAAATACCCTTGGGAGAGGGTATGAACCCCTTTATCCTCCCAGCTATAGACTGTTCTTCTAGGAGAATGACTTTGGCATTAAAAGACCAACAAAGGTTGATATGCCATTAAACAAAGAAACCAAACCAAACTCAAGTCACCGGACAAGTTTCAGGTACATAACCCTCAACGGAATTACAAGTAGAGTTCTTCTATTAAAGAAAGCGGATAAATACACACATTTTTGAAAGAAACCTAACCATGGGAATATTAAAACTATATTTGGCGGTCGATAAAATTGATATAAAGTATCATTCTATTAATCGATTTCCAATCAAAATCAATAAAAAATTAGGAAGTAAATACTTTAAAGCACTTGACTAGAAGCATTTATCAACCATAAGGAATAATTATGATCAGAAAAAGTGTCTACACGAATATCAACAATCATTTTTGCAAATTTGAGTGACATTTGCGTTATTCTATATGTTGGAGAACTTATAGTCGTTCTTACCAACTAAGATATCGCCAGAAAGCCATTTTTGACTTACAGTAACATGATAGAATAGGATAATATAGAATACAATGTGATTTTATGTATATTTTATCGTATATAGTTTTTTACATTAATTAGATTAATGAGAAATCCTCTGAAAAAAAATAAATTGTATATCCTTATTCGAATAAACAGCAGAAAGAAGAAAAAAAAAGAAAAAAGCGCGAAGGAAACCAAAAGTGACACGAAAAGAACGGAGAAAACGAATTATGGGAAATAATACTGAGACATAAAAAAGAAAAAAAACTTTAAAGGGCAAAATGAAAGATCCAGTGTAATCTACCTACTCTCTCTCTCTCTCTCTCTCTCTCTCTCTCTCTCTCTCTCTCTCTCTCACGTGCTGTGTTAAGAACGCAGGAGCATCCGTCAACTGACTTTCTTTCAAATTCAATTCACTCGAATGAATAGAAGAAAGAAAGAAAGAAAGAAAGAAAAATGACCCGGAAAGAAAGCAAAAAAATGTCAAGGAAATAAAATGAAATAAATGAATGAAGCCTCATAGAAGGAAGAAAGGTGAAGTATAAAAGAAGATAAATATGCAAAAAACCAAGAAAGATAAAGTTGATGATATAGAGTATTTTAAATTACCTCCTAATTAACTGTAATGATGTAAAAAGTCCAGGAAGTTTACTTTTTATGAAAACTATCACTAGATTATGTTTTCCCTCTAACATTCTTTATTCTTTTGTGTCAATTATTATTTCTTCCTCGTTACACATTCGGCAATCCCAATATCCCAAGATGTTCTTTTTTTTTATCAACTTCATTATAGTTCATTTCTTTCAAGTGTTATTCATCAAATGGATATCAAATGTATTCCATCACCTTTTATTTTTCATTCTTCTAAATTTGCTTTGCCTTTAGAGAGTTGTACTACATTTTAACTCCATACTATTCTTGAACCCCATCTACGTCATTTCTTCCTGTCATATTTTTCTTTCGAAATCAGTCATTTTTTAAATCAATTCATCTGGCCGCTCTTATTTCTATCCATGTTTTATTTCCTCCATTAACGCAGTTGCTTATCAATTTCAATTTAAAGAGAAAGTGTTACATATAAAACTGATGATAAAATCAAGGCAAAGAAAGGTGTTAAAATATCAATTTAAATGCGATTTATGTCTTACTTGTATATTTTAGCTGAAAAAACAAACAAACAAACAAACGAGATAATGTTTTCATTCATTATTTTTAAGTGATATCGAAACAAGAACAGAACACATCGGAAATTCAAAGAAAATATAAACTGGAATTCCGATTTCTAAATCTACAAATTTGGATATCAATATGTGATATCGCCTATAATTTCTAAGTCCTATATGAGAATATATTTCTATTTCTTGTGTGTTCTACTTTTTAGAATTTCTTTCATATTTAATCTGTTTTGATTTGAGACATTTGGGAACGTTCGTAATTATTTATCTTTATCAATAAATGAAATAATTTTAAATCGCATCCATCATATTTGGACAGGTCTTGATATCTTGGACAGAAACTTGAATATTCAATTCCTCAATAGAGCTGACTTCCTTTATAAATGTGTGTATATTTTAAAAAGGTAACCCAGCATTATGTACATTTTCTTGCAAATGAAACACAAGGCTGAGAGAAGACACAGCGCAGTTACACTCTGCCTCTTTTCAGCATTGGCGGAAAGCGATTCATATATCCCAGGAACAGCTTTAAGATACAAATTTGACATCATCGACAAAAGTACCAAACCCATAGTTTGTTAATGCCGTCATTTTGACAGGATCTAAGCTTAGAATCAAATATTTGTTGATAACTGGTAAAGAATGTTGGTGAACATTAGATTTCTTACCAGGAGTGAACAAAAATCATCTGTATACGTCAAATTAAACTGCAAACTACTGAACAAATAAATTGTAAAATCCCTATATATATATATATATATATATATATGACCATCAGCTAAAACTGATGTGAAAACTCTAATGAGTAAATAATAAATATTAATATTTCCCCTTTAAAGATTCTCTGAATGGATAAGAAGATAATGAAATTGATGATGTCAGAAACAATAGACAATCTTTCTGTGTCAAGAAAAGAAGGAGACATGGGACACATCTATAGGGGTACATTAAAGCGAGCAAAGAAACATTAAACATACAATCACCAATAACGGTATTTGTAACATAAGTACTAAGAAGTAACAAAAAGTTGAAAACAAAAATGGGATGGGAAACAACTAAAAGGGATATTTTAAGCGGCAAACCAACAAGATTACACACAAAAGCTATGGAGGTGGCTAAGAAGGGAAACCTTAAGGGAGAAAATAAATTATTTTTAATTGCAGTACATAACAACGCCACAAGGACCAGTTATAGTAAAGTTAAAATTGATTATACGCAACAGAATAGCAAGTGTAGTTTATGTGGAGAAAGAGATGAAACGGTTAATTACATGATTAGCGAATGCAGCAAACTTTCATAAAAGGAGTACAATACTTGGTTCATCTAAGTGGGAAAGTGATTCACACGGGAATAATTTAAGAAATTCAAATTTAGGCCTTGCTAAAGAATGATATACATAAAAACAAAAATCCATCCTTGAGAATGGGACCTCCCGAATTCTTTTGTATTTTGAGACGCATAATCGCAGCCAGAAGAATTGATTTTATATCTATTACCAAAACTTCTCATCATGTGGATTTTGCCGTACCAGTTGACAACAGAATAAAAATACAAAAGAAAAAATACTAAAATGGACTAATACTTGGTTCTGGATTGAGAATTAAACAAACCTGTTGAACTTAAGAGGAACTCTGACATCAGTTGTTGGTGCGCTTGAAACGATCCCCAAAAGCTTGGAAAGAAGACTGAAGCAACTGGAAATCTGACAAAGAAACGAATTCATCCAGACTCAGCATTCTTACGATTGGCTATCAAACTGATAAATGTCCTAGAGATCTTAGGAGATTTACTGTCATTCAGAGCTCAGAGAAAGAACACCAGATTACAATGATGTGAAAAACTCAGAAAGGGTAAAAAAATCTCTTTCATAATGATCTTATCATATGTTCATTTCAATAAAGTGTATTATCATAAAGATATTTTTTTTCATGTATGCTTGTCATAATCTGCCGACACCTCTAACTAGATCAATCTGATAAAAGAAAATATTTTCCCGTTATAAAAAGTTAAGCAAATAATATCTTACAGAAACAATTACTGAAAATTACGCTTATGATCAATGGCTATTAATAAATACATCTGCTCAAGCAGACCCTTTTTGTCATAGACTGGGACAGGCAACAAGTGACATCAATCTAAATGGTTTGGTTTGGTTTGGTTTTTTTATTTAATGGCGTATCAATTTTTGTAGGTTATTTAATGCCCAAGCTATTCTCCTAGAAGAACTGTAGTGGTACTATTTAAACCAGTGCTAGGAGGATATGGGGGTTCATACCTTTCCCAAGGGTATTTGCCCGAAAGTGAATGCAATAGCACGACTGGAGTACGAACTCACTTACTTCGATTCCGTTGTCCATCGCTTTAACCATTATACCACGAGGACACCCCCTAATCTAAATGGGAACCTAGCTAAAACAGAGTTGGGTGTTATTTCATAAAGATTGAGCAATCTCCTCGTAAAATGTTGTAGCAATATCTCAACTATTGAAAGCAATGCTAACACTCTCATAGATGAAGCATAAAATATAATGAACAGGTGTCATTTAGAAATCCGATCAATGTGAATAAATGGTATAACAATTCATCCAAGCTGGATGATATCAGCATTACTGTATGGTTGCACCTCTTAGAGTTTAACGGAACGCTTGAAGAAAATTATTCATATTAGCTCCGCAAATATGCTATATACCATTTTAAACAAATTATGGAAGTAGCATCCTACAAAATAGCAGTTGTTCAGCTATTTACCTCATATTTCAAAAGCTATTCAAATCGGATTAGGATTATACCGTTGAAGAACAAAAAGACAAACTCGAAAGCGACTTTCTCTAACTGTGCTTTAAACATGAATACCTCTATTTTGGCTGAACCGTAAAAGTTAACATTCTTCAATTCTGTTTGGATCCTGGATGCAGTCTAGATGACTTTCCTGAAGTAATGACCAATAGGAACGGATAGTGAAAGAGCTTCATGGTATACCGAGCTATGCTCACACCTTGATGATGATGATGATGATGGCGAAAAGCATAATCAGAAATTCTTATTGTTATCATACCGTTAAACTATCCTAACATAAAAACAAGTTACAGTTCAATTTATTACTCTGTATGTAATGGTAGTTTTGTTTGAGCCGACCCCATTAATGATATCGATTTGTTCATATCTGAATTCCGGACCATTGGACACAGTTCCCAGTGTAATCACCTTAGCGTTTTCTACTCGAAGAAAAGTGAAACCCCAGGATCGATCTCGAAAGACAAAGGCTAAAAGACAACCAGAAAATACTACTCTACGGGAAGAGAAATCCTTCTAGAAAACAAAGATATAGGATAAGGATTGATGGACTGAATAACCTTTTTGCTTTGACCAAATCATTTTGACAGAAGAACACTCAATAAAAAGAATGTCCATGTATTGATTCCAGGGATCTATACAACAGTATACCTCATAGCTGGATACTCAAATTATTCAGGATATTTCAGAATAATGATTCACTGGTTAGTTTCGTCTCTCGTTCCATTAAAACCAGTAGACTAGATCACCAAAGAAACAGCCTTGGCTTCGGAAGTACAAAAAGACAAACATATCAGGGGGCAGATACTTCTGTCACGAAGGATATCAGTTCTTTAACATTGAAGACAAAGTCAATAACATCATGTATTAGGATTCTGTAAAAGGATTTGCGAGGGACAAGAAAAAAAAAATTCAATCAACAAAGTTTGAAAAAATATTATAGCGACCATGTAAGGGTTGAATTTGGAAAGGAGAAAATCATATTAGTTATACGTATAAGATCGATGACACCGCAGGAATTCTCATTCAAGACTTTAAGATTACAAAAGAAATAGAAATATCAAAATATATTTGTATATGAATCAAGAACACCGAGGAAAAATGAAAGAAAAACGGAAAAAGGATTTATTAGTTGAAGGAAAAAAAAACACTGACAGCAAACAAGTTACAAGAAACTTGAAAACCTAAATAATACCAGTAGCGAAGAAAACATTTCTGTTCCTACGATGAACGAAAGTTGAACTTAAAACAATAGACCAATGAATGAGGAAACGAACCTCTGCACTTCATCTCTCTCTCTCTCTCTATATATATATATATATATATATATGTGTGTGTGTGTGTGTGTGTGTGTGTGTGTGCAATGTAAAGATGGCAGCAGAATAAGTCGACTTAATGAGTTAAAATATGATTAAAAAGAAATAAGCATTAAACATTATAAAAGGTTGTTGAAACAATTGAATTAAAATCTAGAAATCAAAAAATATTTTGAGATATTGAAATCTACACGAGCACCATTCCCCACAAATCACCGGATTTCTTAGTCGTAAACAAAAGATTAAAGGATCTGCCATATCATGACAGTACACCTCAAAAGAATCTAAAAAAAGCAGAACATACAGATATACAAACACTTTGTCAGAGAGCTTAGAAAAGCTAATACCCAAGACTAGGCGCAATTGGAACTGTACCAAAAATGCAAGAATCCAGACAAGACGATTCATGAATTTAAGGAAGAGTTCAGACTGAACAATTTTTTTTTTTCAAAACTAAATTTATTCAAAAATTTTCTAGACGTTTTTGCAGGTCACAAAATATCATGACCGTAGCTTTTAAATTTCTAATAATGAACACCTATAGTAGATAAAATTAATCTTTCAACAATGGTTTTAACCTAAGAAAACTCACAAAATATTGTTTATTCATAGGGGCATAATATATCACAGTCTGGTGTGTTTTCAACCACTGATAATTGTTGTAAAGTTGATTAATACGGGTAACGTCAAAACTGTTTATAATTTATTAGAAACCTAAATTTACTACCATCCACTCTGGTAATACAGCTCTGCTTTCTGTTTCCTCTTTTGGATTTCGAATAATAATATTAATAATATTAATAACAGAAAGAGAGACAAATATTTGGACAGAGAACTAAGAAAACTGTGGAAAATGAGAGTAACTGTGATACCAATGGTGCACTTTGAACGGTCCCCAAAGGCTTGAAAGGGGGTCTGGAAGAGTTGAAAATTGAAAGCAAATTGAAACCATGCAAACTACAGCATTGTGAAGATCGGCTAGAATACTGAGAAGAATCCTGGAGACCTGAAGAGCCCTGTTTTCACCCAGGACTCTTCATGTTTCAATACCATTAGTAAAATCTGGTATAAAAAAATTGATAGTGTAAATAATTAAAGCAGTTTATTTTAACCCTAGTAAATTGGCCTAGTGGGTAGAGTGTTCGCCTATAGTCCGGGAGACATGGGTTCAATCCCAGGTTGTGTCATACCAAAGACTTTAAAAATAGTACTTGATGCTTTCTTGCTTAACATTCAGCGCTGTAAGGTACGTATCAAGGGTAAAGTGGAGCCATCCGGGAAACGACACATGACGGAAGGACTGGAATTACCCCCCAAAAAAATTGTACGCTCGGAAAAGAAACGTACAAAAACGTGGTAATATTGGAAGTTGACACGATCAAACAAGTGAAGATGAAAGAAAAATTTTAGAAGTGTATTTCAGGAGAACGAAAAGGCTATTCGAAACCAAACTATATAGCTGGAATCTTATATAGGGGATAAATACCTGGGCTATTCCCCTCGCAAGATGTTCCAAATCATTCTTGAAGTGGACCAGAGAAGAACTTAAGCAAATGGTCCAAAGAACTAAAAAAATAATGACCATGCATAAGGCCTTATATCCAAGAGATTACGTTGATAGATTATATGTGCCTAGAAAATTGAAGATTGCGTTGACTCATCAATACAGTGACTCGAAGAATCCATAGAAAAGAAGGCGGACGACTGATTGCAGCCACCAGAAATAATACTGACAACATGAGGGCCAATAGAATGGAAATCACAAGAAAACCAAAATAGGAAGATAAACAACTCGATGGACATTTTAAGCGACTAATAAGGGACACCTTGCACGAGAAATCGTGGACGTGGCATGAAAGTTAAACTTAAGAGAGAAACTAAATCTCATCCAAAAGCAGCACAAATCAACGCCATAACGACCAATCATATCAAAGCACTAATAGATAAGAGCCAACAAAACAGGAGATGTAGGTTATGTGGGGATAGAGACAAAACGATCAATCCCATAATAAGCGAATGCAGCAAACTAGAACAGAAATAGTAGAAAAACAAATACGACTGAGAGGGCAAGGAGATTTACTGGGAATTGTGCAAGAAACTGATGTTTGATAACACAAACAAATAGTATATGAACAAACCAGAATCTGTCCTGGAAAATAAGACACACAAACTCCGCTGGGGTTTAAAAATATCAAAGGATCACTTAATCTCAGCCAGACTACCAGACCTTATAATAATCAACAAAGAAAGAGAATTTGCCCAGCTATGGACTTTGCTGCCTCGGCTGACCACATAGTAAAATTGAAAGAAAGCGAACAGAGACATAAGTATTTGGACCTTCCCTGGGGAATGAAAAAAATGTGAAACATTAAACTGACGATTATACCAATTGTAATTGGTGCTCTTGGAACAAAAGGATTGATACTATGACTGGAGGACGCGTGAGACCATCCAAACGAAAGAACTATTAAGATCGGCCAAAATTCCGTGAAGAGTCCCAAAAACTTGTGGAGATTTGCTGTCATTCAATCTATAGAGAAAAATTATCAGCTGACGCTAGTGGGAAAAACTCGAAAAGAAGTAAATAATAATAATAATAATTGACGAAAGAGTGACAACGACTAGGAAACAAAAATGGGAAGGAAAACAACTCAATGGCCGCTTTAAACGTCTAATCAACAACATCTCACACCAAAAACACCTGGACTTGGCTAAGAAAAGGAAACTTTAAGAGAGAAACGGAATCCCTCCTAATAGTAGCACAGGACAACGTCATAAGAACCAATCATATCAAAGCGAGGATAGATAAGACGCAACAAAACAGTAAATGTAGGCTATGCGGTGACAGAGACGAAACGATTAATCATATAATAAGCTAATGCAGCAAATTAGCACACAAAGGAGTATAAGGCGGGACACGACTGGGTCGGCAAGGTGGTCCACTGGGAAATGTGCAGGAAGTTTCATTTCGACCATACAAACAAATGATATATGCACAACCCAGTACCTGTCCTAGAAAATGACACGCATAAACTCCTATGGGACTTTAACATACAAACGGATCACCTAATCCCGATCAGAAGACCAGACCGCATAATAATCAACAAAAAAAAAAAGAAAATTTGTAAAATTGTCGACTTTGCTGTCCCGGCGGACCACAGAATAAATCTGAAGGAAAGCGAAAAGAAAGATAAGTACCTCGACCTTGCTAGAGAATTTAAAAAGCTGTGGAACATGAAAGTAACGATTGTGCCAATTGTGATTAGTGCGTTAGGCACAATAACTAAAGGATTATTAAAAGGCCTGGAAGACTTGGAAATCGGCGGACGGGTAGAGACTATCCAAAAGACAGCATTGCTAAGAACGGCCAGAATTCTGAGACGAGTCCTGGAGACTCATGATACTTGCAGTCACTAAAAACCCAATGTTAAACCATCAGTTAACGCTGATGTGAAAAACTCTAAAAGAGTATAATAATAATAATAATAATATAGATACAAATCAAAATTATGATTGTAATATATAATTATTTTGATTTTATTTTTCGTGCTAATGTAATTATAATACAGGCTATTGTTTTCATTAAGGATTAAAAACCGGTTAGTTTGAAAAGAGTTGAAGCAAAATGAATAAGTAAATGAAATAATTTTCAAGAATTACATTTCGAGAAAAATATTTCATATCCAAATGAATTTTATGGCAATAATTCCATAAACAACGTTTTCATCAGTTCTCAAGTAAGTACTCATAGCTAGCATATTTATGCAATTTTATCATTCATTGCAGAGTTTTGATTCTGTAAAACTGCTGGACATATTATCTTCATAATCTGGTCGTACGGATAGCATGGATCAAATTGACCATCGCTCATCGTACGTTTTAATCGTCCATTGCTTTTGGCTGATCCTCAACACGGCATCTAATTGTCATTGGAAAGCTGAGGAATATATGTCTTAGCTAATCACTTAACGCTGCTATGTCTATGTGCGGGACCCACCAGGTGAATGTCGTTTATGAGATCGTCCTTGCTTCTCTTACGATGGTCAACGTCTTGTTCGCTTTATTTGGGTGGTTTGCGAGAAAGGAAACATCTACTATTTTTGGTTCTTTGTCCAGTATTTATCCAAAATAGCCCACAGTAGCTTTATAAGCCCCCATTTTTCAGTTTTCTCAAGTCATTGCTGTAAAATCCGAGTGGTACTAACACGGCTACAATCAGGAAGAAATTCTGTTTCCATGTTATAATTTAGATTAAAGTTCCAGGTGGCCAATGGCCGGTCGATAGCAGCCTATGCTTTTCTTATGTGTATGATGACATAATTTACTGTGGATGAGATATTGATGCCGGGGTATATAAACATGTCTAGTAAATTTAGAGGATTCTGGATTAAATTAAAGATAGCTCACTCTTTTCTGAGTTCACGAAGAGGCCCGTGTCTTTTTCTACCAGTTACAAGCTATACAGCAGACATTCGGCTAAGAAGATGATATTTGTCTCTGCCTCCCACCAAATAGTATTTGATACTAGGTCAAATTATCCGAAAGTCGATTATAGTGTGGGTTTAGAGGAGGGGAAGGTAGGGAACAAGCCAAGGTTAGAGCTCTGCTGGTTTCTGCTGGTCATCGGCCTACTGAGGGCTATGTGGGCCTAGTTGGTTATGGACACAAATCTGAGCGAAGGCAAGTATGCCTGATAATAGCTTAAACTGGACAGCAAGGTCCAGTGTTATACAAGGGTGACAAAAGTGTCAAAGATGCAGCTCACCCACCCGAAGGTGGCCCAGCGGAACCAGGGAGCCTTTAGGCCTCATGTCTGTCATTGAACATTCGGCTCGGAATTTGTATTTGTGAGGAGCATCATATGTGTAGTTTGCATTTGTTAAAGCTTCGGCGGCATATCGCCTACAACTTGTCTATTTTTATGTGAAACCATTTTCTCTTCTCAAATCTATTGACGTTTGTATCAGGAATTCTGGGAAGATTATTGACAGATATGGTTCTAATATATCTCCTTGCAGGAATCAAGCGAATAGGTGAATTAAATAAGACGTACCATTGGGTCATCAAACAGTTGCTTTCATATTTTCATAGGAAATCATTATAACTGAAACGAGTGATTTTGGGAGACTACAAACGAGAAGCATTTGCTCATTATATCCTCTGTTGAATGCCTTGAAGTAATGCACAAATAATTATGTTACCTCGGGAATTCTTGCACGATCTCCTTTGGAGAGTTTTGGAATAGTCTGAATCTGAAAAGTTGTTGATCGATTTCTCAGAAAGACTCAAGTTTAAGTCGTTTACGATTGAGAAGATGGTCATTATAAATTTCGCAGAATTAGTTATTAGTCTGTTGTTCTTATTAATTCCAAAGACATTTTCCTAGGGGAAGAGAAACATGCACCTTTTCCATCAGTTCTCTCTTGTGTTTTCTCTGTACACAGCGTTGAATAATCGATGTCGTCAAATGGCCTAGTATTCCATTTTTCTGAAGGAATTTTGTCGAGTCCTACAAATTCTTAAAAAGTTATTTCCACTTCCGGAATCTTACTTTTTAGTTGTCAAATTCAAGTTTTGCTCTGAAGGTGTTTTTTTCCCCTAAATTTAATTTACTGTCTGTCAAAGTTCAGTGTAAATGCGTATCTTCTTCAAAATTGATCATTTTTATCTTGGATGTACAATAGATGTTCTTTTTGGAAGTGATTAGATGATTCTTTTGGGGCTTCCTTAAGGTTCTTCCCGTAGATTTTTGTAGGGGTTCTTTTATTAAGTAGAGCTTTTTAAATGCGATCTCGATTTTCCATAACTGTTTTCAACACCCATGGAATACTACATTTGGCTTTAGGTTTGGTTCTTATGCCCTCAACTGCTTTTTCTATGTGGGCGCCAACATTTTTTTTCATATTTATCATTTATAGTATGTCTTTCTGATGTTCTATGAAGAGCATCAAACGTAGTTCGTCCAGTTACCTAATTGTGATTCCTTATAACACTATTGACAAGTCTAGTCGAAAATACATACTTATATGTTTCTTATTTTTATGTTGAATCAAGTAAATCTTTGCGGGGATGATTAATGACAGAAAATACCCCTACAAAAGAGCTGTATGCCTCACAGTTCAAAGAGCTGTTTATCATTTTTTTTTAATATGTTTTATGTTATTATTAGATGTGTTCTTGAGTTATTTGATTTAAGTTAGGTTCATAGCTTTCCAATTGTTTTTTTTTTTAAATTTAGTTTAGGCATACAAGTCCATTCTATTGAAAAAAAACTCTGGTAGCATTTCTTTTTCGTGTGTTGAGTAAACGTAATTTCTTGTGTTCAGATTTGCTTATATAAGCGTTAAAAGTTCCTCCGATGATCAGAATGTTGTGTTTTGGAATGTATAAGACGAAGGAATATAGCTTATTATAGATGGTAGTGATATCAGTTTCATCAGTGGCATTAAAGTAGAAGGAATGAGAAGCATCCCTATCCCCACACCTGCAGTGGAAGTATTAACAGAGTTGTTGTCAATCCATCACCTGATTCATCGAATTTTAGTTCTAGTTGGCTATCCTAATGCTTATCTCCTTAACACATCCTCTTCGATGTCTATATTCTCATCGATTGCATTTGCTGTAAGCTTTTGTAGCTGGTTTATTGTATTTAGTGTTTTAACGTTAAAAGCTACAATGTTGAATGTATCTTTGCCTCTAAAAACGTTTGGTTTGAGTTAGGGCTTTGTTGCTGATTTTTCGAACACTGAGGTCAGAGGTCCTATCTCGGCAGAGCGCAATCTTTGTTGACCAGCAGGAAACACCATACAATTTGGACGTTGTAACTGAGTTTGATTCCTGGCAATTCTCGACTGCTTTCTTTTCTAATCAACAGTGTAAATGAGTAGCAATAGAAGAAGTGCGCCGTTGACCTTCTTTTGGATTCATCCACCTTGCTTCACATCTACCTAGCAGCATCCCATGTTTTCTAATGCTATATGAGTGTAAGACTCGAATAATGCTCTCCTCATCCAGAATCTATTATCAAGTGATTTGCGGGGGAAGATGTCGCAGAATTTGATCCTTACTTTTTGAACGGGGTTATGCCTTTCTGTTTTAATCTACTCTTACGGGGATTTGATAATGTGAATTTTCCTTCTCCGATGTTCAAAAATTTCTTTTGGTACGTTTTAATTTATTCTAAGTTCGGAATGCGGTTACAATCAAACTATTTACCAGTTAGTATAGTATGTCTTCTTTATGATGACTATTCTTCTGAAAAGGTTAGTTTTTGCCGCTAATAGTACTTGCTTTACACTTCTTACTACTTCATCTATAGTTACTGACTAAGTTATTTTATTATTTATGTTTAAAAAAATTACAAAAAGGGAAAAAAACATTATTTCTTACCTTCCATCATTTTTAGTTCTTGTATTTTGCTGCTGTTTAGTAAATTGGGACACTTTTCAATAGTAAAGCAGATATATTTAAAAAAATCACAGTCAGTAGAGTCTTGCCACTTTATTACGACTTTTCCACTCAAAAAAAGTGAAACGTTATTACTGCTAACACTAATTTTCCTATTCATTTTCTTTCTACTTCTTTCTCGGGTTCAGGTCAATATTTAGTGATAACAGTTGTGATCGTCAAACGTTCCAGAAAAAATAATACATTTCTAATATCTTAAAGTTTTTTATTTTAAATTTGTCATGGATGCTCTTCTTCATATGTGATACTCGCTATGATGAATGTTTAATGAAACCATCCATTTTCAGAAAGAACAGTGATTATACATGAACATTAAATTATAGCAATTTAATGTAACCAGGTCAAATGATACATCCTCCAAAACTGATAATGGAATACTGGTGTCTTGATAAATTACAATTCAATGATATTTATATAAACATTTGACTGATAAACATTTATCTATTTCCGAAGACAGAAATGAACGCAGAGAATTGCATTATTCTTATATATTTTTTTTTATTGATTACTGAATAAAGACAAATAATAATATTTCACAAAAACAATTTAATCGATTTTGTAAAACTTTTTCATAATTCTATTATTCTTTTGGATTTTGATTCTGTAGTTTGTCATAATTTCTATTAATTAAGATTTGATGATGAATTTCAATATTAAATAACTTTAAATTTTAACGAAGAATATATTTGAATGGTTACTGGAAATCAATTTTAAAAACTGGAAAGTATATTTCAATACTGATAGTATAAAATATACTCATGCATGCAAACAAAATTAACATTTTTCTGTGTGTGTTCATCAAAATTTATGCAAGTTTTCTATTTTTCCAAAGAGAAGAGATAATTCAAAAAACAAATAATGGTTTCTTGATGATTATGTTATCCTAAATTCTATGGGAATTAATATAAAATTTTGTCTAAAACTGATGGATACAGAAATATGGCGAATATTTTGGATTGTACACGGAAATGTGCAATTACTAAAAGCAATCTCTATATCTTTTTTTTTTTTGCTTTCTCTCAGTCCATAAATAATGTACCAAGCTTAAATCGACAGAAATATTGTGAACGTTAGCATATATATATATATATATATATATATATATATATATATATATATATATATATATATATTCCTATGTTTATTCATAAATATTCTTCAATATCAGTGATAAAATATATGTAGATCCAAGTTTGAATAGCACAAACTTTATGTCAACGACACAATATGTCAGCCTCGTTCTCACGCAGGACTAACGAGAAACTGAAACTGAGCAAACATCGTTAATTTAATGTCAGCGCTATTCAAAGTTATTCAAAATAACTGGTAGAGAAGAACATTTGAGAATTAGTTGCCTTGAAAAACAGTTCATATGCTTAGAAGCATCTATAGACACTAAAATCGAACTCATCAATCATTTTTCCTACAATCATCATTGATTTACATCTTGATGTTCAGCTCCGTTTTAGAACGATTCGGTGCTGAATTTCTACATTATGATCAGAATGTGTTTGAGACAAAGCACTTGTTATGTCTTGAAAATTTCAGATGTTTTCTGAAATGCAGCTTCTGTAAATTCCTACTACCGTAGCCATTGTTCTCTGGATCATAAGCTTGGCCATCCTCACACTCTTCATCCTAATTGCTTTGGAACATTTATTCATAATTTCAAGCAATGAAAAAATTCAGGAATTCAATGAACATATTTTATATATATATACGTCAAATTAAAAATGCTTCTCTCTCTCTCTCTCTCTCTCTCTCTCTCTCTCTCTCTCTCTCTCTCTTTCACACACACACACACAGAGTCCCTCCACACACACATATACGTCTTAGTGCGCGTAGGTGTGTGTGTATGTGCTTGTGTATGATATTTACATTTCTAATTAGAAGATAAGAAAACTAATACTGGAATCTATTATTCTGATAATATATAGCGTAATTTATAATTGCTCTTATCGAAAAGTATCTAGAAATTGAACCTACAATTATCTAAATAAGACAATACCTACAAATTCAGAGAACAGACGTTAATTAAAACAAATGTTTTGTTTTAATTATGTAAACTATATAAAACATAAAATATCCACGAAAAATCAATTCCTTGCCTAATATTGAACATTCAAACCATAAAGTGACATATTATGAATTTCAGTATTGATGACTTATTTTTGTTATATTTTGCTAATTATCGGTATTGATTTATTGCGAATTTTAAAAGATTCACATTTATTAATACTCGTCTCAACAAATTTCCAAGATTTTTTTTTTCTAATTTTTTTATTCATCCCAGCAATTTTAAATAGACATAAAACTAAAAGTCAAATTGCAAGTAATTTAAATATTTGGGTTTTCCGGTCCCTTAAAGGTATTTCTTTAATGTCTATCTGATTTGATATAGTAGGGTGATTTTTGACGTTTGTTTGTTATCTCTCAGATGATTAGATTCACACATTTCTCATGGGCTGCAAATTTACGTAAACCACCAATTACTTTTAGAATTAAAGTCATGCATTTCCTCATTAATAGCAGCACTTTCAATTATAAAGCAAGTCGAACATATGGTTATTTATTTCGTGTGTGGGAATCTTCAAACTTCACCATTTAAATCAAATTATACAATTTAGCTGTCAAATTATTTTAAAAGTAAAAAGCTTCTATGTAATAGTATGTCTAATTTTTTCTTCTCTGTTTATTTGAATACTTAATTAGTAAGCAAATTATTTTTTTTAATTTCTTTTTGACGAACCTAATGGTGCTGACTTGTAATTGAATAAAAACTGAAATATGCATAAAATTTTGAGAATATTTTTAGATTATTGCCATACCCTAGTTTATAAAGGAAATCATTGGATTAATTATTACAAACTGAATAAAAATAGAAAAAAGATCATGCATTTCATCGATTCCCAACATTGTGTACACAGACACTACCTTTAGACTAGAAATTATTTAAAGTAGTAGAAACAATTTTATTTCTTTTCATATCATTTTACTCACCTATAAATTGGGATTATCTCCTCAAAATATAAGAATAGTATTTGCTTTCTACACTTTCAAATTAGAATGTGTGCGTGGCAATTTTGTCTGTTAAAACTCAACCAATTTATCATCAAATATATTTTATGAAAACCTAACTATTCCAAGGAAATATTGTTGTTTTTGTACAGCTATCATATCTCAAGAAAAAGTCAAAGGAAATGCACAAACATACTTTCTGTATGTATTTAGACAGTTGCCAGTACATTGTATCCTTATGACTCGCAACTACATAGTTTACCTCTGTTATAAGAAATCATATTTTCTTATTTAAACACTAACATAGCGTGATCTCAAGATGATAATTGCACAGTCGGCTGCACCTCCGCAGAGGGGTAACCCCCAACGAGTGTCCTGAACAATTTGACACTAAAACAATCTGATGGTGAGGTTCCAGTAATGCTGGGAATGCAGAGTACCCCTTCATTGACATCGTTTCCAGGTCCACTCTGGTCCGGAGTGCTAGCAACTGGTAGGGCCCTATCTATGGGTTAAATAGAACTCACGGCATACTTATGCTAAGCTGAATTGTTTGATTAAACTGAATAGCTTGAAATAGAAATGTTTTTCACAATTAAACTGTACGCTTATGATAAACTGATTTGTTTGAAATTGAACTGTTTTTGAGTTTGAAACTGTACCTACACTAAACTGAGTTGTTATACATAAATATTTGAATAAACTGAATAGCTTGAAATAGAAATGTTTTGAAAATTAAACTGTGTATTCTTGCAAAATTGAATTGTTTGAAATAGGATGGATTATTTACATTAAAATGGATTTGGCGTTAAATAATATACAAAGGTTGATATGCCATAAAACCTAACCAACCAAGCAAGATGAAAAATTACAGACAATTAACTTTCACAGATTAATGTAATGCATTATACGGGATTGTTTTGTAAATATCTAAGAAGACAGCTGAACATACGTGATCCTGTACTATTTTATCTTGGAGAAAAACTGATGATATATAGTTGAGACCACGGACATGAATTGCTCGTTATTATGAATGATCATGAAAACAGGTTTCTTGTACGACATACAAGAAAATAACGTTGTTGTCTTTGTAAGTAGGAACATGTAGAGTGATACATTAGAAGAAGAAATTCACTCCAATAATGTCCCTGTTGTGATTTGAGAAGCTGCTCGCACGGCGGCAAGGTGATTTATGAGATGTTGAAACGACCTAAGATACTAGGAATAAGACCTTAAACGATATAATGTTCATGATGAACCACTGACAACACACAACATTCATTGATAGCAATACTTAACGCCACAATCGGCCTGTAGTAGGAGAATATCTAACGCCTTTGACACTCGTTCCTTGACTGCAAGGATCCCAGATCATCTTCATGTATTTTATGAGAAAAAAAATTCATGGAACTAATACTCCTGAGCCTGTCGTGAGGAGATGTGATGATATTTATTTATTTATTCATTTTGGGATACTTTCTGCTGTACTGGCCAGTATGTGAGCACTTTTCTGATTTAAGAAAGAAGTTTTCATAACAATTTGTTTATTTCACTAAGGCGCTGACTGTTATGCATAGTCTGTCGATCTTATAGCAGTATGATCTATCTAATAAAATAAAATGGGATTTCTTTCAATCAGCGGTAGTGTCAATTCTGCTGCAGCTCATAGACTCTGACAAAACACATAGAGAAAAAGTTTGATGAGATCTGCACGAGAATACTACGAGTAACTTAGAAAAAATCCTGGAAATAAAGCTACACGAAGCAAAACTTGTACAGCCACTTACCTCCCATCACTAAAAGCATCTAAGTAAGACGAACAGGAAATGGAGGACACTGCTGAAGAAGCAAGGATGAACTCATAAGTAACATTCTCCTATTGACTCTTTCACATGAACGTGACGGTTTGGTCAACCAGCGAGAACGTACCTACAACTATTCTGCGCAGAGACAAGATGCAGTTTAGAGAAACAGTCGAAAGCGATGGACGATAGGAACGTCATGGAGAATCCGTGCAAGCAACATAACTATTATATATATATATATATATATATATATATATATATATATATATATATATATATATATATAATGAAAATAATTTCTCCATGGCCAAGAACGAGTCTACCTACGTTTCAGCAAACGGCTCTCTGAGGTTGCACTGGTGAAGTGGGTTAGGATAAAATAAATTTTATTGGTTAAAAAGACCCCTCATCTTTACAAAAAATAGCATAAAAAACAAAAACACTTTATCCGAGAAACCGACAAAAATAATTCCTATTTTTTTTTTCACTTTTTTCCTACGTTAAACAATTTGTATCAATCCTTTTATCCACTAATAAACTAAGTTTTCCTATGTTTGCAAATATCAAATACTTCAGACCTTTGTTTAATTGATTCCTATGGTATTTAATGCATCTATGGATAATTTTTCATTCATACATAGGTTATAATATCTATACCCCCTTATATTTCTGCATCTTTTCACGGTTTCCCATTTCAATATAGGATCTATCCCAAATTTGTTTTTGACTTCCCATACGTAATTGGATAAACAGGTTTTATGTCTATATATTTTATGTGTGAACATATTTTTATGATTGCAATATCTTTGTTTGAAAGGGCCTTGTGTTGAACCTACATATACTTTTTTTTATCATTCCTATTGTTACTGTTACAACTCGGGTTGAGTACTACAGCCTTATCCACCATACACTCACTATCAGACATCTTCCCTTGAGGGGGCAGTTTTCTTTCTTAATAAAGTTACAATTTGGGGGTTCAGTATTTTTATTTCTCTTAAGCATTTTTGAGTTGCCTCTACTAATTAATATGGAAATATTAGGCACGCAGCTATAACTTAATTTCACCATGTTTTTATTAAATATTTTTGATAAATTACTTGTTTTTGAAAAGTTTTCTCCTAATATTCTAAAAATTTATTTTCCTATTTTTGTAGCTACGGCCATTTTATATGGAGGTGTGAACCATAAAATTTTCCTTTTCCTTATTATTAATTCTATTCTGTATATTTGTATTGTCTTCTCTACTTTTATATATGAGGTTTTCTTTATATGCACACTTTTTTTTGGCTTATTTCATAATCTTCCTTATTTTGAGTAAAAATATCCTCGTTTGATTAATTTGTTGATAACCTTATCGTAATGCAATTAGAGATTTTTTAAAGACCTTCTTAGTGTGATGAGATCCAATATTCATGTAGTATGGATATTGATCGTTTTTTATGAAAGGGGACACTGTCCCATCGTATAAGTTAAAAGTAACTTTTAAATAATCGGTGATCTTCAAATTAGCTTGAATATCTAAATTGAATTCAAATTTGTGAAATAGCCTATGTAGTCTCTTCCTAATAATATCGCCTCTCCTTGGTGAGCAAATTCCATAGCAGCCGGTGTCGATTATATCATTAAGTTTATATAGCAATAATCACCCAACCAATTCTGATATTTTGTCCGAATCATATGAAGCAATTGGATTATCAGAATTTCCACTAACTCGCTTTTTAATCTATAATTCCTCATTATGGTAGAGTAGGGATTTGCGATTCTGTTTAATCATACTCATATTATCCTCGGGTATTGTGTATTCTTTAGATAATTTTAACGCTTCATTTACTGCTTTTTCCGTAATCGATAGGTAAAATTTTCTTATATCGTATTTAATAAAGGAACATTTATCATTTTTATAAAGGTTGTTAAACCATTTAATGCAATCTTCAGTGCTACGCCATTGATTTATATTTAAAACTATTTTTAATGTAGCACAAATGTCCTGCAAAATAATTTTACTTATTTTACCTATTTGTGATTTAGAAGGATTGATTAATCTGCAAGTTGGGTAACTCTGGATGTTAATTTTATGGTCCTTAATTGTGATAACGCACATATTTATATATTTTTCTATTCTACCTTCCACCTTCAATTTTCTCACCAATATTTCCGCTTCTTTATTTAACTCATTTTCTAAATTCAGTTGAGCTTTTTGATAATGTTTGATGACTTCTTTATGTAACATTTGTTTGTATTCATTAGGGCTCATGTTGAATATGTTACTCGATTTTTCATCTTTGACTATGATTTTATATCTATTTTCAAGGGTTTTAAGATAATTCTTTATTTGCTTCTGGTATTATAACTAATTTTTCTATATTTTATCAACCTAATTAGACCTGTTAATTTAGCCTCAACGTTATTCAATTCTTTTATACGACGTGGGTCTTTATTAGTTTTAAAACCATCATTTTTTTTTCTATCTTGAGATTTATTCTATGAATTGTTTATAAGAAGAATGTATGCTTTTCACCACATGTTAACGATAAAAGATTCTATTTTACTCATTAATTCTAATTTATACTGATGTTTGTCAAGCAATGGAATTTTTTAAACGAATAAGGAATATCTATAAGTTCAATCACGTTTTTAAACTTAAAAGTGCTCAATAGTTACTTGAGCTATTGTTGTACAGCCACATACAACTACATGCTTACATATCCAAATATATAGCGTATATTAGCGGGGAAAATAGTCAACAATAATGACGACTTCAATAAGCGAACGAAAACACTTCTTTACAAAAATAAAAATCTCTCACACTTTATTTTCTAAAGGTGATATTCTGTTGTGTGTGAGGGATGAGTGGGGACAGGGACAGACTGCTATATTGACCCAAGTTCTTCTCTTGACCATAGCAGCACTTCTTTCGCATCTTGGCTTGGTTTGCTCAACCGTGGATCACTCAGGCCCCAGTCCTCTGCAAGCTGGTTCTCACTTTGGCATTCCTGTCTCTGCCTGACTGACGGCCGCGGGCACCCTGTCTATATTCTTTCTTAACATCCATCTGCTTCCACTCTTCTACGGCTTATTTACACTGGTGCATCTCTTGATTGATGGCTTGGTCGAGGGTCAGTATATAACACTATTTTTTTCACTGCAACATCCTTGGGGGTTGAGCACTCTGGCGAAATAAATTTACACCTGCCGCTCGCATAATACAAAGCTCTTCGAACGACTTGAGCACTATGGTATCCGGTAAGGTATAAAATGCAAAGAAACGAACGCTGCTGCTGCTGCCGTGCTACATAATAACTTATAATTCCCAAGCTGACGTGGTACGCTTGTTTGCCGAGCGGTGTAATACTAAGTCTAACGTAAAGTTGGGCTGGTTTCGATCCCAGATTCAAGCGTCCTGCGTGTCTAGCCACACTGAAGAGTTGTGATACAACAAAAGAGTCTGTCTGTGGATGACAATATATATATATATATATATATATATATATATAGAGAGAGAGAGAGAGAGGAGGAGAGATTGATTGAGAGATTACATTCTTCCATAAGAGAGATTGGTATAATGGTTAGAGTGTTCGCCAAAGGCATAGGAGACCTGGATTCATACGGAGGTCGAGTCATACCAAAGACATAAAAAATGTTACCCGATGCCTCCTTGCTTAACTCTCGGCATTATTCGGTACGTATCAAGGGTAAAATGGGGTAATACAGGGAAAGAAGTAGCATTCTCCCCTACTCTTTGGTGTAGTAGCTATTGAAAAGAGAGACTTCAGGTGACCCTCGACTACGGTCGCTAACTTTACTTACTTTTTACTATGAGAGAAGTATAGTGGATAAGTTTGTCAGTATTTTAGGATAAAAGTTAATCTTCTACGATCATTGGAAACAATTTTCCCAGTGGCTTGATCATAGCTCTCTTTATCTCTCTATCTCTCCCTCTGTTACTTTCTTCATCTCTCTCTCTCTCTCTATTTTGATCGATATATGTAGATATAGATATATACATGTACGTGTGTGTATTTGTGTGAGCTTATGCGTTTGTGTGTTTGCTTGATTAACGTAGAAAAGGTATATGCACATCATTATAGTTTCGAAAGTTTCTTCATTAACCTTAAATATCGAACTCATACGGACTGTTCACGAACTTTTCTTCGGTCTCTAATAAGACCCTTAAATACGTTATTCGTATAAAAAATTTCCAACATCTTTATTTTATCTGTTAAAGAGTATAAAGTAGATTTTTACTGAAACAATCAAACCCAAGTTATGATCCTCTTTCGATAGAATTTTATTGTTACCCAGAAATCAAGACACAAGACACTGTCTCAAGTTTTCATTTGTTGTGCGATTAATGCTTACAGGAGTGCCATAAATTCTAAATTCTCAGCGATGTTTATTGACTTAAAAAAAAGCAACTTACACAACATAAATTTATATCACTATGTTAGTTTCCCCAACATAAAAGAAATTTTCAGCGAATCTTTCTGAAGCTACTGGAAGTGTTTCAAATATAGATTGACCGATAATTCTCTCAAAAAAATACCTTATCATTGTTATGTTATGACCTTCGAGCCGGCCCCCAAAAAATGCTATTCCAAGGTGATGCACCGGAAGGAAGTGACACATTCCAATGGCCAGTAATCGAAAGAGATCGATTGGGCGGATTAAGGCTTATAATATGGGACAAGGTGAAGGTCCCACTTTGCCAATACAGACTGATGCACCGGAAGAGAGTGACCTCTGAACGCCATGACAGTTATTTCCGCTTGATGAGGATTAAACATTCGATTTCAAAGATCCAGTGGGCGATCGTGTGGGCGTTGAATTATTATTTAACTCAGTTGAGTTCGAGTCCAAGAAGCAGTTGCCAGGAGGGTTCCAGACAGCTAGAGACCAGATGTGGTAAGGAAAGCCACACCCGACCGAGGGGGCCCTCGGGAACCCCGATGGAGTGGACCCCAGCATCAGGAGAACAAGAAAGACACAACGGGACGGTGATAACAGTGGGGTTCAAGATATCGCAGTTATATTCGATCTCCAGCTCCCTCTCACATGCAACCCTTGAACAACCCTTTCGAACCCTTGCAATAAAGTGAGAGGTAAAATGTATTTGTAAAGAAGTCTTCCTGCGTCTTCCTTCATGCGTCTTATCTTGCGTTCGTCTTTGTCACAGCGTCGTAATTATGGTGTCGTTATGATGCTGCATGAAATTGTAGATGAGTATATAACATCATGAGTAAGACTAAGAAGAGGAATCTGCTAAGAATAAACACAAGATTTTCTAAATATCCTGATTCCAATGGATTTAGTAATTATGGTATAGCTATAACAATGGTAGAATTAAAATTAAAAACGGAAAATGAAATATCTTCAATGTATTTTTGGTGAAGAAACTGAAGCTCTGGTTTGTAGCCTCCTATGCAAAGCTCTGTCACAACTAATATTAGAAGGTGACCTCATGAAATAGAAGTATTTGATCTTAAAGCTTTTGCAAACAAGAGAATTAGAATCATGTGTCCCATCGAAAATTTAAATTGTTTCAAAGCATTGAACTGTTTAGCCGGTTAATAAAGGAAGTTTACGCTCTAAAAATTTACGATGGTTATTTTGTCGTGAAATTACCAGCTTTTCTCACGATATTTCTTTGTCGAAAATCTTACGTGATCGGAACGGGTCACGTGACTTACACTGGAACAGCGATCACAAGAAGAAATCGTCGATCCTTATCTCTGTTTCGTGTTATTTTGTAAAACTAAATTTGACTTTTTTAATCAATTTTTATATTTGTGTTTACGCAGACATTTTGACGTTCAAAAAGAATAACAAATATCAATATATTTTTTTCCTAAATACTAAAATGATTTTTGTTGAATCTTCTTTAAAGAAAGGAGAGGAAAAGCGAACAAATTAAATTTTTTAATAATAAAGATGGGCTTGTTCATACTCTTTACAAATCAAACGGATAATTTGTTTTTGCAAGTGCGCAGATGTTTTTGTTGTGTTCCTTGTCAAATGAAAGAAAAAAGAACTGGAAATCTGATTCCATCAATTTTTTCTTTTTACTGAATACATACTTTAAGTTGAAAAAAAAAATACTTTCCTTTGTAGAAAAAAATGTTAGTTCAATGAACAAGATCTGAACAAAGGAAATTGAGATCTGTTCTATAGATTGTTCTATAAATGTTGTAACATTGTTTCTGGCAGGATCCAGGAGAATTCGAATAAATAAACGGGTGAAAATTATATTAGATTTAATGCACACACACACACATATACACACAATATCCACAAACACGAACACACAGAGAGAAAGAGACCGACATGCAGACGGAAGAAAATAAATACACACACAGACACACATACAGACACACACACACACATATATATATATATTAGTTTGGATACTATTGAAAAAGATTCAATGAAATTAGCGGACTGTCAGTCTCTCGCCGATGCGATGATCAAACCAAGACTTTCTTTGATGGTCACATAGGCGAGCACAGACAGCGCCGTTGATTTTGTGCCTACGCCATTCTGATTTAGATATATATGCTCAATCATCAATATGCACAATCTTCTTATTATAAATATAACAAACCACATCGTGTATATATATATATATATATATATATATATATATATATATATATATATATATAAAGAGTGAGAAAGAGAAAGAGTTAGATCACTGGAGGAAGTAAGATTTATTGGAAGTAAGTAAATACCTAGAAATTATGTAAAAAACATTGGAAGAGATTTAAAGATATTAGGAAAATGGCTAAAAAAATTGCATATTCCAGTTTAAGAGAAAAGGAAAATCAACAATATCAAATATAATCGAGGGCCAAGACAGTACGAAAATAAAATACGAGTAATGATTTATCTTTATAAGTAGATACGTGCATTAAAATGATGAAACTGATCTTTTTTCCCTCTCAAAAGTAAGAGAATTCTATAAATGCTTCTCTTTTATTTTTAATTAATAGATTAGTTTTGCATATACTCACAATGTCCCTCTTTTTTTTTTATTTCTTTAGGTCAGCAAAACATGGAAAATAATAGTTTTTTGACTGCTAAGTTGATCAATGCTGTCTTGCTTGGACAAGTTCACTTATCAAGACCATAGAGATGATTCCCTATTACTATTTTACCTCTAGCACAAAAGAAAAAATCGACTAGTAAAATAGGGTACAGTTAATGGAAACAGCATCAACTGAAATTTGAACTCTACTTGCCAATTCTGTTATATATATATATATATATATATATATATATATATATATATATATATAATGTGTGTGTTTGTGGGGGATGTTAGTGCACGCATTTTTGCCAATGTGCGCAGGCGCGTATGTGTGTTTATTTTCTCTTGTATTCCACTTCATTTTTCTCTTTGAATTGTTCTGAGTCGACATTTTAAAAGAAAACCTTTCAAAAAGTGACATTTAAGTCAGTGCTCTCAACCAGAACGTTACGCAAAGCCTAAATCACAACCGATTCAAATTTTAATTAGGTTTTGATATTGTTCACAAAAGGACCTAACTTGAACGTTAGCATTTTTGTCACAGGTTTAGGGCGGGTCTTTAGAGCATTCAGTTCATTTGGTGAGGCTTGGGGGCAATTAATTCTTTTGCCCATAATGTTCGCCGGGTTCAGTTAGAAATGATTTCAAATGCAAAATCGATTTCATTTGAAAATTTCAAATCTGATATTCTAAACGACCCTTTGTTATTTCTTTAAAGCAAAAAATATAGAATAAATAAATATAACAAAATAATAATGTTGAAATTATATTTTATTTGTTTCTTTTAAAATCTTTGAAATTCAATTGATGTTTTTTTTTTCGTAAGAATATAATTGTCGTTGAATGCGTTTTGTTAAAAATAAAGATAAAAACCAAACAAACAAAAACCTTCATTTCAGCATAAAATATCAACAATACAAATATATTACTCTCAATCCTACTGATGTTTGTCACAATGGCGATCAAAAGAATTGAAAAACCTGCTGAGACCGTATTTAGTTAAATTTTACTAAAGTTCCTAAGTGTTAGACGATGTTTTTTACATTACTACTTGTAACAATGAGGACTGAGGTGATTGTTGTTGTTGGATACCCGTTGATATATTCAAACATCAACTTCCAGATGAACTTGTTAAATTGAATATAGAACATTTCATTTATAAAATATTTGCCAAAAAAAAAAAAAAGAGACAGACTAATTTTACTTAATATGCGTCTCATGAAAAAATTAAAAACTGACAGTTACCTTGTTCCTGAATTTTGTGGTATGGTGGAATAATAATTTATATCATTTCTGTCTAATAAATACAATAGGAAGTAGCGTCGCATCAACCTAAAACGACATCGACACGAGGTTAACGAAACCATGGACAGCTATCAATAGGCTATTGATTATATGGAAATCAGACCTAACCGATAAAATGAAACGCAGTTTCTTCCAGGCAGCAGTCGCATCGATACTGCTATATGGATGCACTACATGGACTCTAACAAAACGGCTGGAGAAGAAGCTAGACGGCAATTTCACAAGAATGCTGCGAGCAATCTTAAACAAGTCCTGGTGGCAACACC
The DNA here is from genome assembly GCA_963585895.1 of Sepioteuthis lessoniana. Taxonomy (NCBI): domain Eukaryota; kingdom Metazoa; phylum Mollusca; class Cephalopoda; order Myopsida; family Loliginidae; genus Sepioteuthis; species Sepioteuthis lessoniana. Next base: position 124,342,572 of record OY757909.1, on the reverse strand, counting down.
CCGCAAGACACCAACTGTACGGCCACCTGCCCCCTATCACGAAAACTAGACGAAGCAGATATGCAGGACACTGCTGGAGAAGCAGGTACGAACTCATAAGTGATGTACTCTTATGGACCCCAACACATGGCCGTGCAAAAGCAGGACGACCAGCACGAACATACATTCAGCAGCTATGTGAGGATACGGGATGTTGTCCAGAAGACCTACCTAGGGTGATGAACGATAGGGAGGAGTGGCGAGAGAGGCTCAGGGATATCCGACATGAGGATGATGATGATGATTTCCATTCTAAGTGTACACTCCTGGATAGAAATATAAGACCTCTCTCAAAAATTATGAAAAAGATATTGTTAAAACTTTTTAAATTATGAAAATATATATATGAAAGATAAGGCATGAAGACAATTAAATTTAAAATATTAAGAAATGTTAATTCATCTTTTATATGTATATTACCATTTATCTTTAATTTAAATTCTTTTTTTTTTTTACATAAATACAGGACCAATGACTTGAACTATAGAATATGAAGGCAATTATTATATTTAATATTTTGCAGTTTTGATAACCTCATAAATTAAGGTAGGCAGACTATCAAGTAGTTTCAGAAGTTGAACAGAAAGTATCTTTTACCAGGAGTCTAAGATCGCATGTTTGAGTTTAGAAATTGCCGAGTACTATCGACCTCCTTCATAAACTTTTGCAACAATCAATCCCCAGAACATCTTCTATAGGAATGAGGTCTGGAGAGCACGCTAGGTGGTCAAGAATTATTAATTTTTGTTATTGATACATTGAGGATAGCAGTGTTATATTGCTTAAAAATACATTCTTCTCCACATACACAACGCCCATTTTGTGCGAGAGATAAATCATTTAGCATCTTTGCATAATCTGGTCCTTTTTGTCGATCACTGACAAATTGTAGTTTAAGTTTGCTTGAAGATTAAAAGCCCCCCCCCGAACATAAGTAATCTTCCTCCGCTATGCCTTGTTGAGCAATTCGCATCTGGAAAATTTTTTGCGTGCAAGTAATTCTGAAAGCCATTTGGACTGTCTAAATTGAATTACTTTTCGTCTAAAAAAATAACTTTTCGCCATTCTTTAGCACACATGGTTTGATATTGACGTGCATATTCCACTCGTTTCTCTTTGTGGTTCATATTTAACCCAGGAAGATTAATTATTTTCTTATGCTTCATTTTTTCGTTGTTTAAATGCCTTCTAATTGTTCTCTCAATGCAAGGAGCATCCACTAGAAATTTCAATATTTTTTTATGTTGAATTAGTTTTCTTTTTTTACTTCGTGAACAATATACTCTTGAATTGCGGTGGTAATTTTTTCTGGCCTGCCAGCCTGTTTTCTTGTTCTGTACTTATTTGGACTTTTCAAGCAATTGCAGATAACGGATTTACTGCGTCCTTAGGCCTTCGAAATTTCTTTCTAAGATTTTCCGACTCTTTCCAGAGCTGTAATCTCGCCATTCTCAAAATTACATAATTTACTTCCCTCGCCCATTTATGTTTTAGTATATTAAGTATTACAATTTTAATAGCTTTTATATTACGTAGATTTAATAATAAAAAAAATATATGTATAATACATTTTTCAATCAAATTAAGTCCTTTTTTCTTTAGTTTTTATTGGTGGTCTTATATTGAAGTCAAAATTGAATTTTAAAATTTAGTATGAATGCTAATATACACATAAAAAATTATTTGAAATATCTTATTTAAAATTTAAATGTCTCTGAACCTCGTATCTGATTTTCATAATTCAAAAAATGTAAACTATATCTTTTCTTCATTTTTTAGGGTTGTCTTATATTCTTGTCCTGGGGTGTATCTTTACTGATTGTCAAACTCTTTCGGTGATGAAGCTCAAGTTCCCGAGCATCCAGGGGAATAGACTCACTCCTTCGTTGTCATTACTCTCAGGTCCACACTGACCCTGAAGGCTAGTTCTTTTAGCTTCCTCTCTGTGAATCAGATGTAATTGGAAATGTATTTGTAGGAGTTTAGCATACGTGAAACAATAACCTGCGTTCAAACAAATGATTATTATTTAAGAAAAAAATCATTAATATTAGATAAGAATACTTGAAACCATTTAACTGCACTGGTTATTTTTTTGAATAGATATTTGAAGTCATGTTTCTTTACAAAAGACTATTGATATCACTTACGTGAAACCACATAATTGCTCGCAAATTATTGGCGTTAGATAGGAATACTTGAAACCATGTAACTGCGCAAACAAATGACTATCATTAAATAGGAATGTTAGTAATAAATTGCCCAGTCAGCTGCGGCTGTAGAATACACTGACTTCACCTCTGCAAAAGGGTAAGACTTCCCCTAACGAGTGTCCTGGATATGACACTAAACAATCTGATGGTGAGGTTCCAGCAGTGCTGGAGCTTTGGGGAATGCGGAGTACCCCTTCATTGCCATCGCTCCCAGGTCCACTCTGGCCCGGCGTGATAGCACCTGATAGGGCCCTATCTATGGTTTAAATAGAACTAACAGCATACTTATGCTAAAATGAATTGAGTAAACTGAATAGCTTGAAATAGAAACGTTTTTGACAATTAAACCGTACTTACACTTAAACTACGTGCTTATGCTTAACTGAATTATTTCAAATAGAACTGTTTTTCGACATTAAGACTGTATTTACACTTAACTGAATTGTTACATATAACTGCTTGAATAGTTAGAAATGGAAATGTTTTTGACACTTAAACTGTACTTATGCTCAACTGATTTTTTTTTTTAAAAAGAACAGATTATTTATATAAAAATGGATTTGACGTTAAATAACCTACAAAGGTTTTAGACAACCCCTATTGAATGTCTTTAAAGTGGTAATACTCCCAACGAGTGTCTTGGAGATGATTTTAAACCATTTGATGGTGGGGCTTCAGTCCTGCAACTCTAGGGAATGTGGAATACAACTTCATTGCCATTACTCCCGGTTGCTTTCTGACACGTGCGCTTGTCCCTATTAGGATCCCATCTAAGAGTCAAACAGAACTTTATAATAATTACACTTGAAACCATTTACCCATGTGATCAATAAAATATGTGATCTATGTGAACAAAAAAATATACGTTAAGAAATAATATATATGTAATGTAGTTATAATCTGGGTTTGGAAGTAAATAGCCTACATAGAGAGGTACTGTAAAACTCAACCTATATATCTCTCTATCTATCTGTCCATCCATCGATCTATCTGCTTGTTAGTATTTCTATCATAACCTATTCCAACTTCGTTTTTCTTTGATTATATCTTTTCCAATTGTTAATTTGTCACTTTCTCAGGATTTAAGTTAGCTATTTCGTCAGGTTTTTTAAGAGTTTTCAAATAGGTTTATGTATTTCTACATTCATTTCTATAATATATAATCTCTCTTTCGATTCTCCAAATAAAAAAGAAAGGGAAAAAAGTCTTCAACTGATAAATATGAAATAAAACTCGTCAACCCATGTGAATTAACACATCTTGCACTTTCGTCCCAAATAATAAACGACCATCTAACGTTGCACAGCGGAAAGGAAGAGAATGAAACAAAATACAAACTTCAAAATGAAACAAAATATATGGCCGTTCAATTGAAGTGGACATAAGGAAATAAAACAGGACAATAGGCCGGTGCCCACTATTTCCGCTCAGAGATAGTTGATGGTTAAAATCCTTCTGGAGTCCTAAGGAAGAACTTTCTGAGCCCCGGGGGTAATTCCACGTATGTTCCTCCTTTTATTCTAACTTGATGAAGCATAATTGATTTTTCTGTTTTATTATAATTTTCTGTCACGATTCCTTTGTTTTCAGTAAGAGTAATAGCCAAAGTCAGGTCAGTTAATCAAACGGTTCCATCCACTCCTTGTACTACCAGAGTTTTCTCTTCCTTCTAATCCTGTTTTTTTCTTTTTTTATATGCTACTACGTTTACTTTATTGTTATTTTTTAATGCACTATTTTTTGTTTTTGATTTTCTGTCTTTCTTTTTCTTTATTATATTTCGTTATTTTCAAGTATGTTTCCTTTTTTCTTATTCTCTTTCACAAATATTTATCTATTGTTTGAAATATACTATTTTAGCTTTTTTTTTATTCATTCCATTTTATTCCGACAATATTTTCTTTCTTTCTTTCTTTCTTTCTTTCTTTCTTTCATTTTCTTTCTTTCTTTCATTTTCTTTCTTTCTTTCATTTTTCTTTCTTTCTTTCTTTCTTTCTGTCTTTCTTTTTTCTGTCTTTTTCTTTCTTTCACTCTTTCTTTTTTCTGTCTTTTTCGTTCTTTCTTTCTTTCTTTCTTTCTTTCTTTCTTTCTTTCTTAAATACCTTCCACATTATCCTTTCTTTAATTATTTGTTTATTTATTTATCCATTTAATGAACCATCCGTCAATTCAAAATGAATTATCTTCTTTCACTACTATCATTTTTACGCTTTTTTTCATTCTCAAATTATTTGTTTCTAATATTTTATTTTTATTTTATTCTCTTTTTAAATTTTTTCTCATTGTTTCTTTTTGTCTTATTTTGTCAATTTCTATGTATCCTTCTATTCATAGTATTTTTCTTTCTTTTATTTGATGATTTTCTATTTGTTTTATCTTCTCTTTTTTTTTCTCTTCTTTATTCTTCGATTCATTTTTGTTCTTTATATGTATTTACTGAATCCGAAAGTTCTATTATTCTTTGTTTTTTTTTCAAATCTAGGGACTGAAAACAAAATTGAAACTCTTTTTATTTCCTTGTTAACATTATAGATATGTATATATTTTTATCATAAGTCATCTTCGTCCATTGTATTATTTCGTTTAAGTCATTTTATTTTATTTTTTTCCTTATCTAATGTTTACCTTTAATTTTATGTTGTTTTTTTTATTGGTCTCTTTTTATTGTTTAGGTTTTTTTTCTCATTTTCCTATTTTATGCGTTAACATTTTCATGTGTCTTTTTTCTTCCTTCCTGTTTTTTTTTTCTTTTTTGTTTTAATACACTTTTTCTTCTGTCTTCATCCAGCATTTCATCTGTATTTTTCTTCTTTATTTCATTTTTTTTTCATTCTCCCTGCTGTTTTTCTTTCCTTTAGTTTCAATTCTTCTTTCTACTTTTTCTTCCCTACACTTCTTTCTTCTTTACAATATACATACATATATATATATATACATACATATATATATATATATATATATATATATATGTATGTATATATTCTAGGAGTTCCCCTCATCAGTTTTTCATTCTAAACTTTACTACCTCATTTCCTTTTCATTCTTAACCGTTACACTTATTCCCAAGATTATATCTATTCTTTTACTCGTTCTCCTGCCTTTTCTTCATAATTTCCTTCTATTTATCTACCTTTTCCTGTCATCTTTTGTCTCTAAAAATTTTTTCTTTCTTCCACAAAAACATTTGTCCCCCTCCGGATTTCTCACATTCACCGGTTTTTAAAGTTCTAAGCCCCTTACTTTTTTACCCCTCACTTTAAGCTTCGTTCATGTCTCCTTTCAATAAACAATGATATATGATCAACATAAAAAAACGAACTCATCTAATTCTTTTCTCTCAGCACTCAGTCAAATTAGTTTCATTTCGTTTCTTATACGACGATATTTTATTACAGAGTTAGCAATGAACGAAAAGCGAATGGAAATACCCAATTTTACTTGATTCACTTTATATCTTGGATTTTTCGCGATTTGCGATGGTTGCAATGCTTCACTGGTTTCTTAACAGGGGCCATGACACATGATTACGCAAAAATAGGGATCAAACAATGGGGGCGTAATTTTAAAAAAATGTGTTTATTTATTCCATCAATTGCGACAATGACTCTATTTCATAAAATCGATTCAACACGAAGTGAATGTCTGCAATTCAGTATCAACGCGAGATTTGGGGCACGATCTGTTTAGTAAAAAAAACATTCTATATTTGGAGAGAATGAGACACTTAAATTGTTACCTTGGAACATAACACACAGATATAAGCACACACCAAACATACATGAATGCACACAAGTGTGTGTGTGTGTGTGTGTGTGTGTTAGCATGGCTCAAATAGTGTCAAAGGCTTTCGTTAAATATCAGTTTCTCGCATTAGCGATTATCGACATGATCCGATGAACAATTCAAATCATTACGGAGGCGTGAAACTGAAAATTTTATAAAGTGTCATCGACTCAGTTTTTCCGCTATACTAACTTGAGTATAAATTCTCTCTCACCGGTATTCAGCACTCTTTCTTTATCAATATATATATATATATATATATATATATATATATATATATATATATATATATATATATATATATATATATATATATATATATATATATAAGGAAAGAAAACTCCAAAAAATCTCATTTCCAATTATATTACAGTTATATTTGCTCTGGATGAGATTTTTACTTTTATAATAGTGATGCATCGAGCACTTCCAGAGAATTATATGTAAACTGTCATGTATTCTCAAACTGATAAATTCTTTAGTCTTTGTATATATATATATATATATAGTCATCTGCAAACAAACAATTTCGTTGTATCACAACACTTCTGTGTGGAGAGAGAGAGAGAGAGACAGACAGACAGACAGACAGAGACAGAGAGAGAGAGAGAGAGAGAGAGAGAGAGAGAGAGTGAGAGAGAGAGACAATGACTGATATTGATCACTATTGATAAATATAGAATATTAACCGTATCTGTTTCTCTGGTTGATAAATAAAACAATGCAGCAGAAATTTATTTCATTTATTTCCAAATGAAATGTAGAAATACAGTTTGCTATGAAGGAAAGGTGACACTTGGTTAGTGATTAGAATTTTCTCATTGAAAATAGATTTTTACAAAACACGATCGGGTAGAAACATTCTATTTGGATAATATATAAGTTTTAATTCTTTCAGCCGTAAAATATTGGAAATGTCCATTATTCACTACAATCATTAGCATTTGTTTCTTGAATGTACAAAAAAATTTGCAATATCCCAAAACAGTCATGAAAGAGTTTAAGATAATAGATTTTCGAGAATTATTACTTTCAGGTATTAATTGCTAAATGCATCTAAATCCATATTTTCATAATACACATTTTTGTAGCGGCGTCTCGATTCAAGCACTTCATTTTGGAAGACCCTTGCTCCAATCGATATTTTTCATGTTATCAAGATGAGCGTCCAGAATATGATATTTCACGGACATTCCATAGCCTATTTTTTCGCAGTTTTTTCTCGAAATTTTCAACAATACCCACAATTGTAAGCTTTGTAACTGACAAACAACCCTTGAACGCTCGCGGCAAAACTTTTTCAAGTCTTTTTCTTCCCTACAAGTGTTCTCAGACAATTCCCAGTATTCCACGATCTTTATTTATTGTTTAGCAAAAACAACAGATTTGGTTTTTGCGCAAGACATCTTAAAGGTATCCGAAGGCTGCTCTCCTGATCGAGAGCTGTTATAAATTGTTTTATCGGAACTAACTTTACGTGCAATGGCGGTAACAAACTATTCTGTGTGTCCACTAATGGCTTACATTTTCCTTTCCAAAAACAACTCGGTCCATTGAGGCCAGTAATTTCCGGGTTTGTGCATCTGCTGTCCCTGTGGTCTCAAATATTCAATTTGAGTGACACTTAATGGTTTTATCGATTTATTTTTCTATTAAGCAATAACTATAAGAAAATTATTTTAAATCTACAGTGTAAACGACTTAGATTAATGAATCATAGCTTCGTAATTATCCTTTTAATAAGAAGTTTCTTTTTCCTGTGAATATCGTTATTTTACGTGAAAGTAATTAAAAAGGTAAAAATAAAATTAAACTCCTGAATCTCAGAATGACCCCTACGGATGTTGCTATCTCTTCATCAAACCGAGAGGGAGTCTCTGTATCGTATTGGCAAATGTGTTTGACGGTGACATCATTATAAGCGCTATTTTGTTTACTTTTGGAAAAATACTCTTAAGAAAGCTAAGAATCCAATTATCCTTCCTTCTATGGTTTAAATACTGTCACTACTCTTTATCAAAAAGGATAAATTTAGCATTAAATACCCCACAAAGGTTGATATGCTATTAAACAAAAAACACAAACCATCAAACCGTTCGATTTTCTACTGAGTACTGACAAATAAACTTCTCTCCATTATAAGTGTATCAATTATACGAACCTGCTTGCTAATGTTTAATTAGTCTAATTAGTAATGAATAATTATTTTTTTCAAAGCAAATAGTTTATTCGTTTCTTAACTGGAGCCTAGAGATGGACATTCAGAACGATTAGTTATGACTCACTGCCCAATGGCTTATTGATAAACATTGGTAGAATGCACTCTCACGAACAACTTTCCTTTGCCTACGGAAACCTTTCAGTGTTATGAATTTAAAATTAAAAAAAAAAAAAATCACCTTAACCACTTAATTAGGCCCTCTAAAATTATTTCATATACATCAAACCATTTGGCTGTCTATAAAAGACATACAAATAAACCCCTCCACATTACCACTTTATTCATTGTTTTTTCTTCTTTTTTACTTAGTTTAATTTTAACAATCAAAAGGCTGCATGCGTGTGGAACAAATAATCTAATTCAACAACAGTTGCAACGTATTGCCCAGCAATCTCAGTAACTATTATTCCATAGTGAATATCGACAGCTAAACCTGAAGAAATATTTTACACTTAAAACCCTATAAATAAACAATAAACATATTTTACACATTTTTTTTCAGATATGCTAATAAAACGACAGAGAAAAAAGTAAACTAGAAAAGCAAATATAAGCTTCGTTCTTTATCTGTCAAAAATATTTGAATGGCTTCGTTTTTCCCTGAAATTGCATTTAAAAATTACCGACAGATGCCCAAAGGTTAAATACTTTATGGCTTGTATATTTAACCACTAATTTGTTACATGGATCTAACAAAATGAATGTCTTTAGGCCTTTTTCGAGGGGTGAAGTTGGGGCGGAAGCCATTCGAAACAGTTTGTATGTTTTTAATATTTGTATTTCTAATGTTTGTGTGCGTTTTATTTATACTGCTTTTATATTCTTTATGGGTTATTAAGATTTTTTCAAGGGTCACAGAAAAGATGGGGTATGAGTTTGCTTTGGAGACGTTGGAAATTAATGTTTTGTCCTGGAAGAAATGTATGTTTAGCCTTAGTTTGTCCTTAGGGAATGCCATGGATAATTTAAGTTAGTGAAGCGTGTGATCATATTAAAATCATTTGAGTTAAACGTTAATATTATTGATATTAATGATAATAATATTTACTTTGACAGTAATAACTTCACACACAATAATATGTCTGATGAATATTATTTTAGAAATATTATTATTTACTCTTTTAGAGTTTTTCTCATCTGCGTTAGCTGATGGTCTTTCACTGGAGTTTGAGTGACAGGAAGTCTCCTCAAGTTTCCAGGACTCGTCTCAGTATTCTGGCCGTTCTCAATAATACTGTCATTTGGATGGTCTCTACTCGTCCACCAACTTCCAAGTCCTCCAGTCCCTTTAATAATCCTTTACTTGCTGTACCAAAAGCTACTTCACAATTGGTATAATTGTCACTCTCGTGTTCCATAGTTTATTTCAATTCTCAAGCAAGGTCAAGGTATCTATGCATCTTTTCACATTCTTTCAGTTTTATTCTATGGTCAGCCGGGACAGCAAAGTCAACAATTTTGCAAAATTATTATTATTATTATTATTATTATTATTATTATTATTATTATTATTATTATTATTTACTCCTTTAGAGTATTCTGGACGTTCTTAGCAATGTTGTCGTTTAGATAGTCTCTACCCGTCCGCAATCTTCCAAGTCCTCCCGGCCTTTTAATAATCCTTTAGTTATTGTTCCTAACGCACCAATCACAATTGGCACAATCGTTACTTTCATGTTCCACGGCTTTTTCAATTCTCTAGCAAGGTCGGTGAAGTTATTCTCCTTTTCACATTCCTTCATATTTATTCGGTGGTCCGCCGGGACAGCAAAGTTGATAATTTTGCTAATTCTCTTTTTTTGTTGATTATTATAAGGCCGGGATTAGGTGATCCGTTTGTATGTTAAAGTCCCATTATTATTATTATTATTATTATTATTATTAATTTGGCCTGTATTATCATCCATCTTCTGAATTGTAGTTGCAATGAAATGCAACTACAATTAAGAAGATGATATATAATTCAAGTCAAAATTATCAATAATGATAATAACTGACGAAACATCATGTATTTCATTGTCTGTCTCTTTCTCTCTGTCTATCTATCTGACTCTCTCTCTCTCTCTCTCTATCTATCAATCTTTATATATATATATATATATATATATATATATATATATATCCAAGTAAAGTAAATTATTTGCTGAAAATGGCCGAAGTTTGTAAAATATTGTTCTATATAAACAAGAATACGGAGAAATATCAGAATATGTCAGTGATAAAAACAAGGAAGCTCAATATCATTTATACATCTGATGTAATATAATTGCGAAGGGATCTCGTTTTATATATCTTGCCTTTCGGTTTAGTTAGGCTGAGAACCTTTCGCTTAGTGCATGGGTTAGTTAGGTGCAAACATGAACGCAGGTGTTCACGCTCGTTGAGAGGATGTGTCATTCAGAGATGTCAAAATAAAAATCCCAGTTAGGAATTAAGACCAGGGAATGTGAGTGATGTCACGCACCGGAAGCGTGGGCTGAGGATTTTGGGATTTGAGAAAAAGTAGTGTGTTGAGTTCCTGCCTCCGAACGAGAGAGTCGACATTCAGAGCTGGGCGAACTTTATTAATAATCAACTTGACATCAAACTTGGTCAGTTAACGCAAGAAAATCTCTAGATAGTACTAACAAAAATTAAAAACAGGAAAGCTCGCGGTCTTGAGGAAGTACCACCAGAAATATGAAAAATAAGAAAATTCACGACGTACTGCTCTGATATTGCCATAGCGTATATAACTAGATAACCATAGACAGATAAACAAAAGGCTGCATCCTCCCTTTCTCCAAGAAAGGTGACCTCAGGATGACCAAGAACTACCGTGTTATAACCCTTACTTCCACATCGGCTAAGATTTACAATGCTCTGCTACTCAACTGCGTTAAACCTGAAATTGAGAAAGTTCTTAGGAAAAATGAAAATGTTTTTCGAAGAAATCGATCTACAACATCACAAATTCTGACAATCCGTCGAATATTAGAAGTTTGTGCAAAAAACCATGAGGCCACAGACTTATTTGTAGATTTCTCTAAAGCATTAGACCCCATACACAGAAGGAAGACGTTTTGCCGGTGGGCCTCCCCTAAAAATCCGTCGTAGCCATAATGATGCTTAACAAAATACAAAAGTAAAAGCTCGGTCATCGGACGGAGACAGACTTCTTTGACATTATCGCAGATGCTCTGCAAGGGTATACACTAGTCCTATACCCATTCATAATATTCCTAGATTCGACGTTCGAAGTACGTAGTCCCTACGTACTTCGAAAGTCGATAGATTTAATAAAATAAAATGGCTTCACACTGGAAAAGGAAAGAAGAAGACGATACCCAGCTCAAACTATCACAGACGCAGACTACGCTGATGACTTAGTATTTTTGGAAAATACATCGACACAGGCCTAGTCCCAGCTGCATAGCTTGGAGAAGGCAGCAGGTGGCATAGGCTTCCACATCAAAGCAAAAATAAACGGAGTACATTTGCTTTAATCAAAATCAAATAGGAGACATTTCCACTGTAGACTAGTGGACGAATCACCTACCTCGTAAGCAACGTCTCATCTAGGGAAAATGACATCAATACGCACCACAAATGATATGATCTGTTGCCAATTGGTTATTGGTCATATGGAAGCCATGACTATCTGATAAGATACACAATATTTTCCAAGTTATAATAGTGTCCATACTACTATACGGATGCACTACATGGACGCTGTTTAAGAGTACAGATAAAAAGTTGGACAGCAAATGCACAAAAATACTATGACCTATACTAAACAAATGCTGGAAGCAAAATTCCACAAAACAGCAGCTGTACGGTCACCTACCTCTCATCTTTAAAACCATCCAAATAAGACAAACAAGATTTGCGGTACACTGCAGGCGGAATAAGAAAGAACTCATAAGTGACGTTCTTCTGTGGACCCCATCACAGGGACGAGCAGGTGTTGGTCGAACAGATATAATCTATTTACTACAGCTCTGTATGAGTTCAAGTTGTATTCTTGAGGACTTGCCGAATGTGATGGACGATAGAGACGACTAGCGAGAGACAGCCAGGGAAATTTGTGTTAACGGCACGATATATATATATATATATATATATATAAGTTAAACATTTGTTTTAGTTTAATATATCAATTACTGTATCATTACGTAAGGTTATTAATTAAAGTTTAAATCTAATTCAATATAAAATCTGTAATTTAGGTCAAAATATAATTAAAAAATAAAAAATTAAAAAAAGTTTTTAAAAATAAATTTACTCCATTTCTCACCGAAATTAAAATTTAAAACGGAAGTGGGGTTAATGAGGAGATAACTCTTCACCACTCTTCTATCCCCTCCCACTTTTCTGTGTCTATTCTATTTTTTTTTATCTAAAAGATTTGAAGAAGTCCTGTTAATTTTTTTTCGTGTTTTTGGAAATTTCAAAAATGCGTAACAGGATGGAAATAAATTTATAATCCTATGTGACCGGTTTTGTTGTTTTTCTTAAAGTGTATATAGATATATATATGTGTGTGTGTGTGTGTGTGTGTAGGGGTAAATAGCTATTGTATTCTATGCCTGGCCGACACGACTTAAATTTTGATATTGTAACATGGATTGGAACAAGTACAGATATGATTATTGTCTATATTACCAAATATATGATTATGAAATCGCAAATGAAAACACTCATTCGAAATATTTATGGAACACATGATTCTCTCAACACAACAACTCACCAATTACACATTTAAAAAATTATTTACTAACATTAGTCACACTTTATTTTTCCATCTGAGTTGCGTCTGGAAGAACTGCAAATCTGGTTGGGTAGAATAAAAAAAATATCCCAAAATAAAACGTAAAATAGTAGTAATTACGTCGCACTGTGCATGAAACGATGGTAGATGTCAAATCGTTGACCAGATACTGCGTTAGTTTGTACGAGGATCAGGGAAAACGCAATAATTAGAATAACAAACTTTTATCAAAGACAGCATATCAGATCTGTGCAAAAATGGTGATTACTTGGAGTGGGGTGTTGGTAGTGTGTGTTTCTAATCATCTCCGGGGCCGAATGAGGAAACTCTAATTTACGCCTGATGAGGAAGATAAGCTAAAAAACGCGTAATGTTTGAGAGAAATCGAATGAGAGTGCAGCAATGTGTAATAGAGATTTCATAAGGAAGGCCACCAACTAATTCGTCAAGATCCATATCAGCTTCAACGCGACAATTAGAGACAATCAATAGTAACGGCGTTAGGTCCGGTGATAGGTCAACTGAAAGAATGAAGTGGTCGTTATGTGCAGGATATGAAAAATTAGATGAGAGGATAGAGCTCATGTAATGGGTCGGACACATCAATTAAGAGTAATGCAAATCTTAGTAATCTAATTATATACAAAACAGTATAATACATACACATGTACATATTTTTTTTGTTTGTGTATGTGTGTCCATGCGTGTATGTATGTGCGTCTGTGTACCCGCGATCAAGAGCGTAAAGTATTATAAATATATCGAAACTAAAATTTATTTTTAAAAATTTTACATTAAAATAAATAAAGAAGTGTGTATCTGTGAGCAACTTATATAATAGACTGATTATGTCACAATATGTAGATTTAATTTTCAGTTTATAGTTTCAGTATATTCTTATCTTCAGGTCTTTGCAAAAAGAGCGGATGGAACAAGTTCAGCTACTTCCAAATTCAATAGAACTAAATCTCTGTAAGGTTTAGATACCGTCAAGTGAAAGACATTAAAAGAAATATGACTACACAGCTTCAAACCATATGAAAATAGACTTTTTAGATCGTTGGAAAACTCACTGAAATATATTTCACATAAAAGTTAAAACTCTAAGAAAACTTATTTTTATTCATCGTTTATTTCTGTTTTGTTGAATACTGTTTCGATCTCGACAATGTTTTAACACACACACACACACACACACACACACACACACACACACACACACACACACACATATATATATATATATATATATAACAAGTCATACCAAAGACATAAAAACGGTACTTGATGCCGCCTTTCCTCACACTCAGCATTATAAGGTACATATCAAAGGTAAGTGGAACAATCCTGGGAAATGAGTATCCACCTCCCTTACTCCTCCGTATAGTTGCTTTAGAAAAGGGAACCTCCAGGTCACCCTCGACTATATATATATAAATATATATATATATATATATATATATATAGGGTGGAACGATAAAATTGTCGTCCTAAAGAAAACAACACTACAGCTTTATTTTTAAACTTTTATAGAAAAAATCAATTCAGGTAACTTGATTATGTAGTAGAGCTGACATCTATTCAATGCTGTCGCCTTCATCCTCCATCACCGCCTCGATACGGATCCGGAACTGGGAGCATGCCTTTTCCACAAGCGCCAGCGGGAGCTCGGCGAATACTCAGCGGATGGCGGCGATCAGGCTGACTTTGATGTTGTGGGAGGTCATGATGGTGATGTTCTCGACATATGACTAAACGAAGTAGTCCAGCAGGTTCAGGTTGGGGGAGGAAGAGGCCAGTGAGAGAAGGGTACAAAGTCGTAGCACTCCTTCTGAAGTCCAAGCCTGGGTCTCTTTGGACTTGTGGGCCGGCGCCGAGTCCTGCTGCCACACCCTCGGTCTGCCACCAGCCACTTGATTGCTCCGGGGGATCACCACATTATTCAGCACATCCAGGTACACTTTGGTGTTGACTTTCAAGCCGACTTCGAAGATGTGATGTGGCATGATGTGGCCCTCACTTGAAATCACGCCAAAGACCATAACCGTAGCTGGAAACTTTGTTTTCATCACTCTGGGCACGTCCCTGTTATTCGTGGCAATCCGGATTTGCATTTTGAGGGTGCTGGCAATAGTCCTGTTGCCATAACATGGATCGGTATAAAGCATCACCGATCTCGCTCGTTGAACATTGTTTCCCTTTCAGACATGATAAAAGGCTCCTATCACTCTTGGGATTTGTACACAACTGGGCAACTAGTCGATGGTGTGCAACAAAAAAAGAAAACTGGTTTTCATTAAACGGAAATGGAATCATGTCGTCTTTTCTAGGGTGACAATTTTATTGTTCCACCCTGTATATATATGTGCGTGTAAAGGTACGTATCTTTGAGCTGCATTGCAATGTACGTTAGATATTTAAAGAACAAATATTTATTTTACTCTTAAAGTAGATATTTTACTTTCAGTACCGATTATTGAGATTGAGTGATCAAACTCATATTTTTTTCATCATTTCCTTTTCAAAATCAAATATAATCTTTAATATTAATCAACTTGTATTTGCTCAAATTCTTACGAATAGAAAGTAATTATCATACAATAATTTTATTGGTTTATTTTCAAACAATTTTTATTATTTTCATTGTTGCTTGCATTACATATCACGCAGGAATTTCACAAAAACTTTGAAATTTTTGTGTAAATTAAGGAGTAGCTATTTTTCTATTCTATCTTTACTCAATCGTATTCACTAACATGGAAGAAAATTGAATCAGTCCAAATTAGGCGTGTTCCTTACAAAGAAAGGAAAAAAAAAAAATCTGAGATTGTAAATTTCATAGTGATCTAGTCCTCAAATTCAGGATGGTGTTTTCCCGTCTATCAAGAAGGTGAATTTCATTTTTCCAGTTCACCACATATAAACCTGAAAGAATATAAATATGTGATCTGTGAGTGTAGCATTAGGAAATATGACCGTATAGAGATTTGATAATATAGTTGAAAAAGCCACAAAAACGTTTACGAAAAAAATAATTTGAAACTCTCAAAAGAGTGGCGTGACAGAAAGCAAAATTATCAACTGGGAGTTTCAGTAGTATTTATTTAAGTGCTCAATTGACAATATAAACAAATGCAGCAAATTAGCATAGAAGGAGTATGTGACTAGACACGACTGGGTGGGCAAGGTGATCCAGTGGGAAATGTGCAAGAAATTGAAATTTGACTATACGAACAAATGGTATATGCACAACCAAACGCCTGCCCTAGAAAATAACATACATAAACTTCTATGGGACTTTGACATACAGACAAATCACCTTATCTCGACCAAAAGACCAGACCTAATAAGTAAAAGTTAAAAAAAAGAGAGCTTTCAAAATTGTCGACTTTGCTGTCCCGGCTGACCACAGAATAAAACTGAAAGAATGTGAAAAGAGAGATAAGTACCTCGACTTTGCTAGGGAATTGAAAAACTATGGAACACGAGAGTGACAATTATACCAATTGTGAAGGTGCTTTTGGTGAAGTAAGTAAAGGATTATTAAAGTGACTGGGTAAGTTGGAGGTTGGCGGCCGAGGGGAGACCATCTAAACTAGAGCATTATTGAGAAGGGCCAGCATACTGAGGAGAGTTTTGGAGACTTGAGGAGACTTGCTGTCATGCAAACTCCACTGAAAAACCATCAGCTAACGCTGATGTGAAAAAACTTTGAAGGAGTAAATAATAATAATAATAATAATAATAATAATAATAATAATAATAATAATAATTCGAGCCACAGAGAGATAATCGTGGAAAATGTAGAGAGAATAAAGTTTTTGCACTTTGCCTGGGAACTTAAAAAGCTATGGAGCATAAGGGTGACAATGATAACAGTTGTATTTGTTGGTCCCCAAATGATTGCTAAGGAGCTGGAAGAGTAGGAAATTAGAGCATGTGCCCAGCCAATCCATTTCTAAGGTCGGCCAGAATACTCAGACGACTCCTAGAAACTTACTGACACTCAAACATCGGTAAAAAACCATCTGCTTACGCTGATAGGAAAAACTCTCAAGGAGTATAATAATAATAATAATAGTGTGGGAATTGCTGTCACTCAAACTTTAGTGAGAAACCATTAGCTAATGCTGCTGTGAAAAACTAGAAAAAGAGTAAATGATAATAATAACAGATATAAGTACGTAGATCTTGCTAGAGGACTCAAAAAACTATGGAACATGAAAGTGATGATGTTACTAATTGTATTTGGCGCGCTTGGTGCAGTCACTAATGGATCGGTACAAGAACTGGAGGACTTGGAAATAAAAGGACAAGTGGACACCATCTAAACTGCTCCAATACAGAGATTGGTCACAATACTAAGATGAGTCTTGGACGCTTGAGGGAACTTGCTGTCTCTCCGACACCAATAGAAAACCATCAACTAATGCTGGTACAAAATATCTCTCGAACGAGTAAAATAGTAATAATTATTAAAATTGCAGACCACTGGGTAAAACTAAAAGAAAGCGAAAGGGAGATGAGTGCTTATAACTTGTTAGAAAATAGAAAAACTATGGAGCACGAACGTGACAGTGATACCAATTGTAATTGTGGCACTCAGTACAGTCACCAAAAGATTAGTATAGGGACTAAAAGACTTGGCAATTCGAGGATAAATGGAAACCATCCAAATTACTGCATTATTAAGACCATCCAGCATATTGAGAAGAGTCCTGTAGACTTGAGGAGACTGGCTGTCACTCAAATTCCAGTCGAAAACTATGAGCCAACGCTGGTGTAAATAACTGTCAAAAGAATAAAATAATAATATGGTTATTTAGATTATTGAAAAATGGGAAGCTATGAAATCAATAATTCTAATAAATGTTAGCATTCAATGGAGAATAACGAATGGAAATATTAACAAGTAAATTATCAGTAAAATAAATGTTCTGGAAATGCCCAGAAAAATCTATTGGTTGGTTGTCATGACAATAAGAGTTTGTTGGAAAGAAAATTCATGCATTATGGAATACCTTCGTCATAATAATTCGCTGAACGAAAAAATAATTTTTAATTTCCTCGAGTAGGCATAGGCATGAATATATTTTCTATAATTTGGCTGACCATAAAGTAACATTTACTCGGTGGTTCTAGGTAATTTTGACTTTTTAAACCGTAAAAACTAATTAATAATTGTCTTTTTTGTATGTCACATTACTGAGCATCATAGAAATGGAAAACTTATCCCAAATTGAATTGTGATTGTTTTGCCACCTTTTCGCCCGTCTGACGATTGTGTGGTGCACATGAAACGCTGAGTAACATTCTCAACAGGAAATTATATTTTCGTATGGGCACGTTTATTGATAGTACACACATGAAACTCTAGTCCCCTTTGAACTAATCTCCTCCGGCTGCAATGCACTTGTTGTACCGTTCCAACAACTTCTGGAAGATCCCATGGAAGTCTTCTTGTGTGAGCGTGTCAATGTCCTTCGTCACAACCTCTTTCATCTCCTCAATTGTCTCATAACGATAGCCTCTGAACTTAGGGAATAACCAGAAGTCACTGGGAGCAAGGTCTAGACAAAAGGGAGGGTGATGAACTGTCTTGATGCCTGTCTACCTCAAACAGTCTATGACAAGGTTGGAATTGTGGACTGGTGGAAATGCCACTGAGCCGATTTGAAGAGTGCTGGCCTCTTCCGACCGAATCTCTTCCTGAATTCCCTTAAAACCTCAACATAGTAACCTTATCCCTAACCCTAACCCTTTGGCTAATTAACTCTGGTGTTCTGACTTCCTTACTCCTCCCACACATCTCATGAATCCTCACAGACTCCCTGCCTTCCTTGAATCTCTTATGCCACTTAAAAACTGATGCTCGATTCATGCAAGATGCTCCAAAAGCAGTCTGAAGTATTCCATACGTTTCTGTGGCATTTTTTCCAAGTTTAAAACAGCATTTTTTTTTTTTGCATAACGTTCTTCTAAAATGTCCTCACGTCCGGATTACATTTTTTGAAATTCCTCAGCTGTGACAATCAGGCTTTAGTAGGGTATATTCCAATTCCTGCTGTAGTTGTTCATGTAAACCTGAAATCATAAAGATTGGTCTGTCAGCTCATAAGATGTATAGCAATAACATACTGAATTTAGAAGAGTCTACGATAATATTAAATGCCTGTACAAAAATGTCTGGAAACTTATTGAATATATATATATATATATATATATATATAGGTGGGGGAAGAGAAGGAAAAACGGAGAGAAATACATAACAAGCGTCGACTGCAATTTTCTAATGCAAGAACGGCCTAACGCCAAAAATTCACACGAATATACACGCGCTCACTCATATATATATATATATATATATATACTCTGCAGTATAGTCATTAATATATTACAAACGCCATGATAGAAACTGATATAAACCAATCGTAATGGCTTAAAATGAGAACAAATGCCTGAAACCTAGATTAAATAACTCGAGAAAGAAAATAACAATCGATAAACCTTATTCAAGACACATTTTCTCTGTCCGCTTTGACTGTAGCATAGGCCAACTCTGTCTCTCTAGAGGAATAAACACCTTTTCACAATGCGCGTCCTAGATATGTCATAAAACTATCAGATGGTGAGGTTTCATTCTAGTAGATTTGGGAATATTGAGAACCCTTCATTTCTACTACTCCCAGCTCTACTTTGAAGCAAAGAGTTAATTCCAATTAGAGTCCCATCTAGTGGTCAAATTGAACTGTTTTATCATTTTGTACAAAATAACCTCTGGCGCGTTAAAACAATTTACCTGCAACTTGTTCGTTTACACACACACACACGCATATATATATATATATATATATATATATATATATATATATATATATATATATGACAGGATTAGGCAATAAGTAAGTAAAGTTGGCGACTGTAGTCGAGGGCGACCAGAAGGCTCCCTTTTCAATAGCTACCACACCGAGGTGTAAGGAATGGCACTACCCCTTTCCTTGGATTGATACACTTTACCCTTGATACATACCTTACGTTGCTGAGTGTTAAACAAGGAGGTATAAAATACCACTTTTAAAGTCTTTGGTAGGACGCAACCTGGGATTGAACCCCGGTCTCCCGGACCATTGGCGAACATACTACCCACTAAGCCATCAACCTAAAAATATATTTTAATCCCATTTATTTTAGAATAATAAACACAATAAAATCAATAAAATAGCATACATTTATTAACAGATTTATGATTTTGATATATTTATCATATTGTATATACAATTTTAAATGTTTTTTTTTCACTTCGAATTGTGTTTACAACCTGGGGCAGTAGAATACGATAACTTCATCACTGCCAAGGGGTAAGCCCCTACCACCGAGTTTCTTGGATTTGACATTAAACCCTATGTTGGTAAGTCTCCAGTGCTAGAGGTTTGGGGAATGTGGGGGTACCTTTTTATTTACATTACTCCTAGGTCAACGGAGACCCAGATTGGTGATACATGTTATTTTCTTATCTATTAAATGGAAATCTCGTTTTCTCTACTTCAAACAATGCAAGTGTGTGAGAACAAATAAAAGCTCTCACTCGTTTAAAAATATTGTTACCTAAAAATTATCAGTTTACAAATCAAATACTGGAAATATATTTATATATAGGAGTTGGCATTCCATAACCCAAACGGTTTAATATGCCCTAAAACACAATTAACCAAACATGAAATATTTTTAGCTTCTTTCAAGTTTTACTTTTAATTTTCATGAGTTTTATTTGCTTCAAATATACATTCAAATGAAAAATCTGTTCATGTTTTATAAACATTTAAATGACATATTTAAGTGACATAATGTTGAACGTTCGCGGAACCGTAATTACTTCTAAATAAAATGGCGTATAGGTGACCTCGATGTAGATCGAAATGTTGTAAAGCTTGCAATTACAACGTATACGGTAAATAATGTTTATATATGACTATAGAAAAATAAAACCCTGAAAATTGAAGACACTACCTCTAAGCAATTTCTTTTATTCCAGCTTGATAAACATAATTCCTATTTTATAAAGTTGACATACGAAATTTTCATATGATTCGTAAGATAAACAAGAGAATGAATTTCAAGCCAAGTGAATTTTCTAGCTGTAACATTCGATTACTTACAGGCAGAGCAGCGAAATGACCAACGGAGCAACGAGTAATTTTCTTTTCTGGTTTTATTTCTGCTAACAGCGAAGGCTTTGCAAATAACTTGCTTGATTTATGATGCCAAAAAACCTCATCAATTATTAAAATCAGTCAATCGTTCTTCTGATGTGAACTCTTTCGAGTATCTCTATTTGAAATCTAATTGTAATTAACTGGTTTGGGGCCATAAAAATACAAAATCATTTTTCTATTAAAGAACGCAGAGCAAAGATGGAATATTCAGGGAATTGGATGGAGATTCGAAACACAGATACAATATGAAAAATGAGTTTTTGGTAGATATTTCGCTTTGGTTCTCTTGCAGCTATGACTGCAGCGAAAGAAACGATTTATCAAGCTATTTGCTATTGTCATGTCAATTTGCCGGTTACTTCATGGACTCGTGAATTAACGAATTAACATTGGAAACTTTCCGAAAATAAGGAACTATACGAATTATTTATTTCATTCACAATTTGTTGCATATATACATATGGAAATAATACACACATACACACACGCACACACAGTAAAAGATACATGTATATATATATATAAATACATATATATATATATATATATATATCATCATAATCAAGACGTGTAGAGAGCACAGATTCATTTCATTCTATCTCGGTCAAAGATAATGATAAATTTTTTAAAACCTGCATTCAGTTTTTGCTCAGAGCTGATAGATGTATATTTTTGCAAGCCATCCAAAATTGGTGTGCCCACGTATGGAAGTTCGTCGGAGAATAAAGCTTATGCATTTGTCCTTGTTTTTTCAAGAACTGCCTAGAATGTCTTGTTCACCATTAAGACCAAATATGTTTAAGCCAAGGTCGAAAAAAACACAAAAAATAGCAAAGCTACATAGTTCATGAGAAGAAAGAGACAAAACCATTAATTATATAGTAAAGAATCCATAAAACTAGCCTAAATAAAAACAAGATTTGGCACAATTGGGCGGCAAAGGGAATCCACTGAGAGTTTTACAAAATATTAAATTTTAACCATACTAGTAAACATTATACGTACAAACGGATAATCATCATTCTAGAAAATGAGACGCATAAAAGTCTCTTGTATTTTGAGATAAAAAAGTCAATCACCTAATCCCGGCAAGACTATGAGACGTAGGGACAATTAGCCAAAATAAAAAAAAAGGAAATTGAGGCAAAACAGACCAAAAAGTGAAAGTAAAAGAAAGTGAAAATATAACAAATATTTGTACTTTGCCTGAGAACTAAAACACCAGTAGAATATAAAGACGACAGTTATACAAATTGTAGCTTGGAAGTCTCCCCAAAGACGAGGAAATAGGTTGAAAAGAAAAGGAAATCTGTGAAAGAATCAAGACAATCCAGTTTAAAGTCATGATGAGCGATCAAAATGCTCAGATGAGTCCAGGAGACTTGAGGATTCTTACTGTCGTATAGATCCCCAGTGAACGACCACCAGCAACCTCTGTTATGAAAAACTAGCAACAAGTAAAATAATAATAATAATAATAATAATAATAATAATAATAATACGCCTCGCTGGAAATGAAAATCGGGAAAAGACACATGACATAACGAATCAAACAACCATATCAAGAAAAAAATCAAATCGCTCAGAGAAAAGGAGACCTAGAAATGTGTGGGGATATTTGAAGCTGACACCATCGAAGAAAAAGAGATAGAATTATAAATTAAAAAAGAGTATCTCGGGAAAACCAGAAAGGTAATCGACACAAAAATAAATAGCAGGGACCTTATCAAAGAGATAAATAACTAGGCTGTCCCCATCGTAAGATACTCTGGACCGTTCTTGTAGACCTTAAACAAATGGACAAGAGAACATGAAAACTAATAATCATGCATAAGGTTTTGCATCCTAGAGATGACATTGCCTGAATATTTGTGTCAAAAAAAGGAGGAAGAGGACATTCCAGCATTGAAGACAGTGTTCGCCCATCGATACAATGACTCGAAGACTTTAGAGAAAAGCACAGAGGAAGAGTGATAGCCACTAGAAACAATACTGACGATAGGAGGATCAATAACAAACAACATCTCCAACGAGAAAATCTGAATGTAGCTAAAAAGGAAAATCTTAAGAGAGAAACTGAATTTCTTCAAACAGCAGCTCAAACCAACGCCATAAGAACAAATTATATCAAAGCAAGAATGTATAAGTCGCAACAAAACTATATATGTGGATTATGAGGTGTTGGAGACGAAAAGATCAATCAGATAATAAGCGAATGCAACAAATTAGCACACAAAGAATATAAGACTAGAGGAGATGGGCTGTGTAAGGTGATTCAATGGGAACTATACCGGAAATCCTCTGGGATTTTGAGATAAAAACGCATAACATAATTTTGGCCAGATGACCAGACGATATAATAATCAGTCAAAATATAGCTTGCCAAATTATGGGCTTTGCTGTCGCTGCTGATCACAAAGTTAAATTGAAAAAAGTCAAAATAAGAACAAGTACCTCGACCGAGTGGAGACAATCCAAACTACGGCATTGCTAAGATCGACTAGAATGCTGAGAAGAATCCTGGAGACCTGAGGGGACTTATTGTCACTCAAACTCCAGTGAAAGACCATCAGTTAACACTGATGTGAAAAAATGTGTAAAAATAGTAATAAGACTCAACAAAATAGCAAATGAACGTAATGTGTTGACAGAAACGAAACGATCAATCATATAATAAGCGAATGCAGTAAATTAGCGCAAAAAGTGTTTTAGACTAAACACAACTGGCTGGATAAAGTAATCCACTGGGAGTTAGACAAAAATTTAAATTTGACCATACGAAGAAATGGTATATGAACAACCCAGAATCCATCACGGAGAATGAGACGCACAAACTTCGCTGGGATTTTGAGATGAAAACGGATATCCTAATCTTGGCCAGACGACCAGGAGTAGAGATAGTCAGCAAAACATAGAGAACTTTCCTTATTGTGGACTTTGCCGTCCCGGAAGACAACAGAGTGAAAATAAAAGAGAGCGAAATGTGAGATAAGTAACATGACCTTGTAAGAGAACTAAAAATCTATGTAACTGTCAGTAGTCAGAAGTTTGCATTCAGAGATCAGTCAGACTGGGGAAGGGGTGTGTCCCTTTGTGTCTACTCATAGATTCATACAGATTTCTCTCTCTCTCTCTCTCTCTCTCTCTCTCTCTCTCTCTCTCTCTCTCGTGCTGTTGTATGACGGTGATACCATTTGTAGATGGTGCAACTGGACCTAACCCTAAAGATTGGTAAATGATGGGAAAACTTGGTTATAAGTGCACAAGTAGAGGCCATTCAGACTATGTTGTGTACTGGGAGGAATAAAAGGCAGCAATGCCGATGTACAAAAATGTAGTCTGCTTTTCTTTTCCTTTTATTGCACGAAATATACGATATGGTAGATCGAGGGAGTGAATCGAAGCCGGCAGAGATGTACAGAGAGAGAGAGATACGAATCTTTACAGAGCCGGTTCTTCTTGATTCTACTTTCGAAAGACTGGTACAAGGTCACCCTGAGGCATTTTATAATCTCAATTTCTACTCACATCTTGACTTTCACGAGTCTCATCTGGGCCATCTTAGAGCACCGAATTATGTTTGTTTCTACTCCTCTAATTTTGTGAGTCTCATTGGGGCCATCTCGAGGCTTTGAATGATCTCCGTTTCTCCTCTCCTCTATTCTCTACTTTCGTGAGTCTGGTACAGCTCAATCTTTTTTATTTCACAGATCTGGGCCGACTGGCATAAAGACAGTGCCCAGAGCAGTGTAATATCCAGTAGGTCTTCTGTCAATCTTCTTCATTCTCTGGAGTCGAGATCTTCCCTGGATTAAATAATTTCCCGAACGCAACGCCCGGTAATTTTCAAGATTGGTCCCTCACAACTCAACTTCCTACCAAAGGCTATTACCTATGCGCAATGGAAAAGAAATAGATGTTGAATCATAATAACACTTACCAGCATTCAATTGAGATACAAAAATAAAACAGGTTGTAATTCATTATAGATCCTGTGCTGCTATTAAACTGAAGTTGGATATTTTTATGCATAAATATATCCATTTAAAGACCAGCTTCCACTCTGGACTTAGAGAATGGGCTGGTCTATGTCAGCACAATTGAACCTCCCAACATTCCATAAAATAACTCTTTTCCTTCTGGAGTTCAATTAAGATTTTGCTCTGTTACTTACCCTGACTCTAATAATTCGGAAAACTCCATATCCTGAGTAGACGTTGCGCGTGACCACACCTCCTGTCTAGCATGCGACCCACACAAATTACGCGACATTTTAATTGAGAAAGCAGCGTCCTGTTTGCTTTAGGAAACGGGTGTATATCATATTATGCCACCCACACAAATTATGCGGCTTTTCCGCTCGGGCATCGTTCTATGTACATTAGGAAACGAGTGTAAATCCTCATGTTACTTTAGTCAGAACTGTCTACAGCCTTATCTTGGGCACTGTACCAAATATTATACCATAGCTTGGCCCGGCACCAATTTTAATACTAGCACGTGGTCAAGTACCAAAAGTGTTTCCAGATAGTTTGTTTATCAATCTTCTCTGTGCCCACACTGTTTGTGAAAAATCCACTGATAAGGAATGACACAATCCATCCAGAACTTCTTCTGAGGGTCTGGGTGATTCGTTGGAACAAACCTGGGTGTTGGCAACTCAAAAACAAGAACTCCAGTCAACAATTAACAATAATTTATTGTTCGATGTTCAGAATGCAAGCAATAGCACGAGAGAGAGAGAGAGAGAGAGAGAGAGAGAGAGAGAGAGAGAGATAGAGAGAAATGTTTATGAATCTATGAGTAGACACAAAGAGACACGCCCCCTTCCCCAGTCTGACTCAACTCTCTGAATGCAAACTTCTGTCAACTGACTGACTGACTAACTGATAACTTTTTCAAAATTCTCTAATTTTTATCAAAATTCAGGATCTCGGTAAGGGTGATGTCATTGTGCAAAATTATTGCATCATTTCTCACGTGTCACAAATTCACTGTTTTCATTCTTCCAATCAAGCCTGTCACAGACAAGGCAGGAATCCGTCTTGTTTACATTTTGGCCTTTCTGAGTTCGTTAATTACTCCTTAAACTTTCGAATTTGGCTTACATTTCCGCTCAAAGATTTTTGCTAACTTAACCACTGACTGAAAAACTCACGGCCTAAGCAAACCAGGTTATACGATAATTACCCTTCACGGTAACTGTGTTACATTCTGCTCTACCACCCACGCAACTTAAGCAGCCTATTAAATGGATATTTCTGGTCAATATGCAACAATTACAACATCATTACGATCGACCAGAATACTGAGAAGAGTCCTGGAGACTTGAGAAAACTTGCTTTCTCTCAAACTCCAGTGAGAAATCATCAGCTGTCGTTGGAGTGAAATATTCTCAAAATTGATAATAGACTATGCTCCCAGAAAAAAGAAGGAAGAGGACACTCCAGCACTGAATACTGTGTGGATGCAACAATGCAAGCACACGAAGAATGCATAAGCAACAGCAAATATAGATGATCACAGCAATCAGTAATAGTAATAATATTAGGAAAATAAAAATTTGAAAAAATCTAGAAGAAAATTGGAATAAAATTGACTCTGTGAATACGTTCCGAGACAAACTAAGGACATTTTGCTGACCTGTACATAGATATGAATAAAGAACATAAATAGAGAAACTTAGTGTTTCAAATTAGCAGTTACAAAATAATGTCTTAAGCAATTACAATATCAAAAGAAAAATTCATAATACACAAGAAGATAGCGCGTTAAAATGTGTGGACGTAGAGATAAGAAAATTAATCACATAAGTAAATGCTGCAAATTAGCACAATAATAATACAATAGTAGAAATGGCTAGGTGAAGAAAGTGATCTCCTTGGAACAGTCTACGAAACGGATTTTATCTTATTAGGAAATGATTTATGCAAAAAAAAAAAATCTATTTCAGAAAATAAAGCACGAAATATTCTCTAGGACTTTTATATATAAAGAAATAGCCTAATCCACAACAGGATACCTACCTAACTTTATTGGACATTGACCCTTGACCAAATCTCAATCAGGGATTTCTCTGAACAGAAGGCTTCTCGATAATAAGCTGAAGCAGTCATGTGGTTGATCGGAAGTTTTGGGCGTTATAAAATGATATATACAGATACCACATGAGAGTCCGAATCAGTTGAAGTCAGTGTCGATCTTGACTCAGACACAGTTTGCAGCGACTAAGAGCACCCGTTGGGAATGTGGCCCACCGGGGCTTCCGGTTGAACACCCGACTGAGAAGCAGAAAAAGTGCGATCTTGAAGATAACACTACGTGGTATGGTCAAGAGAAGAAGTTATGGATCAATATAGCAGTCTGTCATAATCTCCCTCTATCGGTCTATGTCTCAAACACATTACAAATGCAACAACCCCTTTCGAGAATAAAGCTTGAAAAGTATATCTTTATAAAGAAGCGTTGTGGTTCTTCCCTCATCATGGTATATAACAACTTTATTTAACCAGAATAAGATAACATATCAGAGAGTGGATTTTGCTGTCGTAGCAGCCACGAGAATGAAAGTGAATGAAGACAAAGGCTGAACAAATTCGCAGATATTCCCGAACAGCTGAAAGTAACTACAGAACATAAAGGTGACGGTGATACCTCTAGTAATTTTCACACATGGATCAGTAAAGGCTTGGAAAAGTGACTGGAAAAATTGGGAATGAGAAGAATCGATACCAAAAAGATTAGTGCATCATTAAAATGGATAGAATACTCAAAAGAATCGTTGAGAACAGAGAATACTATCTGTTTCTCTGTATCAGCTGAAAAACTCGAAAGCAGCGAAATAATTATTATAGTATCTTGATCTTGCTAGACAACTGAAAAAGTCTGAAATATGGGGATGGATATAGCAATTATTGTTAGTGTCCTTGGAATAGCCAATATATATCTGAAAAAGAGACAGGGACAACAGGAGATTAGAGGAAGAATCAACAACATCCAAACTACAAGACATTTATAATCAAGTCTCCACAAGTTTCCAGATTTCTTCAAAATATTAAAAAAACATGGAAACTTGAAGAACATGATATCACTCAAAACAATGAAAAACCAGCAGGGTTGGAAAAAACTTGCAACAAAAGTAGTAATAGATAATTTACTAATATTACAATTATTATTATTATTATTATTATTATTATTATTATTATTATTATTATTATTTATTATCCTTTAGAGTTTTTCACATCAGCGTTAGCTAATGGTTTTTCCTGGAGTTTGAGTGACAGCAAGTCTCCTCTAATCTCCGGGACTCTTCTCAGTATTCCGTTCTCAATGGCCGTTCTCAATAATGCTGCCGTTTGGATGGTCTCCACTCGTCCGCCAACTTCCAAGTCCTCCAGTCCCTTTATTAATCCTTTAACTACTGAGCCAAAAGCACAAATCACAATTTGTATAAACGTCCCCTTCATGTCCCACCGCTTTTTTAATTCTCAAGCAAGGTCGAGGTACTTATTCTTCTTTTTACATTCTTTCAGTTTTATTCTGTGGTCAGCCGGGAAATCAAAGTCGACAGTTTTGCAAATCCGCTTTTTTTTTGTTGATTATTATAAGGTCTGGTCTTCTGGCCAGGATTAGGTGATCCGTGTGTATGTCAAAGTCCCATAGGAGTTTATGTGTGTCATTTTCTAGGATAGTTCCTGGGTTATGCATATACCATTTGTTCGTATGGTCAAATTTAAATTTCTTGCACATTTCCCAGGGGATCACCTTGCCCATCCAGTCGTATCTAGTCTTATACTTCTTCTGTGCTAATTTACCGCATTCGCTTATTACGTGATTGATGGCTTCGTCTCAACCAACACATTGCCTACATTTGCTATTTTGTTGAGTTTTAGTAGTAGTCGTATTACAATCAAAATTAATGATAATAATTTCACGCAAAAGTTGAAAACTATCAAGTTCAGATACATTACATTTTTACAGGAAGCGTAAGAATGAAATTGAATTGGTAGTAAAATTTACAATAACAATGGTTTTATTCTATATTGTTGAAATATACATGAAATATACAAGATTGAACTGATTGTCGCTATAGAGATCAATTTATATATAATTTATTTGATTGTCCATTCGTGAGAATAAAGTTGGTTGTTGAATTTCAATATTGCGTGCATATGTGGTGAAACTTGATAGGATATAGTAAAGGATTTGTTATAGTTACAAATCAGTAAAGTTTTGTTGATGTGTTGTTTTATGTAGATGTGCACCTCTAAAAGAAATAGAATTTCTGTTGATTTAAGTAATAAGATTCATAGTGTTTGTGTTTCAGATAAAAAGTAAAATTATTGGCGTTGGATTAACTTACTGACTTTGGCAGTATTGTCATAATTATTATCATCTAGTTTTTCAAGCAAGCGTTACCAAATAGTCTCTGCTACTTGAGACTAAGAAACAGCAAGTCTTCTTAAGTCTCCAGGACTCTTCAGTATCCTGGTTAATTTCAAGAATACTGGGTCGTTTGGAGGGTCTTGATTCGTGCTCAGATTTCCAACTCTTCCCGTCTACTTTCCAAATCTTTTGGGGATATTTCCAAGTCCACCAATAATAATTCAGCCGTTGCATTATTTTTCCGCAATTTTTTTTTTTTAGTTTTCTGGCAAGTTCCAAGTATTTGTCTCTCTTTTCGCTGTCAGATTTTCCCTCTATGGTCCATTGTCAGAGCAAAGTCTACTATACGGCAACTTCTCTTTCTTTTTGTTGATTATCACTTGATCTGGTCTTCTAGCAAGGATTAGGTGATTTTTTTCCAATAAAAATCAGAGATAATTTTTGCGTCTCCTCCAAAACGGATTCCGGATTGTGCAGGTATCATTTAGTAGTATCATCAAATTGTTTTATTAGAATTATTATAATTATTATTATTACACTCCTTGTGAGTTTATGGAACAGGCTTTAGCAGATAGTTTATCATTGGAGGCTGAGTGACAGCAAGTCTCCTTAGTTTACAAAACTCTTCTCAGTATTAGGATCGATCTCAACAATGATAAAGTTTGAAAGGTCTCGATTCGGGTTTCAATTTCGAACACTTCAAGAAGTGTCCTCTTGGTGTAATGGTTAAAGCGATGGACTGCGCAATCGTAGTAAGCGAGTTCGAATTCCACTCATGCTATTATGTTCATTTTCGGACATTGGGAAAGGTATGAGCCCCTTCTCCCCCCCCCAGTTATGGATTTAATAGTACCACTACTGTTCTTCGAGAAGGATGGCTTTGGCATTAAATTACCTAAAAAGTTTGATATGCCATGAAACAAAGAAACCAAACCAAACCAACGATTCCGGACCTCTTTCCAGTACTTTGAACCGTTCCAAGCGTTTCAATAATAATTGGTAACCGTTTGTCTCTTTTGTTCGACAGCTTTCTTAGTTATTTTGGCAACAACTAAGTTCTTGTCTCTTTTCTCACTGTCTTTGATTTTTATTCTGCTGACACGGCAAAGTCCACTAAAAGTCAGTCTTTTCTTTTGTTTACACTCACTCGGTATTGCTTTCTGCGTGGAATTAGGTAACCTCTAAAAATCCCAGAGAATTTTCTTAAGGACAGGTTGTGGTTTGTACATTGAATATTTGGCTGTATGGTGAAAATTCTTTTTTAGCACAATTGCCAATAATAATAATAATCTTGTAATCGGGATTGTCTCCATCCGTCCGCTAATATATTAAAGTCTTGAAACCCTTTTACCAATCATTTTGGGAATTGTTCCATCAGCACCAATTAAAATTGATATCACCGTCACCTCATGTTCCATAGTTTTTTTTTAAATTTCTCAAGCAAAGTCTACATATTTATCCCTCTTTTCGCTTCTTTTAAATTCTAATCTGTCGTCTGCCGGGACGGCCGTATCTATATTCAGCTAGTTATCTATTTTTTGTTGATTATCACCAAACATTGTCGTCTGGCCTAGATTATGTGATCTACTTGTATCTCAATATCCCATAGAAGTATCTACATCTCATTCGCAAGGGTAAATTCTTGGTTGTGCATATACCACTTGTTGGTAGGGGCAAATTTCAGTTTCCTAATGCGTCACCTTTCCCTACCTAGACGTGTCTAGTCATATAATCTTTTTAGGCTAATTTAATGCATTCAATATTGTGTGATTAATCGTTTCGTCTCTATAAGCACACAACGTACATTTTCTGTTTTGTTCCGTTTAAACAATTTTTGCTTTAACATAGCTCTTTCTTATGGCGTATTTTTGGGCTGCTATTAG
Source organism: Sepioteuthis lessoniana (assembly GCA_963585895.1). Classification (NCBI taxonomy): domain Eukaryota; kingdom Metazoa; phylum Mollusca; class Cephalopoda; order Myopsida; family Loliginidae; genus Sepioteuthis; species Sepioteuthis lessoniana. The sequence continues at coordinate 124,311,085 of OY757909.1, read as the reverse complement.
AAAAATTCAGTTTCTTTCCTTTTCTAAGCCATGTACAAGCCTTCTCGTGGAAGATTTTTGCATGTTTTTTGCTTGATATATCCGTACAGTCGTTTTTTTTCCCCATTTTGTTTTCTAGTTATTGATGTTCTTTAGATCCTTATGCTGTTTCTGTTGATTCTGGTTGCTGCGATTAGTCTTCCTTGGCTTATTATTTACTCCTTTAGACTTCTTTTTTCATGAGCGTTAGCAGATGGTCTTTCACTGGAGTTTGAGTGACGGGAAGTCTCCTCAAGTCTCCACGACTCTTCTCAGTATTCTGCCCGAGTTCAGCAATGCAATACTGTTGATGGTCTCCAATCGTCCTCATATTTCTAGGTCCTCCAGTCATTTATTAATGATTCGTTAACTGTACCAAGAACAACAATTACAATTGCTACTAAACGTCACTTTCATGTTCCACAGATTTTTCTGTTCCCTGGGGCGCTCGTGGTATTTATTCTTCTGAGTACTTTCTTTCGATTTTACTCTGTAGTAAGCCGGGACAGTAAATGTTACAAGCACTCTTTCTTTGTTGATTATCAGACAGTTTGGTCGTCAGGCTGAGATTAGGTGATTCATTTCTATGTCAAAATCCCATCGGAGTTTGTGTCTCATTCTCCAGAACAGATGCTAGGTTGTGCGTATACCATTTGTTCGTAAGGTCTAATCTGTATTTTTGGCACAATTCTTAGTGGATCACTTTGCCCACCCAGTCGTTTCTAGTCTCTTACTTTTTCCATGATAATTTGCTGCATTCGCTTATTATGAGATTAATCTTTGCGTCTCAATCTCCACATAACCTAAGTCTGCTGTGTTATAAAATAGCCGAGGGATTTAGGTTCATGCCTTAGAGTTTAGTTTGGCTGAGAACCTTTCGGCTCAGCACATGGGTTGGTTGGGTGTAACATTGAAGCAGGTGTTAACGCGGGTGCGAGCGGGCGGATGGAGGTGTCACTCAGATGTCATAATAGTCCGAGACGATACTGGGTGACAGGGTGCGGGTGACGTCACGCACCGGAAGCGCGCGGTGGTTGTGTGAGAATTTGAAGAGAGAAAGAGTCGAGTACTAGACGCCAAACGAGAAGGATCGATTTTTGGAGCTCGCAGGCCCGAGGCGAACGTGCGCCCTACGGAGGCCGCTCGAGTTGGGGGCCAAATGAATAAGACAGCATAGAAGATTGTGTCTCTCCTCCTTACGTCGAAACCTTTAACTCAAAGTTAATAAAAAGGTTTCATACCTGAACAAGAAGTCGTTACATGTTTTCGAATTCCGAGATTCCTATGTTCTTTATATATTCTATTGTAATGAACATTATATGTCCATTTCCCACATAGTGTTAATTGCGAATATGGTATAGCTGTTTTCTTGCGTCTAATCTATTCTTGCCATGATATGGCTGGCCTTATGGCATTGTTTTTGTTGCAGTTAGAAGAGATTCAGTTTCTCTCTTTGGATTTTTCTTTGTTAGCCACGTCCATGATTTCTCGTATGAGAAGTTGCTTATTAGTTGCTTATTAGTAGCTTAAAACGCCCATAGAGTGTTTTTTCTTCCCATTTTTCTTTTCTGGTTATTCTCATTCTTTTTGTTTTAGGGTTGTCAATATTGTTTCTGGGGGATGTGATCTGTATTTCTCCACGCTTTTAAAGTCATTGTATTGATGCGTCAACACTGTCTTCAATGCTGGCAAGTCCCCTTCCTCCATTTTTTCCTGACACGCATTGCCTTTCAAATTCATCTCTGGTATGTAGTGCCTGATGCATGGTCATTAGTTTTCTTGTTCCTTATTCCATTTGTTTAAGTTCTTCTCTTGTCCACTTCAAGAATAATCCTGACTATCCTTTGAGAGGAACAGCCCGGGTATTTATTCCTCTGATTAGGTTTCAGAGATATAGTTTTGTCTCGAGTAGCTTTCTGGTTCTTCTGAGATACTTTTTCTTTATTTTTTTCTTTTATTTCCTGTTGTTTGAAAGTGTTAGCTTCCAATATTCCCAGGTATTTGTAGGTTTCGTTTTCTCCAGAGCGTTCTAATTTTGTCTTGCCTTGGAAATTTCCATTCCGTCCGCCAGGTGTCGTTTGCCGCTTTTCATTACTATCATGGCGCTTTTTCCTATCCCCAAATTCCATCCCTATATCCTGACTGTATATTCTAACTGCGTGTATTAGAGTTTCAAAATCTTTTTTTTTCGCCAACAGTTTGATGTCGTCCATGTTACATTAGATTGATTATTTCCGGTGTTTTATAAAGTTTGTATCCAGCGGTGCATTTTCAGAGTTTTTAGTTCAGTGTCATCATCACCATTATAAATAATAATGTTGATAGTGCATCTCTTTGGATCTCCCTACAGCTAAGCTTTATTCCTCCTTCTGTCAAATCCACTTTCATGGTTGTCATGGTTTTCTCAATGAAGTTGATGACTTTATTCGATATTTTGTGCATTTTGAGGCGATTTATTATACAGCTTTGTGGGAGCATATCGTCTGCCTTTTTCAGTCAATACAGGCCATAGCCAGATTTTTCTGTCTGGTCTTGCTCTCGTTGAGGATGTGTTGATCAATGCAGAGTAGTTCCCCAGTGTCTCTGGTTCCTTTGCGGAATAATTTCTGTTTCTCAAGAAACAATCCACGGCTTGTTTATGAGTTATAAACATCTTCCTTTATTTGTGCCGTTGTTATTTTCTACAATATAGGTAGGCACATTATAGGTCTGTAGTTGTTTGGGTCGGTTCGTTTGAGGGTCTAATTATATGGATTAATATGGTTCTTTCTTTGGTCATGTCTCATCATTCTAGGTTGATATTGGGTTGTCCATATACCATTTTTTCCATATGGTCAAATTTAAATGCCTTGCACAACTCACAGTGGATCACCTTGCCCGCCCAGTCATGTCTAGTCTTATATTCTTTCTGTGCTAATTTTTGCTGCATTCACATATGTGATTGATCGTTTCGTCTCTATCATCACATAACCTACATTTGCTATTTTGTTGCGTCTCATCTATTATCGATTTGATATGATTCGTTCTTATGGCGTTGTTTTGTGCTGCTATTAGAAGAGATTCAGTTTATCTCTTAAGGTTGCCCTTATTTAGGCACGTCCAGGTTCTCTTATGTGAGATGTTGCTTATCAGTTCTTTAAAACATCCACAAATTTGTTTTCCTTGCCAACTTTGTTTTCTCGTTATTGTTGTTCTGTTGGTCCTAGGGTTGCCAGGATTGTTTCTGCTCGCTGTGATCACTCCTTTTCCGCACTTTTCTATGTATTGTTCGAGTCGTTGTATTGATACGTCAACACTGTCTTCAATGCTGGTAAGTCCTCTTCCTTCTTTTTTTTCTAATACATATAGTCTCTCAACGTCATCTATGGGATGTAATGCCTTTTTCATGGTCATTAGTTTTTTGTTTTTGTTTTTTTTTTTTTTCCATGTGCTTAAGTTCTTCTCGGGTCCACTTCAAGAATGGTTCGAAATATCTTACGAGTGGTTCAGCCCAATATTTATAATTATTATTACTATCATTTAGTCCTTTTCGAATTTTTTTCACCAGCGTTATCCGATGGTTGGTCATTGGTGTTTAAGTGACAGGAAACCATTTTCCATCCTAAAGATAACGTTGACTGACTACATTTATCAAAAACAGAAGGAGGAAGTGGAAGATCACCCGCTAAGGCTAGTGAGAAATTTTCAAATGAGTAACATTATCATCATCATGTCATGCTACAAGCGCAGATCCCCCTGACGCTCTCCCGTCACCTTTCTCTATTGTCCATCGCTAGTTTGTTCCTTTCGTTTACAAAGTGATTTATATTTTCCCTACATAACTTATTCTTTCTATTCTTTTCCGTATTATTGATTCTCGCTATGATATAATTGGTCCTTAAGGTGATTTTTGTGCGGCAATTAGGAGAGATTCAGTTTGTCTCTGGATATTTCCTTTTCTTAACCATATTCAAGTATTTGTGAGTGGAATCTCACCGTTTCATCACTTAAAATACTGTTGATTTAACTTACTCCGTCTTTTCTCGAGTTATATAGACTGTCTGCGTTATCTCTTGAATGCATAGCCTTGTTCATAGTCATTAGCTTTCTTTTTCTTTGGTCCTCTCGTTTGAGTTTCTCTTTTGAGAATTTTAAGACTGATACAGAGATTCTTACTCTGAAACTACCCAGTTGTTCTTCCCTTTGACGGGACGACAAGCTTTTTTATTCTTCTGAGGTACATTTTACTTATTTTCCCATCATTTACACTTGTTTAATATGTCTTCTGCGTGTTTCCTTTGTTAGCTTGAAGAAGCAGAAGGTACCCCGCACAAATAATTACGGACAACGACTATGCCGATCATAGAGCACTTCTGACAAATGCACCTGCACAAGCCGAAACCCTGCTACATAATCTGTAACGAGCAGCTGCTGGCATATACCGTTATGTTAATGCACACAAGAGGTAACATATGTGATTTAATCAAAGAGGTGACATCTCCACACTAATCGGTAGCTCTCTGAAACGAGTTGACAAGTTCAGCTACCTATGAAGTAGAGTCTCACCAACCAAGACAGACATCAATATGTGACTAGCAAAGGCATGGACAGCTAACGATAAGCCATCGGTCATATGCTAGTCAGACCTGGCCGATAAAATAAGACGCAGTTTCATCCAAGCAGCAGTCGAGTCGATACTACTGAATTGATGCACTTCATGGATGCTAACTAAATGTACGGATAAAAAGCTTGACGGCAACTCACACTTAAACTGCGTGCTTATGCTTAACTGAATTATTTCAAATAGAACTGTTTTTCTACATTAAAACTGTATTTACACTTAACTGAATTATTACATATAACTGCTTGAATAGTTTGAAATAGAAATGCTTTTGACAATTAAACTGTGTACTTATGCTAAACTGAACTGTTTTCAATAGAAGAGATTATTTACATGAAAATGGATTTGGCGTTAAATAACCTACAAAGGTTGATATGCCATAAAAACCACCTAACCAAACCAAACCATCCTATTCATTTTCATCTTTTACAAATAGCTTCATGTCCTCTACGTAAATACGATGATTAATTCTATGTTGTTTTTTGTAGCTTCCGGTGAAGTAACGAAGTCTCTCTGGAAGGTATTTCTCTGGAAGTTTTTCCTCCCGCTGTTTATTCAATTTTCCATTTTTTTCATGATGAAGTGAATAACTTTGTTGCCTCTTTAGTATATTGTTAGTCCATCTATAATCTTAGTTTGCGGTATAAAATTCATTGGCTTTTTGTAGTCGTTCCACAACATGGCTACAATTTCCACCCCTTTTTTTTACCCTCTTCGACGATGAACTGATCAGTTTCGAGATCAACTCTTCCTCTTGTTACCCTTTGACTTCCTTTCTGGTTTTTATTTTTTTTCAGAAATAGTCCGAGGCATCTAAGCCTGTAATAGATATATATCTTAATCTTTGAGATCAGGATATTCCACATCATGAATAGACACGTTATCGGTCTATAGTACTGGTGCTGGTTATTTTTTGTGTGTCCTTTTGAATCAGTGTAGTTTTTCTTAGTTATCCACTGGGATATAATGCTCCTCCTAGGCATCTACACGATTATTGAGCCAGCTGCTTATGGGTAGACGTGATTTTTTTAAAAAATAAGAACCTTTATATGTCCCCATAGCCTGAGGTTTTCTAATTAGATATTCTTTGAGTGTTACTTTTAGTGAGTCGAGGTTTACGTCTTCCTCAGGACTTTCACCAATCCTTGCAATTTCTTTTTTATGTTATTTATTCATTCAGACTTTTTTTTATGTTCTTTCTATTCCTATATTTTACAACAACATTATTTCATTTTCTTTACTTCCGGTTGTTTGTCTTCGTTCATCTCCTCCATCTTATGGGTAGAATTTTCTTTTGTTATTTCGGAATTTCTAATTTCATTTGTATTGTTTGACATGGTCCGTGTATTTTTTGAGTCTTCTTTCTTTTGCCAACATCTTTGATTTATCATTTCAAGTGGTATTGTCAGATTTGTCAATTGGTTAGCTTAGGACTTTTCATTCTACTATATTCTTGTTTGCTCTTCCTTCTTTAGCACTTTACCTTGTAATCATTTTTATCTGTCCTTCTATCTAATTTCCCAGCGAAGTTATTATTATTATTATTATTGTTATTATTATTATTATTATTATTATTATCTAGACTTGTACAGTTTTTCACATCAGCGTTAGCTGATGGTCTTTCACTGATGTTTGAGTGACAGAAAGTCTCCAGGACACTTTCCAAGTATTCTGAATGATCTCAGTAATGTAATAGTTTGGATGGTATCCACTCGTTCTCTTATTTCCAAATCCTTCTGCCCCTTTAATAATTCATCGGTGACTGTACCAAGAGTACCAATTACAATTGGAATAAGCGTCATTTTCATGTTACACAATTGTTTCACTTCACTAGCAAGGTCAAGGTATTTGTTGTTGTTGTTGTTGTTGTTGCACTTGTTCTTGTTCTTGTTCTTCTTGTTCTTCTTTTTTTTTTTCTTGTTCTTCTTGTTCTTCTTGTTCTTCTTCTTCTTCTTATTATTATTATTATTATTATTATTATTATTATTATTATTATTCCTATGAGAGTTTTTCACTGGAGTTTGAGTGAGAGCAAGTTTTCCCAAGTTTCCAAGACTCCTATTTAATTTTAACTCATTTGATACGATAAGTTTTGTGCTCTTTTTTTTTTTTTTTCTCAATTTACATCAGCTCTGTGCCGAAATTGAACGTAGTTTAAAGGTGCTGCTGTGGGCGATGGATAATAGGGAAGGATGGAGAGAGAGAGGAGGGGGAATCCATGCTGACAGCGAACTTTGATGATAATGATGAGTATAGAAGAAACTCATTAAAAAAAGAAGATAGAAAATTTGGATTTTTAAAACATGAAAATATTTCATTACAGCCACTTAGGCCTTTCAATGAACATACTCCAAGAGAAATTCTCAAAAAAAAAGTTTCTGCTTATATTGGGAATTTAATTACAGATTATTAATCAGTTTAATGATACTATCTTAAATTATCGTAATAAATTATCTTAAGATGATGTTAAATATATATACTTTTTATTGTGTTTTTTGTCAATCTTTTCCGTAATATTATGTGTGTAATATATAAGTAATGTACTACTCGTTTATAACATCGGTTCGGTTAGTGTTCTCCAGGAAATTTGAAAATGGAATAAGAGAGTTTTATGTTGGGGTAAACTAAAGATTATTTCTCTCGAAGTTTTCATCAGATGATGAACCTCGACTCAAACATAGTTTCAAGGTTTTCTCATCATTACCATTAACCCAAGTTGCTCTAGTCACACATAAAATATCGACACACTTGTTGAATAGATGTTGGAAGTGTTTTGAAATGATTTTTTGGTAAATTTGAATTGTTATTATCAATTAGTTATAATTCTCTATTTCTTAGATATCAATATTTATTTTAAAAATAGTGTACTTTTACGTCTAATTTAAGGTCGTCCGAAGGATGTTATTTGCTTTTTTGTTTTTTTGTTTTTCTTTTTGATTTTCCTTTATTTGTTTATGTTGTTTGAGAATATATATATATATATATATATATATATATATATATATATATACACATATATATATATATATATATATATATATATATATATATATATATATATATACCACAGAAAATGGAAAGGAATTCGATGTGATATGTAAATATAAAAATTCTCGTACCAAAGAAAATAAGGTATTCAGAGAATAATATTTTTGTTGTTGACTATCAACCAACGTTAAGCGTTTCGGTTTTTATGTTAAACCATCATCAAGGCGTTGTTAATATGTGATGTTGTATCTCCTGATCTACTTTCAAACTTAAAAAGGGAATGATGAAATGAGAAAAAATCTAAACATTCTATTGGATGTAAGTAACGTAATAAGCTTACGAAATATGCTGTTAAGCATACAGCAACCGCTGTAGTATTTAACAATGTGGGTGTAAACGCGTACATGTGTGTGTGTGTGTGTGTGTGTGAGTGTGTGTTTCTTATTTCATGTGTGTTTAACTTTTAATCAATTATAGTTTTATCTATTTATAAAGATGACACAAATTTGTAACATTAAAAATATACTTTACCAATAAAAAATAAATCAAATATGTGATTAAGATTGCTGTCCGGACGTTTAAATTTGATCAATATTTTCTGACACCTCCATATTTTATCAAACACTTAACCACTTTCATTTTACCAACTAGAGAATCCATTTTTTTCTAAACCACCCGTAGTTATTCCTTTCTTACCCGACAATAACGAGTCTCTCGAGAAGTATTTGTGTACGTGTCGTAAATGATGGGTTGTGTGTAATGTTAACTGCATAGTGCCAGCCGTGTCTCCTGCAGACAAAAGAAAAAGCAAAAACAAAAAATGATTAGTCACTAAGCAATCCCCTAGAAGGACAAGACGAAAAAGAGTTGGCCCCGAACTCCCACACCTCTTGTTCTGGTTGGTATACGTTCCCATCCTCCTTAACCGTTTTTCCGCCTAACCCCACACCCGGAAGGGAGAGACGATCAAATGGAGTCTCTTCGGCTGCAGAGCGTTTCTAATCAAAGTAATTTCGTCTGTTTATCATCCTTTTATTTTGTTAATTTTACGACCATTTAACAGTTGATGGGTGTTGACTGGGGGGAGGGAAAACAATTCGGCATTGTTTTGTGAGCAGCCGTCCAGGACGTTGTAGACCACTAGGGCTTTTGCCAATCGGTTGTGTAGCATTGGCAAGGCGGCGGAAACAATGGGCTGCGGGAATGATTTCATATTATTTTCTTGTCTCGTGAGAGTTTGGAAATGGCCTTTCGTAATTTTGAAATCTTTCTTACTTTTTCTTTTCACATTTCCCTCTCTCTTTCTCTCTCTTTCTCTGTCTATCTGTCTGTCTGTCTGTCTCTCTCCCTCTTTTGTTACTATGTTAATCAGTTAATGAAGATATTTTATTGCCGACTGATATCGAAGGAAATAAAGAAATATGGCAGTGTTTAACTGAACCCAAAGTTATGGTCAAACAGGGACCAAAATAATGATAAGATCAGGTAAATTAAGGAAAAGAATGTCCTAACATGAATCTTTGGCATCATCATCTCTTCGTCATTTTGTTCTCATTAGAAAAAATCTAACTGCATCAACAGTATCATAAACATACCAATTTGAATAATAATAATAATAATAATAATACACGACTGGGTGGGCAAGGTGATCCACAGGGAAATGTGCAAGAAATTTAAATTTGACCATACTAACAAATGGTATATACACAACCCAGCACCTGTCCTAGAAAATGACACGCATAAACTCCAATGGGACTTTGACATACACATAGATCACCTAATCTCGGCCAGAATATGAGACCTTATAATAATCAACCAAATAAAAAAGAAAGAGAATTTGCAAAACTGTCGACTTTGATGTCCCGGCTGATCACAGAATAAATCTGAAAGAATGTGAAAAGAGAGATAAGTACCTCGACCTTGTTAGAGAATTGAAAAAAACTATGGAACATGAAGGTGACAATTATACCAATTGTGATTGGTGCTTTTGGCACGGTAACTAAAGGATTATTAAAGGGCCTGGAGGATTTTGAACTTGGTGGCTGAATGGAGACCATCCAAACGACAGCATTACTGAGTCCTGGAGACTAGAGGAGACTTGCTGTCACTCAAATTCCAGTGAAAAACCATCTGCTAACGCTGATGTGAAAAACTCTAAAAGAGTAAATAATAGAAAAACTGGATTTTTCAGTTCATATGTCCAGTTCAGGAAGGATCCAGATTCTCTAACTTTGGTTATTGCTGTTACATTTCTCTTCCAAATTATTCTTGTTCTTCTGAAATTTTTTCCTTCACTCCCCATTTATTCGTATTCCAATGTCGTTCTCTCCATTCTCGTATTCCAATGTCGTTCTCTCCATTCTCGTATTCCAATGTCGTTCTCTCCATTCTCTTATTCCAATGTCGTTCTCTCCATCCTCATATTCCAATGTCGTTCTCTCCATCCTCATATTCCAATGTCGTTCTCTCCATTCTCGTATTCCAATGTCGTTCTCTCCATTCTCGTATTCCAATGTCAGTCCTCTCCATCCTCATATTCCAATGTCAGTCCTCTCCATTCTCGTATTTCCATTTCAGTCTTCTTCGTTCAATATCCAAGATACTTTGTTGTTCTTTAACTGAATTAATTTGGTTAATTTCATTTTTCTTTTCTGCATCACTAGAGTCGCATATATTTTTGTGCTGAACATATTTTTGAAACCTCGAACTGCTTTTTATAATGATAATTATTTTACTCCACGTGAGTTTTTCTCGATAATATTACCTATTGGATTTTCAGTGAAATCTCTTCATGTTTCCGAGACTGAGTATTCTAGACGATGGCCATGATTCTTCATTTTATCCTTATTTAACCTAGTATCTTTCCCAGGCTTTTGTATTCCAAGCCAAGTACACTATCTACTATCGGTATCACCGATGCGTTCATACTGAACAGTTTTTTTTTAGGTCTCCGTATAGATCCAATCATATGTTCATAATTTTGCTTTCTTTTATTTTAGATGAATAGCCTGCTGGAATATTGAAATTGATTGGTTAACAAGTACTTTTCTACATAATATTATTATTATTATTAGTGGTAGTAGTAGTTATAATTATAGTAGTTTTAGCATCATACTGTAGTCTTTATTTACAAAATGGACGAATCATTATTTTCGTTACTAATATTATTATTATTATTGATGCTAAAAAGAATGATAACAACATATTATAATGATATTCATTATCATTATTATATTTTACTCCCTAGGAGTTTTTAGCAGTGGAAGAATTCTATTGGAGTCTGAGTGAGAGAATGTCTTCGCAGTTATCCTGGGTATTATAGCCGATATTCTCTCTGTTAGAGTTCGGATGGTATCGAGTCTTCTTCTGATTTACAATTCTTCCAGTCTCTTTTCTAAAACTTTGACGTTCGTTCAAGTGCACCAAATACAAATGGTATCACCGTCATCCTCATGTTCTAGAGCTTTATTTTTAGTTTTCAGGCAAGATCCTGTTATTAGTCAACTTTTTTGCTTTCTTTCGTTTTTACACTTTGCTTCACGGGAATAGATTTTTAAAAATTTTAATTAAGACTAGGTCAAGGGTTTGAGCTGATATTAGGTTGTCTGTTTGAATCTCAATGTATGCGTTTCGTTTCTTGGATAGATTCTGGTTTGTGCATATACCGTTTAGTAGTAGGGTCAAAATTCAATCTTTTACACAGTGGATCAGTTTTCAACTCCTCGCTTCGTACCGAGACTTCTACTCCTTTTGTGCTAATTTGCTGCATTCACTTTTCATGTGATAAATTATTTTGTCGCTACCTTCACGTTATCTACATTAGCTGTTCTGTTGCTCATTATCCATTTTTTCATTTAATATGAACTTTTGGCAACAATTTGAGCTTCTATTAAAAGAGCTACTGTTTCTCTCTACAGGTTTCCCATGTCCAGGTCTTTCCACGTATAATCTTCCCAGTTTGCTTTTTGAAGTATCCCTACACTTATTTCTCTTCCGATTTTTGTTTTGTTCCTTGTTGATTCTTTTAATGAATTCCTTGTGTCCTCGAATTGCTTCATCTACTCAGTCTTCGATGCTGGCGGGTTCTCTTCCTACTCTTTTTCTTATCACATATTTAGTCGATGTATTTTCTTGGATGTAAGCCCTTATGCATTATCATCAATTTCCTTCTTTTTTGGTCCATCTGTCCGAGTTCCGTCATTGTCCATTTTCAGAAACGTTCAAAATATTATACAAAGAGGACTGTCGCAGTGTTTATTCCTTTAAAGACATTTCGGCAGCAGACCTTAGTTTTGAGATTTTTTTTGTTCTTCTGAGTTACTTTTTTTTATTTTTTCAAAACTTTTTCTTTATTCTCTTTTTATTTGATGGGGTCCGCTTGCAATATTTCCAAGTACTTACAATTTCTTTTCTTCAAGTCTTCTGATATCTTTTCTGATTTTATTTTATTTTTATGGTCTTTCTTTATTCATTTTTTCATTATCAGTATAGTAGATTTTCAATCACAAAATATACTCCTATGTCGTATAGTAGTGTATACTTATAGTTTGTAAAAATATTTATTATTCCTTCACATTTTTGGCATTTTAGATAAGGTAGTTGAACTCTTCCTATTATTCTTTTAAAGTTCGTAGCCTCTGCACATTTCCTTGAAATATAAATGAGTGGCATCAGTTCTTGAAGAAATAATTGCAACGAGAGTGAAGCCCCCGGTTAGATTCTTTCTGGATTTTCACCTCTGTTAGGGTTTGTCCTGCTGCTGTTAATTCTACTTCCCGGTTTTCCATAGTTTATGAATTTGTCAGATATTTTGTAAATATTCTGACTTTCTATCATTCTTTTAAGACATTATTATTATTATTAGTAGTAGTAGTAGTAGTAGTAGTATTAGTAGTAGTAGTAGTAGTCGTAGTAGTAGTAGTAGTAGTAGTAGTATATTTTCATTTCTACGCTTCGGCTTTAAAAGCTTATCAACCAAATCAAGTATTATATCATTGCTAAAACATTATGTCAAAAGATCGGAGAGATTGCAAAATCCTGAATCCATAAAACATGTCTGATAATCTACAATGGCGCTAATGTCATTTTCTTGGAGAAACGTGCACCAAAAACACATCTTCCTGATCATCATTAATATCGAGAAATACATCTCCATAATAATCATCATTAACCTACACATTATCTGCATCACAATCTTTTGTAACATTAATATTGTCGTCACTACCGTCATTATTTTCAATAAATTCTGCTTGATCATTACCAGTAGCAAAATCATAATCATTATTTTCTTTATTAAAATATCATTAACATTATAACCGATATCGGTAATAAGTAAATTATCATCAGTATGAATAAAACCTTTTTTTCTAAATCTCCACATTGTCATATTTCACTAATATCATTTTTTTTTCTTAGAAACTTCATAATTTTTTCTTGAACATCATTCTTATCCTCATAATCGCTAACATTATCCTTATTTTCACTTGCATTATCTTTAACCTACGAATATCATCAACGTTTTCACTAAAATCATTGTTATCATTATCAAGAATACAATTAAAAATCTCATTATCATTAACATCATTTGCACCATTTTGTTTATTCCTTCATGTCTTTCTTAAAACTGTTAACATCAACATGCTAACTGAAATAACATTATTTAATGACTCCCATCTGCCAAAGCCATCAAATGATATAGGCACCATTTTCTTATTCATTTCAGAAAGATTCATGGTAAAAAGTCATCACGAAAATTATTCAGAAGTATGTATTTTCTAAGCCCCTCCGCCGCGAACAGGATATGATACAAATCAATTTTCTTAGGCAGAGTGAAGCTAAATCTGAACTCTTCTCCTAGACTGGTTGTCATAGCAGCCCGCTCTATTATTTACTCATGCCTAGGGTTACAAAGGATGGATTCATGCTTTTAGCGCTAACTGTAACACAAACGATATTTCCTGGAAATAAACGCGGGTAATCACGTCAGAAACCGACGATATATTCCGAAGTATTCGTATTTGGATCACTGTCGGAACTACTATTAGGCGAAACGCATATATATTTATGTCCCTAAAGTTTACTCAATCCTTTTGCAATGTCACTATTTATTATTTTATATATTCACTATTCTTAAAACGAATTTAAAAACAAAAACAAAAAAAAACTATTAAAGATAAAAACTCATTGGGTTAAACCAATCAATTGGATATTATTTATCTGGTTAAACTCAGAATTTAGTGTCATTCTTAAACGTAGGTTTGATAATCACTGTCATTGTTTGGTTTCTTTGTTTAATGACACATCAACCTCTTCAGGTTATCTAATGTGAAATTTATCCTTGTAGGAGAACAGAAGTGGAACTATATAACCCATACCTGGCGATAGGTGAATAAAAAGATTCGACACTGTTCTAAGTGTATTAGGGGTATCTCGTGGTGTAATGGTTAAAACGATGGACTGCGGAATCGTAGTAAGCGGGTTCGAACTCCAGTCGCACTATTACGTTCACTTTCGGGCAAATACCCTTGGGAAAGGTATGAACCCCCTTATCCTCCCAACTATGGGTTAAATAGTACCACTACTGTTCTTCTAGGAGAATGGATTTGGCATTAAATTACCTACAAAGATTGATATGCCGTTAAACAAAGAAACCAATCTAAACCAAGTTTATTTCTTCGAAAGTGAAGGTAATAGCGCGATTGGAATTCGAAATTGCTTACGATAATGTCCCTGTCCAACATGTTAACAACTATACCAAGCTATTTTTTAACTAATGTTTTTGAATAATACAATATGTTTTCGGTCATTAAATAATTTGTAAATTGTCCTCAATGAATATTCTGGAAAGTTTCTTCAAACTTTCTTGCTTAGTTTAGAGCCATTCTATATTACTTATCAAAATAAATATCTACGCAATTTAAAAAAAAAAAAACCTTTTAAAAAATTTATGGTAAATCATGACCATATCAATTTTATCTTTAGATTACATAAAATTACTGTTTTTGATTATATGATTTTTATTTTGAGTTGAAAATATCGGTGGATTTAAAAATTACTTTGGTGGTACAAATCAGTGCATAAAGAGAAAAGTTCAGTGACATAGTTTGGCCATTCAAAATATGAACATTCACAATACATTTCATTTTAGAAAAACAAGTATACTTCGTTACACCAACGTACTGTCAACCCATCGCTAAAAATAAAACATTGAACCACCTTTATCCTTACAAGACTCCAGTATTTATTCGTTGAAACTACGACACGAGTTTTTTTTTTTCTGTTCGTCTCTTTCATATGCAATAACTGCATTTTGTTAGGAAATATCTTTAACAATTTAAGTATTTTCCAAATATCAATGTTCTTCTATAAAGATGCATTTGGCATTAAATAACCCACAAAGTTTGATAAGCTATTAAACAAATAGACAAAACCTATTAAATTTATTTAATGTTTGAATGGTGTAATATATTTCGTTATTTGTGTATTGAACTGAATGGGAAATTCAACTACATTACAGCTGGATTCAGAGTGAGTGTCTGTATATCTGTTATCGAACTTGGTTAATTCAATTTTTTTATCAGTTAACAAAATGAAATCTTTATCAATTAAAGACTTTTCGTTACTTTTCGTGATATTATCTTTACTAGTATTTCACTTCTGGTGAGTTTTTCCCATCAGTTAACGCTGATGGTCTTCCAATTAAGAAACAGAAAGTGTCTGCAGATTTCCTGGACGCTTCTCGGTATAATAAAACTGTAGTCTAGATTGTTTCGATTCTTCCACTGATTTGCAAATCGGCCATTCTCTTCTCAAATCTTTTAGGGATCGTTCTGAGTGCATAAACTACATATTATCAACATCATCCTCATGTTCCACAGTCTTTTCAGCTTTAATTCAAGTTCTAAGTATTTATCTTTCTGATTTCTTTTATTTTCATTCTGAGGTCCACTAGAACGTCAAAATCCGCGGGCGGGCAAATACTTTTTTTTTTCTTGGTGATTTACATTAGAGCAAGTTTTCTGGTCGGGATGATGTGAATCGTCTGTATTTCAGAATCGCAGAGAATTTTATGTATCTCGTTCTTTAAGGATGATTTCTGGTTTGGGCATATACCATTTTTCAGTATATTCAAATTTCAGTCTTTTATACAGTTCCTATGGAATCAACTTTCACGCCCAGTCATAATATGGTCTTGCTACATCAGTTATCAGCGTGATTAACCATTTCAAATTTTTCACCACATAATCTACACTTACAATTATGTTGCATATTATCAGTCTTCGCATCAATATAATTGGTGCTTATGGCATTGTAATTAAAACTTCACATTCTCTGTTGAGGTTTATCTTTAGATGTCATGTCCAGGTTTTTCTCGCGTGAAATTTCGTCAGTCAGTTACTTGAAATATCTATACATTTGTCTTCTTATTTCCTTGTCTCATAATAATAATAATAATAATAATAATAATAATAATAATAATAATAATAATAAGAAGAAGAAGAAGAAGAAGAAGAAGAAGAAAACAACACAATGGATATTTCAAGTGACATCGAACACGAGAAGGCTTGGACATTGCAAAGAAAGAGAAACCTTATGAAAGAAATTGAATCTATTTGGACAACTGAATTAAACAACGCCGTAAGGACTATGTCAAAGCAAGAATAGACAAGACGCTACAAAATAGTACATGCATATTATATGGCGGCAGGGACGAAACCATCAATCACATAATATGTGGATGCAGTAAATTAGTGCAAAAAGAGTATAAAAGTAAGCATGACTGGGTGGACAACGTGATCAAGTGAGAATGGTGAACGAAGATTAAATTTGACCATATGAACAAATGGTATAAGCAAAACTGTAAATTCGTCCAAGAAAATGAGACGCAGAAAATTATTGGGGATTTTGAGATACAAACAGATCACCTAATCTCTGCGAGACGACCAGACCCAATGAGAGTGAAAAAAGAGAGGACTTTGCCGTTTCAGCAGACCTGAGGGTAAAACTGAAGGAAAGCCAAAAGAAAGATACCAAGAACTAAAAAAAATGTGGAACGTAAAGGTGAAAGTGATAACAAATGTAATTGGTGCTTTCAAGACAGTCACTAAAACGCGTAGGGACTGAAGAATTTGGAAATAAGAGGAGGAATGGAGACAATCCAAACTACAGAATTGATGAGATTAGCCAGAATACTCAGAAGATTCCTGAGACTTTAGGACTCTTGCTGCCACTCAGATTTTAGTGGAAAAACACTGGCTGATTCGATTTAAACGAGTAAAATAATAATAATAATAATAATAAAATGAACGAATCTTTGCTGCGTGGTGTTCGAGGCAGATGAACGGATCTTTGTTATGTGTTGTTCGAAGAAAATCTGGTCAGTAGCATTTCTTTAATTCAAAAAAACATTGATTTTCCCTTACTCAAAAAATCTTTTGAAGATTTTTTGTATTTTAAATGAAGACTTTTTAATTACTAAAATTATTATCAGGTAAACTATGATGTGCCTTCAATAAGTTTCCAGACGTTTTTGTACAGAAATTTAAAATTTTCATAGACTCTTCAAAATTCAGTATGTTATTGCTATACACCTTATGAGATGACTGACTTATTTTTATGATTTCAGGTTCAAATGAACAGCTACTGCAACAATTGGAATACACCCTACTGAAGCCTGATAGTCACAGCTGGTGAATTTCAAAAATGCAATCTGGTCGTGAGAAGACTTTAGAAGAACGATATGCAATAAAATTCAGTTTTAAACTTGGAAAAATGCCACAGAAACGTATGGAATTCTTCAGACTGCTTTTGGGCCATATTGCATGAATCGAGCATCAGTTTTTGAGTGGCATAAGAGATTCAAGGAAGGCAGGGAGTCTGTGAGAGATGATGAGAGATGTGGAAGGAGTAAGGAAGTCAGAACACCAGAGTTGATTGGCCAAAGATATAATTTCATTGATAAGGACCGCCGTGTGTCTATAGAGACAATAAGTGCACAGTTTGATGTCAGTGTGGGAACTGTACACACAATTATTCGCGAGGAACTGAAGATGCAGAAGAATTGCGCGATGTTTGCCCCAAGGGTGCTCAGAGAAGATCAGAAAGAAAGACGTTGTCATGACAGCAGGGAGAAGGTCGAGCTGATCAATTCAGATCCTGCAGTTCTTGATGCTTTGGTGACCTGCGATGAAAGTTGGATATACTGCTATGACCCAGAGACCAAGAGACAGAGTTCCCAGTGGAAGCATACTGGCTTTCCCAGACCCAAGAAGGCCAGCCAGAGCAAATCGACCCACAAACCTTTGGTGATACCTTTTTTGACAGCACTGACATGATATACATGCCCTGGGTTCCCACAGGACAGATAGTCAACAAGAAATACTATGTTGAAGTTTTAAGGGAGTTCAGGTAGAGATTCCGTTGGAAGAGACCAGCACTCTTCAAATTGGGTAAGTGGCATTTCCACAAGGACAATGCACCAGTCCACAACTCTATCCTTGTCACAGACCAAGATGGGCATCAAGACAGTTCCTCACCGTCCCTATAGTCCAAACCTTGCTCCCTGTGACTTTCGGTTATTCTCTAAGCTCAAGGAAAAACTTAGAGGCTGTCGTTATGAGACAATTGAGGAGATGAAAGATGCTATGACGAAGGTCACTGACACGCTCACACACAAGGACTTCCATGGGGCCTTCCAGAAGTTGTTGAAACGATACAAGTGCATTGCAACCGGAGGAGATAACTTCGAAGGGGACCAGAGTTTTATGTGTACTATCAATAAATGTGCCCATTCGAAAAAAAAGTCTGGAAACATATTGAAGGCACCTCGTATATCGAAATCACGAAAAAAAGTTGTTTAAATTTATATGGCTCATTCATGCTTTCTCTCAACCATTGAAAAAATACGTACGTAATATAGTTTTAAAGCGCTAAGAACTGATACCGTCGTCAATATTAACGGAAAACATCAGGAACCTCAACTTAATTTTCGATGAGGCTGTTCATTTCTAAATAGTGCAATAAATATAAAGCATAAAGTGGATCAAGAAAAACTGAAACTAGTTCTGGTCAGTTTGAGAAATAAGGCAAAGTTAGCAAGATAATGGACTTTAACAAAATTAAAAACTTAGAGTGTTTTTTTTTTTGTGTGTGTGTGTGTGAGAGAGAGAGACCCGCTGTTCAGATACAGTCTCTGTGACTGTTCTTGGTCACATCTGTGTCAGGCACGCAGATAATGAACAATACCTGGTTCTGGTATAGCCACAATATATCACCCATGATAAAAATGTTGAATCAAAATATGACACAACGTGGGACCCAGGCAACAAGCTTGGGTATCATTATCGGCAGGTGCACTTCTGATAGTCAACATAGGTGACCCAATCGTCATCCTGTGAATTTTGGCTATACTTTTTTTCAGGTACACGAATGACGATTTAAGGAACCACAAAAACCAGAGACGTAAACTCAAAACATGGACTAGGGAAGACAACCAACTTTCACAATAGTGCTATTTTAGGAGCAACCCTTCACAAAGAGGATATAGGAAAAAATGATAGAGATCTGGCAAGAATATGCTAGTTTTCAGACAACAAGCCAAAGACCAACCAACCAAGTCAGAACAATAATAACGAAAGGTTGGTTTTCTGGCCTTGAAATGCTAGAAATACCAAAAAAAAAATACATAGTGAACAAGTTAATACAGAACAAGACACATCAAGACTTAACAAACAAAAACAATCTAACAGAAAGGAAACTACACTATTATTGAGAACAGACAGAATACTGAGAAGAGTCATGGAGACTTGAGGTGACTTACTGTCACTCAAACTTCAGTGAAAGGCCATCAGCTAATGCTGATGTGAAAAAACTCTCAAGGTGTAAAAATCATTATTATTATTCCTTTGAGAATTTTTCACACCCGCATTAGCTGATGGTCTTTTCGTTTATTTTTTTTATTTTACTCTGGAGTCTTCCGAGAGGGCAGAGTCCACTATTTAGCAGGTTCTTTTTTATTTGTTGATTATCACTTAGACTGGTCATATGGCCAAAATTATGTGACCTGTTTGTATCTCGAAATCTCAGAGAATCTGTTCGTGTTATTCTCCAAGGCGCATTCTGGATTGTGAATACACTTTTTTGTATGATAAAATTTAAATATTTTGCATATTAGTAATGGATCACCTTCCACACAAAGTCGTGACTCGTCTTTTATTCTTTTAGCGCGAATTTGCATGAACAGAATAGCATTTCTACTTGAAATTACTTTGAGAGCGACTACCAGTATCTTGCTTTTGCGGTTATTTGCCAATGGCTATCAAATCCATATACGCTGGATTTATATTTTAAAATATATCCATATTTACGCAACCCCTCCGCTCGGGCAGGATATGACACTTACTCCTGTTTGTTTCATGAAAATGTCGAGGGCACCTCTGTAAATAGAGTCAAATATTTTATCGAATATTAAAAGACTGAAGTTGTTGAGCAAAACAGTAAGTAAAGTTGTCGACCGTAGTCGAGGGCGACCAGAAGGCTCTCTTTTCAATAGCTACTACACCGAGGTGTAGGGAAGGGAGCTACTTCTTTCCCTGGATTCCTCCACTTTACCCTCGATACGTACCTTATATTGCTGTGTGTTTAGCTAGGAGATATCAAGTACCATTTTTAAAGTCTTTGGTATGACGCGACCTGGGATTGAACCCAGATCTCCTGGATCATTGGCAAACACTCTACCCAAATATTTTATCGAATATTAAAGGACTTAAAATAATGATGGTGAAATATAAAGAATTGGGAAATTATATCTTGCCTGTAATTTATCAAATGTACTATGGTCATTTGTATTTTCTTCACAATCAATAATATAGGAATTTGAAAATAAACTTTCGGTAAAAAATGGAATAAAAAGTTTGCCGTTAGCTGCTCCTTTAAATGCAGTCAATTACATTCCTTGAAACTAATTTTTAATATCTACTAATATTTTGGCTTGCAGTATAATGTCACGTGAATTTGATTCTTGCAACACGACCTCTAGCGGAATCATTTAACAATAGATATCAATCAATTTAACCGGGAAAGAAAACTTTTTTTGTTTTGTTTTTCTACATTAAATTAACGGAAAATTGTATTTCAAATGACAAGTGAACATCAAATGTTCAACAGAGAATTACTCGGAAGAATTTATATTAAGTTTAACATAAAATATATTTCTCTTACACATCACAGAGATAGTTGATTTAGAGAGAATGGCGAATGTATTATCACACACACACACACACACACACACACACACACATACACTCACACAGACGTACTCGCTGGCAAGGTTATCTCGGGTTGCATGTGCAAGTGGGATAAGAATGCACACTGACGATATATATATATATATATATATATATATATATATATATATATATATATATATATATATATATATATATATACCTGTTAGGAAGAGTATTTGAGCAATTGACTGTAAATAATTATCCTGGTAGGATTTCAATAAAATTAATAAATAAATTAAAACTTTGCCATCCTGGCAGACTACAGGGTAAAAAATAAATGAAAACGAAAAGAGATAGAAATACCTGGACTTTGCAAGAAAGTTTAAAAAACAAACTATGGAACATGATGGTAACGGTGATAGCAATTGTAATTGGTGCACTTTGAAGAATTCCCAAACGATTTGTACGGGAACTGGAAGACTTGGAAATAAAAGGAGAAGTGAGGAGCATCCTAACTACATGATTATCAAGATCTGTTACAATAATGAGAAGAGTCTTGGAGACTTATGGAGTCTTGGAGTCACTCTAATTCCAGTGAGAAAACATCAGTTAACGCTAAAAAAAACTATTGTGAAAAACTCTTAAATGAGTTAGTATAATAATAATAATAATAATAATCTTACCTGCATTTCCAGAACATTTCTTACACAGCGTTTGATTTCCCCTCGGTGTCCTTAATAGTTGTTTTCTGCCACATATAAACAAGCCAAAGTAAATTACTGTGCACACTTCTCTGACGCTCCGGAGGAGTAGGATTTGACAAAGGTCATTTTTTTACGCGGAGTTTAACAGGTTTCAATGCAGTTTTCATTCCTATACACTGATTGTCTAACCAATGCTAAATAACTCAGTCTGCCTTAACAATTAAACACGAGTAGAGGGATTCATACAATTTCCAATGGTATTAGTGCTATATGAAATATAATCAGCCTTGTCCGGGATTTGAACTGGTGTCAACGTGTCAATTTCCGACAACGATATCCATTACACCACGGGCAATTTCCTAAAAAAAATGCGATGAAAACAAATACAGCTCTTTCTTTCCTTCCTTCTTTCTTTCTTTCTCTCTCTGTCTCTGTCTCTCTCTGCTTGTGTTTTTGTAAGGATATGATTTTTGTATTATATATGTGGATATTAGTTCCTTTTAAGTTTTAATTTCATTTATTTGTTAATTTTATGGGAATATGAATTCAATAATCTAATTCAAACGAACATCAACGACGTATTTCCCGTTGTTTTTTTTTTTTCATAAAGACAAAAAGAGAAGTAATTTTTAAAAAGTGAATTGTTTTGGATCATTTATTTGTAATATCTACCTTCATCCAATGGCAGAGTAGTTACATAATGTTTAATTTTTAATCTATTCCTCGAATAATGTGAGACAAATCAGCGATTTTATACCATTTCCTGATATTAGTTCTTTTAATTTTGAATATATCAAGATATCCAGAATATCGATAATTGAACCTGGTATTTTCCACCTTGCGAGTTTGTCACGCCAGTTTTAGTTGAAAAAATATTTTATTTTCTTCGGTATCTACTGATACGTAAAAGTCATCGAGGTACATTTTAACCTATCATTATACGGATTCTGTTTTCATGTCATTGGCAAAAAATGAAATATGAAATATTACACATTCTGTTTTTATGTTATTGGTAAAAAATATTCAGTTGCGATTGTTATAACCACAAAAAGATTTTCCCGAATCTTTTTTAAAAAAGAATTTTCTCCTAGTTAATAATACCACAGTGCGAATTATTCTTCCTTTGCTTTCAGCTGAACCAAAATTGGAAAGAAAAAGAATTCCATCTTCTCTGAAAGATTTCCTATTGATAGTCACGATATTCACTTGAGCTTATGATCGGGATGCAATTCTTCATATTACTCTAACCAATATCACTAGCTCTAAGCACCATGCAAGGGACATGTAATCATTTATTTATATTTGATTTCTGAGAAGAAGAAAAAAAGAAAAAGACATATGAAAAAAGTAACAGAAATAATTTAGTAGCAGCAAGTATCATGTAAGTCTCTGGGTGGGAATGCCGGGATTATCTTATAGATAATGGCATATCGTGTTGTGCCTGTGGCAATTATTATTATCATTATTATCATTATTTTTATTATCATTATTGAGGTTATTGTTGGTTTGGTATCTGTTATTGTTGTTTTACTACTTGCGAAGTTTTAACACCAGCGTTTGATGGTGGTCTTTCACTTGAGTGAGTGACAGCAAGTTACCCCCGGTGGCCAGGAATCATCTGGCCGATGTCCACTATGCTCTCGTCAAGATGGTCTCGATTTTTTCAGATTTCCAATCCCTTCAGTGTTTTTGTCAAGCCTTTTGGGACTGTTCTAACTGTACTAATTATACTTAGTATCATCCGAACTCTCATTTTCCCCAGCATTTTTCAAAACATTCTCTGGCAAGATCAAATAATTTGTTAATTTTATTTCGATTTCCTTTTTATTCACTCTCTTCGTTAGAACCTTAAAATCCTGAAGACGACATTTTTTTTATTCTAGGTATGGCCTTCTGTCTGGAATTTGTCTGGAATTTGTCCGTTTGTATCTCTAAATACTAGAAAATTTTCTGCAACATGTTTTCTAGAACGAATTCAGATTTGGGCATATACCATTTGATAGGATTTTCGAATTTAGATTTCTTACACAATGTTGAATATTATAACCATATCATAATGATAATGATATCAATCCAACGGTACATATACAAACACAGGAAAATACAGGCGAAAACAAATCACAGACGGAAACAGGCGGACTCCGTTGTTCAGATACGAACGGTTTATTAACTTCTGACTTCAGTTCTTCGACACGAGGAGAGAGACACAATTCTTAAAGGTCTTTCGTACCATACTATGCTAACAACACCCCCAACGTTCGGCACATCTCGTGGTGTCTTAAATCTCAGTTCATCTTCGCTGGTCGGGACGCGCAAAACTTAACCGCCGCCGCAACGACAGAGAGCTCAACTGCCTCCATGGTCCAATGTCAACGTTCAACTCCATGGTCGGACTTCAACTTCTCAACACCATGGTTGGAACTTAACTTCTCAACATCATGGTCAACTCCAACTTCTCGCCCCCAACTTCTCCACACCATAGTCGGCAAACAACTGAATCATTTTCAAAATCCTCAAATTCTCAGGACCATCTCTTCTGGGCATGACGTCATCCACACTCCAGCCCCATTTCCTTTGTGGGTTTTATTATGACAATGGTGGTTCTCATATCCTTTGCGAGCGTAACTGCACCAATTGACTACACACCTGAACTCTGAACCCGAATAGTTCAAAGCCCAACCAAACTGAATGATAAAATATAATTAAGGAAAGATGATTAAAATTAAAAAAAAAATCATTCCTTAGTTATATAACACACAAATCCTAGTCGATCTTATTTGTGCCAAGACGTATTCTCATTATGAGCAAACTTGATGCATTCCCTAATTATGTGAATAACTGTGTCATCTTACTCCTGAAAACGTACACTTGTTATTCAGTTGTGTCTTATCGTTATTCGCTTTAACAAAATTGGTGCTAATGGTATTGTTTTTGGCTGCATTAAGTAGATTCAATTTTTCTTTGCAATGTCTATATTATCTTGTGTGCACCATCGCTAGTTTATCGCTTGAAACAACCATAAAGCATTGTTTTTTTTCTTTTTCCTCTTTTTTGCTGTTTTGCTTTTGTACTTATATTTCCACTGTTATTAGTTGATGTATTTACTCTTTCTTTGCTCTTTTTAATCCAGTTCTTGAGTTTTTTCCTTGATGTATCAACGCAATTTTTAATGCTGGTGAGTCCTCTTCCTTCTTTTTTTCCTGACTCATACAGTCTGTTTATGTTATTTCTCTGTAATAAAGCATTCTTTATAACCATCAGGTTTCTTGAGTTTGTTCTATTTGTTTGACTTCATTCCAAGTCGATTTTAAGAATGGTACTGAGTAACTTACAAAGGCTTCTGCCCTTGTGTGTGACCCTTTGATGAGATTTCTTGTACAGAGCTAGGTTTTGAGAAGCTTCCTCGTTTTTCATTTTCCTTCATTTCCATTCGAAAGAAAGAGTCTGCTTTCAGTATTCCCAAATACTTGTGTTCTTCCTTTTATTCAAGATTTTAATGTGCTTTTTATCCTTTCCCATCTTCATTATGACCATGGCATATTTTTCGAAACCAATTTCAATTCCAATTTTTGTCTGTATAGTCTTATATTTGAATCAGAGTATCCACTTCTCTTTTCCTTTGTTTTTTTTTTTTTGTAAATATCTTTACAGCCTCCATGTAAATCACCATCATCATGTCACGCACGGATCTCTCTGACCCTCTCACGCCACCTATCTCGATCGTCCATCGCTCCCGGGATTTCCTCCAGGCTCCATCCTGTATCGACACAGTGATGCTGTATATAGGTTCTAGCTGGTCGCCCAAACTTTGCTCGTCCGTGTGAACGGATCCACAGGATTATGTCGCTTATGAGTATGTCCTTACTTATACAACAGTGTCCCGCATGTTTGGTTGGTCTAATTTGAATAGTTTTTGTGATGGCTGTTAAGTTTCCATACAGCTACTGCCTTGTGTAATTGTCAAGGTTTTCTTCATACATTTAGTTAGGGTCCATAGGGTGCACCCATACAGCAGTATTGACTGGTTCGCTGCTTAGAAAAACTGCATTTTATTTTACTTTATTTTATTTTTAGAATTTTTGAATTTATAGCCTCCTATGCATTTCTTATGTACATAGCTGAGTGGCGTTTAGAAGTTGAAAAACGAGTCATACTGAAAGCCGTCTCTTTGGATTTTTCCTCTGCCAGGTTTGTTCTTCCGCTGTTAATGTCACATTTTATTTATCAATAGCATTCGTGATTAAGTTTATGATTTTGCGGGATATCTTGCATATTTCCAGATAATTTACTCTCCTACTTTGCAAGACCATATCATTAGCCTTTCTGTTATTAATCCACGCTATTGCTACATTTTCCCGCCTCGCTTTTGCTTCTTTGAAGATGTGCTGGTGTATATAGTTAGGTCACACTTCCTTTTGTTCCCTTGCAACATATTTTTCGTTCTTCCAGAAATTACCCATGGCATATAATCGAGTAATAGTTTTTTTTTACCTTATCTGTGCAATCAAGAGTTTTCTCATGACTAGTAAACATGTTATTGGTCTGTACTTGCTGAAAGGGTTACCTTTACGTGGAAGAGGGTAATTCAGTTTTATTTTATTTTTCCTTTTGTCATTCATACGGATATTCTTGCTTTCTGCAAACATTTACTTAGTTGCAAGGCCAGTCTGTTATGGATGGGCATGAAATTTTAAACTGAGTCCCTGCTTACCATAATAGCGTGATGTTTTACAAATTTGTTTTTCTTATGTGCTGCTCAGCGCGAGACCAAATGTAAGTTTGCCTAAGGGTTTTCGAGTTCTTCTTATTCTATTTCTTGTTATCAATCAATTCTGTATCACCGTTATTTTCTTTCCGTTTCCATATATTATTCCATTTTTTGCATCCGGTATCTTATTTGGATTTGAGCAATCTTCGCCAAAAAGTCATTAGAATATTCTTTTTTACTTTAGAAATCCCTGCTTTTTTTAATTCTTGAACCTATCCTTCTATATTCGTAATTTCCCTTCTTTTCCCCCATAACTTTTTATTTAATTGTTTTTGTTCTAATCTCATACTTGTCTGTGGTTGTCTGTTCAGGATCTTTTCATTTACTTGGTTTCTTGTGCAATTTAACGTTTTTAGTAGTTTTATTTTTTCTTACTGATTCTTCTAAACTACTGTTAGGGCTTTCTTTACGAATTTTTAAATTATTCGATAGAAGATATTCAAAAACATTCTGCCTTGTTCGCTGACATGTGGATAGGCTTAATATCAAATTGGCTTTATAGTAGAGTAAGCGTGCCTTTACATTTAAAACGCATAGTTTAAGCATTATTTCACAAACAAAATACAGCATAACATTTTGTAAAATTCAGCATTTTAAATTGGAATTAAAGACATACTGACCAATATTGACATTTCCTTCCACTCGGCTCCTGAGTTCAAAAGCTCTTCTTCGTTTGGACTTTTATTTACTACTGATATTTTAGGTAGCTTTGGGGGTGGCGGTCTACTGGGGTGGAGGGGAGAATTCGTTTTTGTTGGGATTTTTTTTTTTTCTTTTTTTTCCTTTTTCCCTTTCTGAGGGGGGGGGGCTGTGGTAGCATTCTAGGCTTTTCTTCTAAACTACTGTTAGGGCTTTCTTTACGAATTTTTAAATTATTCGATAGAAGATATTCAAAAACATTCTGCCTTGTTCGCTGACATGTGGATAGGCTTAATATCAAATTGGCTTTATTGTAGAGTAAGCGTGCCTTTACATTTAAAACGCATAGTTTAAGCATTATTTCACAAACAAAATACAGCATAACATTTTGTAAAATTCAGCATTTTAAATTGGAATTAAAGACATACTGACCAATATTGACATTTCTTCCACTCGGCTCCTGAGTTCAAAAGCTCTTCTTCGTTTGGACTTTTATTTACTACTGATATTTTAGGTAGCTTTGGGGGTGGCGGTCTACTGGGGTGGAGGGGAGAATTCGTTTTTGTTGGGATTTTTTTTTTTTCTTTTTTTTCCTTTTTCCCTTTCTGAGGGGGGGGGCTGTGGTAGCATTCTAGGCTTTTCTTCTAAACTACTGTTAGGGCTTTCTTTACGAATTTTTAAATTATTCGATAGAAGATATTCAAAAACATTCTGCCTTGTTCGCTGACATGTGGATAGGCTTAATATCAAATTGGCTTTATAGTAGAGTAAGCGTGCCTTTACATTTAAAACGCATAGTTTAAGCATTATTTCACAAACAAAATACAGCATAACATTTTGTAAAATTCAGCATTTTAAATTGGAATTAAAGACATACTGACCAATATTGACATTTCTTCCACTCGGCTCCTGAGTTCAAAAGCTCTTCTTCGTTTGGACTTTTATTTACTACTGATATTTTAGGTAGCTTTGGGGGTGGCGGTCTACTGGGGTGGAGGGGAGAATTCGTTTTTGTTGGGATTTTTTTTTTTTCTTTTTTTTCCTTTTTCCCTTTCTGAGGGGGGGGGGCTGTGGTAGCATTCTAGGCTTTTCTTCTAAACTACTGTTAGGGCTTTCTTTACGAATTTTTAAATTATTCGATAGAAGATATTCAAAAACATTCTGCCTTGTTCGCTGACATGTGGATAGGCTTAATATCAAATTGGCTTTATAGTAGAGTAAGCGTGCCTTTACATTTAAAACGCATAGTTTAAGCATTATTTCACAAACAAAATACAGCATAACATTTTGTAAAATTCAGCATTTTAAATTGGAATTAAAGACATACTGACCAATATTGACATTTCTTCCACTCGGCTCCTGAGTTCAAAAGCTCTTCTTCGTTTGGACTTTTATTTACTACTGATATTTTAGGTAGCTTTGGGGGTGGCGGTCTACTGGGGTGGAGGGGAGAATTCGTTTTTGTTGGGATTTTTTTTTTTTCTTTTTTTTTCCTTTTTCCCTTTCTGAGGGGGGGGGGGGCTGTGGTAGCATTCTAGGCTTTTCTTCTAAACTACTGTTAGGGCTTTCTTTACGAATTTTTAAATTATTCGATAGAAGATATTCAAAAACATTCTGCCTTGTTCGCTGACATGTGGATAGGCTTAATATCAAATTGGCTTTATAGTAGAGTAAGCGTGCCTTTACATTTAAAACGCATAGTTTAAGCATTATTTCACAAACAAAATACAGCATAACATTTTGTAAAATTCAGCAGCCCCCCCCCCCCTCAGAAAGGGAAAAAGGAAAAAAAAGAAAAAAAAAAAATCCCAACAAAAACGAATTCTCCCCTCCACCCCAGTAGACCGCCACCCCCAAAGCTACCTAAAATATCAGTAGTAAATAAAAGTCCAAACGAAGAAGAGCTTTTGAACTCAGGAGCCGAGTGGAAGAAATGTCAATATTGGTCAGTATGTCTTTAATTCCAATTTAAAATGCTGAATTTTACAAAATGTTATGCTGTATTTTGTTTGTGAAATAATGCTTAAACTATGCGTTTTAAATGTAAAGGCACGCTTACTCTACTATAAAGCCAATTTGATATTAAGCCTATCCACATGTCAGCGAACAAGGCAGAATGTTTTTGAATATCTTCTATCGAATAATTTAAAAATTCGTAAAAGTATAAGTCAGTACTAGTGAAAGTCTTAAGAAAGTACCTTAATGTTGGACTTTAACTAAGTTAAAACTTAAAACAAATTCCCCCACCCTTTTCTTTTTTTTTTTTTTTTTTTTTTTTTTTTTTTATTTATTTTTCTTTTTAAATTTTTTTTTTTTTTTTTTTTTTTTTTTTTTTTTTTAAATGTACACATGGGAAGCAGCATGATGTACGTAAAGGTATTTGAATAAAACAATGGACGACCAAACTCAATACCCAAATGGGTCCTGGACGTGAGTCTGAAGACTTTTCGCTCAGGATCGACAGTTCGATCGGGGAACTACTGCTGCTCCTCTATAAGAGTGGCTTCTATAGAAGAGAATAAAACAGCCATCGAAAGATAACCATGACCCACACTCAAACCACTTACACAAACCGCATCGCTCTTCGCGCGGGTAAAAAAGGGGCGCGTCCTGCTGAGGTTGGAGCCCTGGCCTCGGTGTTCGAAAAATCAGCTACAGAGCTCAAACAATCAAAACTACTAAAATGCAAGCAAACACTACAAATAGCCACATTTAACGTAAGAACCTTAAATAGAATAGGACAACTCCCAGAGCTAATCGCATCGGCCGAAGAACATAAAATAGACATAATATGCATACAAGAACACAGATACACACACACAGAAGATATCAAATATCACGAAACTAGCAATGGATGGTCGCTCGCCACTGTATCCGCATGGAAAAACTCTGTCAACGCCGCAGTGGGAGGGGTAGGATTGCTTATAGGACCTAGAGCACTAAAAACGCTTAATAGCATAGAGAAAATACAACCTAGAATGATGGTAGCTACATTTAACGGAAACCCCAGAGCAACAATCGTCTCATGCTACAGCCCCACCAATGTTAGTGAAGAAAATGAAATAGTCACCTTCTACGATGAGTTATCCTCATTAGTGCGTAGCATCCCGAAACACAACATGTTAGTCATTGGCGGAGACATGAATGCACAAATCGGGAAAAACGGAAACAACAAAAACAGCCTCCACAACACGTCAAATAGAAATGGGCAACATCTAACAGATTTCATGATAGAAAATAGATTAGCATGCCTCAATACAAACTACCAAAAAAGAGAGGGCAAACTATGGACATACACGTACGCAAACAATACTAAAGCTCAGATAGACTACGTCCTTATAAACAAGAAATGGAAGAATAGTGCATTGAATTGCGAGGCATACTCCTCTTTTGAGGGTGTGTCCACCGATCACCGAATAGTCACGGCGAAAAT
This sequence comes from Sepioteuthis lessoniana, assembly GCA_963585895.1. NCBI lineage: Eukaryota > Metazoa > Mollusca > Cephalopoda > Myopsida > Loliginidae > Sepioteuthis > Sepioteuthis lessoniana. The sequence continues at coordinate 124,280,709 of OY757909.1, read as the reverse complement.
ACGGTTAAGCCTACGAAAAAACGACAAACGAACAGCGACCACCAAACACTATGACTGGGCCCTATTAAACAACAAAGATGTAAGAGATAAATACGTATTAGAATTAAGAAACAGATTCGAAACACTACAAGAAAAGACGGAAAAAAGTACACCAAACGACGAATTCGAAAATTTCGTCAATGCACACCTCGAGGCTGCAGCAAAATACATTCCAACAAAAATTAAAACTAAATATAGAGTCCCATGGGAAACTTTAGCGGTGAGAGAAAAACGTGCACTAGTGAAAACAGCCTCCAAAAACTATCGAAAAAACCCAACAAACACAAATGCCTTAAAACTAAAAACGGCACAATATCAATTAACAGGCATATATATAAAGGAACAGACAGAATACATTCAAAATCAGATAGATAAGATTAGAGACTCGGTGGAAGATAGACAATCTAGAATTGCCTGGCAAACAATAAACGAAGTGAGCAGAAGAAAGAACACGGCCAAAGCAAAACTTAAAGCAGCAAACCAACAAGAAAGAATAAAACTGTGGAAACAGCACTTCGAAAACTTACTTGGAAACCCACCAAAAATAACGCCTGAACCAATCACCAGAATAATTAGCAAACAATTAGACATTAAACTTGGACCGTTCACACAAGAAGAACTCGACTCGGTTCTCAGAAAAATTAAAAATAGAAAAGCTGCAGGACTGGACGAAATTCCCCCGGAAGTATGGAAGACCAGACAATTCGACGACATACTGCTCCGACACTGCAACGCAGTATACAATCAAAATCCGATAGATAGATGGACGAAGGGATGCATACTCCCCTTCCCTAAAAAGGGGGACCTCGGATTAGCCAAAAACTACCGAGGCATAACACTTACATCCATAGCTGCCAAAATCTACAATGCCCTACTACGAAACAGAATAGAACCCAAAATCGACAACATACTTAGAAAAAACCAAAATGGCTTCCGAAGAAATAGATCTACGACCTCACAAATATTAACCATCCGCAGAATCCTTGAAGGTGTACGGGCAAAGAACCTACAAGCGACATTAATATTTGTCGACTTTACCAAGGCTTTCGACTCCATTCACAGAGGAAAGATGGAACAAATCCTACTAGCGTACGGCATACCTAAAGAAACCGTAGCGGCAATAACGATTCTCTATAGAAACACTAAAGTAAAAGTACGATCACCAGATGGAGACACAGAATACTTCGACATAGTAGCAGGAGTACTACAAGGAGACACGCTGGCTCCGTATCTCTTTATCATTTGTCTAGACTACGTACTTAGAACATCGATTGACAAAATCAAAGAGAATGGCTTCGAACTGACGAAGAAAAGAAGCAGAAGATACCCCGCAACAACAATTACCGACGCCGACTACGCCGATGACATAGCGATACTGGCAAATACACCTGACCAAGCCGAAACACTTCTGCATAGTTTGGAACGAACAGCAGCAAGCATAGGCCTCCATGTTAATGCACATAAAACGGAATATATGTGCTATAACCAAACGGGGGACATCTCCACTCTAGAAGGAACCCCTCTTAAACTAGTAGACAAATTCACGTACCTAGGAAGCAGCGTCGAATCAACCGAAAAGGACATCGAAACGAGGTTAACGAAAGCATGGACAGCTATCAATAGGCTATCGACTATATGGAAATCAGACCTAACCGATAAAATGAAACGCAGTTTCTTCCAGGCAGCGGTCACATCGATACTGCTATATGGATGCACTACATGGACGCTAACAAAACGGCTGGAGAAGAAACTAGATGGCAATTACACAAGAATGCTGCGTGCAATCCTCAACAAGTCCTGGCGGCAACACCCAACAAGACACCAACTGTATGGCCACCTGCCCCTATCACGAAAACTATTCAAGTTAGACGAACCAGACATGCAGGACATTGCTGGAGAAGCAGAGATGAACTCATAAGAGATGTACTCTTATGGATCCCCACACACGGCCGCGCAAAAGCAGGACGACCAGCACGAACGTACATTCAGCAGCTATGTGAGGATACAGGTTGTTGTCCTGAAGACCTACCTAGGGCGATGAACGATAGGGAGGAGTGGCGAAAGAGGGTCAGGGATATCCGTGCTGCCAGCACGATATGATGATGATGATGATGACTGATTCTTTATTTGTCCTCCTATCTTCATTTTACATAAAGTTCTTTTGAATTTCTCTTCTGTTATATTTGGGAGAATGTCTATTCTATCCCCAACTTGTTTTGCTCCCGCAAAGATTAATTTATTCAACGCTGTGAAGTTATCTGTTGGGATGTGTTTCAATGGTTTGTTTTTACTTTTTCGGTTTCTATCATGACTTTTTCCCCATGTTTAATTCGTTAGTGACAGTAAAGTAGTCTTCAATTCACTCATTATTTTCTTAAATAATTTCAGATTTCTCTGTATTCTTGTGTTGAGATTAATGTTTTCATGCTGGGATCAGTAAATTTTTGATTTTCAATATTAACTGTCTCAACTCTTTTAGGGAGATCTCTTTGAATATATTTCATCCTATTTGCCTGTTCACATATTACTAGTATTACAGATTAAAAAAACTAACCTTTCCTCACAATCAATCTCGCTTGGTCAGTATATTTTTGGCTTGTATTAAATTTAGCAGATTTTATTTAGATATCCATTATCCCTTTCACATATCCTCTTTGCGTAAGATAGATTTTAAAATAACAATAGGTGACATATGTATTGTCTTCTCTTGTCAATTTTTTGTGTGTCTCTCAGATGCATTGTTGCTTTCGACTTTGTAAACTCTGAAATAAAAACAGCTAGCAGGATGCTGCTTGCTCCTTTTGTTGGCTATTAGGAAAATATATGTTGATCATGATACTGAAAATATGTCATCAGAGACCTACATTGATTTTTCATTAGTAGTATATTGTATTTATACCCAGTGTTTGATTATTATCTTTGCTCGTGTCGCAGAGGTAGCCTGTTCCTTTTACAAGAAAGAGAACGCATGAGACTGCCTTTATAAAAAATATAAACCGTGGCTCCAAACTTACTAAAATTTAACTCTGTAAAAGTCCAACGGTCATTTTTTTAAAGTTGTTGTGTTTTAACTTTTGTACATGTATTCGCTTATGAAAGATACTAATGTTTAGTTGTTTGAACACAATCTATTTTGGAGTATTCTATTATTCCAGATATTTCCTCACTCACTGGATATAATATTTCCAAACACTTTCTTTAAAAATTCGTCTCTTAATAAAAAATTCCAGTCACTTGACTCGGAAGGAAACGTAGTAAGAAACATTTTTTATACTTCAATATTCCTGTGTTCTTTTATTTACAATCAAATTTTCCAGGTTCTTTAAAAATATTCTAAAAACACTCAATTTTGCTTCTATAATTCTGCATAGAGCTTTTGAATTAGTCATAAAGAAAGAAAATTTCAAATTATCAACGAAGATAAATTCATAAAATGTGTAGCAATTGCTTACCTTGTTTTCGTCGCTCTTTTTATTTAGTCTTTGAAATATCTTATCCATATATTGACTCTATCTTCAAAGATATTTTCTACTTTCTCTTTCTTTTCGTAACATATATACTCTGACTATATCATCTCTTGTATGTAAGGCATCGTCATGAATTTTCTTTCTCTCTGGGTTATTTGTTGAATTTTTCTTTAGTCCGCAATAAGAATGGTCCTGAGTATCTTACGAGGGACACCTTTGATAAGATTTCTGCTAAATAGTTTGGTTTCAAATCGTTTTCTCGTTCTCCTGTGTCATTCTTTCTTTCATGTATCTTTGTTTAATGTTGTCTGCCTTATTATTTTTATAGCATGAGAGTTTTCCACATCAGCGTTGGTTAATTGTCTTTCCCTTAGCTTGAGTGATAGCAAGTCATATCAAATCTTAGGGACTCTTCTCAGTATTCTGACCAACCATAGAAATGCTGTATTTTGGATGGTCTCGGTTCGTCCTCCGATTCCTCATTCTTCCACCACCATTACCCAGACTTTGGGAGTCTCTCTTAGTATGACATAACAATTGATACCACTGTTACCTTCATGTTAGGTAGCTTTTTTGGTTGTCTGGCAAGTACGCGTTTCTCTTTTCGCTTTCTTTGATTTTCAGTCTGTCATCCGCTGGGACAGCAAAGTCAGCTATTTGACAAGGTCTCCCTTTTTTTTTTTTTTTTTTACTATTATTAAGTTTTTGGTTTTCTGCTCGGGATTAGATTATACGTTTCTCAAAATATCAGAGAATTTTGTGCCTTTCATTCTTCAGGGTGGATTCTGGTTTGCGCATATAGCATTTTTTGTTAAATTCCAATTACTTGCACAATTGCCAGTGAATCACCTTCCTCACCCAGTCGTGTCTTGTACTCATTTTGTGTCAGTTTGCTGCATTCACTTATATGATAGCTCAGTCGGCTGGGGCTGAAGTAGACACCGACTGCACTTCTGCAGAGGGGTAAGACCCTTCCCCAACGACTGTCCTGATATGACACTAAACAATCTGATGGTGATATTCCAGTGATGCTTGAGCTTTGGGGAAAGCGGAGCAACTCTTCATTGCCATTGCTCCCAGGTTCACTATGGACCGGAATGGTAGTACTTGATAGGGCCCTATCTATGGGTTAAATAGAAATAACTGCATACTTATGGTAAAGTAAAATGTTTGAATTAAAATTGTTTGACTAAACCGAATACCCTGAAATAAAAATGTTTTTGACAATTAAACTTAACTTACATGTAAACTGCGTGCTTATGCTAAACTGAATTGTTTGAAATAGAACTGTTTTTGACATTGATAATGTACTTGCACTAAACTGAATCGTTATATATAGAACTATTTTGACATTTAACTGTGTAAATAAAAACTGTACTTATACGAAACTGAATTTGCTGAATTAGAACTGTTTGAATAAACTGAATGACTTGAAATACAAATGTTTTTGACAATTAAACTATATACTCATGCTAAACTGAATTGTTTGAAATAGAACTGATTATTTACATAAAAATCGATTTGGCGTTAAATAAACTACAAAGATTAATATGCCATAAAACACAACAAACCAACCAACCAGATTACTTATGTGATTAATCGTTTTGTCTCGATCACCGCATAACTTATACTTGCAATTCTATCTTATTTAATCACTTTTTTGCTTAAACATAGTTGGTCTTTATGGCAATGTTTTGTGAGCTCATTATCATTTTTGACTCTTTTCGAGTTTTTCACGCCAGGGTAACCCGATGGTTTCCTACTGGAGTTTAATTGACATCAAATCTCCCCAAGTGTTCACAACGCTTCTTAGTATTCTGCCTGATTTCAATAATGGTCTAGTTTGGCTGGTGACCACTGATCTTTTTATTTCCAAGTCCTCCAGTCCCTTTATCAATCCTTTGGTGATTGTACTAAGAGCAACAATTACCATTGGTATCACTGTCACTTTCATGTTCAACAGTTTTTTCAATTCCCTGGCAAGGTCAACTTATTTTTCTCTTTGGTTTCTTTCAATCATATGTCATTGTTGCTAGTCTAATTACTGATGGCGTTCAGAAATTAAAATCAATGAAATATGGTTCTTGTATATTTAACCTATATAGTAGTATCGATGTGACCGGTCACATCGATACTACTATATGGGTGCACTACATGGACGCTAACAAAACGGCCGGAGAAGAAGCTAGACGGCAATTACACAAGAATGCTGCGTGCAATCTTGAACAAGTCCTGGCGGCAACACCCCACAAGACACCAACTATACGGCCACCTACTTCCTATCACGAAAACTATTCAAGTTAGACGAACCAGACATACAGGACACTGCTGGAGAAGCAGGGACGAACTCATAAGAGATGTACTCTTATGGACCCCCACACATGGCCGTGCAAAAGCAGGGTGACCAGCACGAACATACATTCAGCAGCTATGTGAGGATACGGGATGTTGTCCTGAAGACCTGCCTAGGGCGATGAACGATAGGGAGGAATGGCGAGAGAGGGTCAGGGATATCCGTGCTACTAGCGCGACATGATGATGAAGATGATATTTAACCTATATTGTAGATATTTATCGTAGTTACATTTTGCATATTTTTTTCCCAGAAATTTTAATCATATATAAAAACTGAAAATGCTATCAAAAATTCCATTTTGAAATCTTCATACACCTGTAAAGATGATGCATTATAATCAGCAACAATAATAGCAACAATAACAGCTACAACTCTGTGTTGGATATAACTTTTTTCTTTCGCTATTCACAGTTTCTTACAGTTTGCCCTATAAAGGAATTCGTGACATCAACGTCACCTTGGCGCATTCCCTTGGCGCTGTTTTCACGTAAAAAAATAAGCAAACTGCATTCTACATAATCATCTGCTTCTATTTACTCTCTTTTCTGACGGAATTTCAAGACATCGGGGATTCCAATGATTATTTACTCACTGTTGCTTATCTTATAAATATTCAGATAATAAGCTTTCTGTAAATGCATTTTTGAATTAACCTCATTTCTCTAGTTTTTTATTATATCAATTTATTGACACCGGGAATCATCGAAACTAAAGCACCTTTATCAGTATGATCTCATTTTCGCGCTCAACCTGCTCTGAAAAGGCTTCGATCTACTTCCTTTCTGGTATTGTCTGATCGATTTTTAGTGTAACAACTTTTATGAGAACAATGCTAAACTTCTTGATTTAGATTATTTTTCTTTTTAATGAAAGGAACACCCGACTTTCTGATATTTTTCTTTCTTTCTTACTGTTTAATTTTGACTATTTAGTTTACTATCAAACATTCATTAACACTGTTTTGGTGGTGGTGGTGGTGGTGTGTGTGTGTGTGTGTGTGTGTGTGTGTGTGTATGTGAGAGAGAAAGAGAGAGAGAGAGAGAGAAAGAGAGGGAGAGAGAAAGAGATGGCGAAACAGATAGACAGACAGATGTCTTTTGCATTTTTTAATAGAATTATCAGATCTTGCCTTCCTACATAAATGAGGTAATCAATGTGAAAATGAAAGTCTGGAAATACCGTATTATTTTCTCTACTAAAGTCTGTTTTGTAATAAGATTTGCATCGCTTACAATATTCAAACCCAGCTATTTTATAGGTGAGTAAAATACTAAATTATGCTTGTTAAAGTGGTCGACATTTTTTAATTTCCATAGTTTTTCTTGTAATTTTCTACTTATGTCACTAATACTTCACTCCGAAAAGTCTTCATTTTTCCTTAGAATTCTTGTCCATCTTTTATAGGATCATTAGCACTTTTACAAACGCCAAAATAATCTCGATGGTGATCTACATTTTTCACAAAGTTGCTTTTTTTTCATTCAACTCCAGCATTTTATTCATTTAAAAAAAAAAATTAAATTGCGTGTTCGTATCGGCACTGTTGACCCATCTGTGTTGGTGGGGGGAAAGATTTTCTACAATCGATTATTTGAAGCTCTATCATATTTTACCCATTCAAAAGTGAATCATTTTTCCTATTTCTAGTAATTCTCAGCTGAAATGATTTCTAATGAATTTCAATTATTTTTTTTTTTGTGAGTGAGATTTTTTATTGTATTCCTTACTGTCTTATTCCCTCTGATTTTACAGTAATATTTTCGTAAAAGTCTGTATATCAGCAAAGACAAGGTTCCTGCACACAAAAATGTATATATTCAGAAGAATTAATATTTAGCAAGAAGCTCAGAAACTCTCATTGCATACCATTCGTTAATTTAGTTCTCACCGGGTGTCCTATGTCTCGGGTCTTGTGTGAAAATGAACTAAGCTTATTAAACAATTCCAACACGTTATTTTAAAAGCTTTTTGAGAGACGGAGAGAGTCGATTGAAAAGAAATCTGCTCACAATAATTTTCTTATACTCGTGATTATATTTTATATTAAACAATTTTGTCATATTTAGTTAGCTATTAATTTCTTTCGACTTTTTTTCTGAATTTTATAATTCTTTGATGGAGTGGCGAAAAGGGAGGGCAATGCTAACCTTAGAGAAATGCCGCTTGATTTATTATCATTTTTTTATTCAATTATATCTTTATTTATTCATTTAAACATAAGAATGTTTCTGACAAATCTTGCTCATTTAATATATATATATATATATATATATATATATATGTGTGTGTGTGTGTGTGTGTGTGTGTGTGTGTGTGTGTGTGTTGTATCAGTCGTTGTTTAAATTATTTTTGATTTGTCATCAAATTTCTTTTATCAACAGGATTATTTCATGATATTTAAGATTAGATATTAAGATTTTCTTTGTAAATCTGAATCAAAATCAAAGATGTGGTTGCAATGACTTCAAAAGAATATTTCGGTTCATTTTTAGTTCTGACAGGTATTAAAATACGTAGAATACTAATTAGAATTTTTCTCAGAAATAGGAATAACAAAGATAATTGCTTTCATAAATGAGGGGATTATTAATCTATAGATCTACTGCTGCTTCTGCTGCTGCTGCTGCTGTTGATGATGATCTTGTGTTGATTCGTCGTGTTGGCAAAATGTATGATCATCGGTCGACTTAACACTTTTCAAATCAGTAAAATAAACAGAATGCAGAATAATGAAAGAAGAAAATGAAAGAAAATGAATATCAAAGAGAGAAAGAAATATTAAAAGAAGACATGGTAAGAAGAAATCGAAGAGATTAACGAAGAAAGAAGAAAACGTTGAAAAGTATCAAAAAATACTGCTTGATGATGACACAGAGGAGGAAAAGAATATGAAGCATTGATGTAGAGTGAAAGAAAAAAAAAAAAGAAGGGAAAGGTTTGGAGAGAATATATTAAGCAGTGTATTATCCTGATTTTATCTCCACTTCCTCCTCCTCTCTCTCTCTCTCTCTCGCTCACTCTCTCTCTCTCTCTCTCTCTCTCTCTCGCTCACTCTCTTTCTTGTTTCAAGTAGTGTCTAATAATGCTATATATATATATATATATATATATATATATATATATATATATATATATATATATATATATACGTAGGGCATTCAATAAGTTTCCAGCCTCTTTTTTTTTGTAAAGGCTTTTATAATTATCGTAGACTCTTAAAAATTCAATATGTTATTGCTACACATATTAGGAGATGACAGACCAATTTTTATGATTTCAGGTTCAAATCAACAGCTACAGCAGCAATTGGAATACACTCTACTAAATCCTGATTGTCACAGCTGGTGAATTTCAAAAATGCAATCTGGACGTGATGACGCTTTAGAATAACGATATGCAACAAAGGAAGGCAGGGAGTCAGTAAGGGATAATGAGATGTGTGGGAGGAGGAAGGAAGACAATACACCAGAGTTCATTGGCCAAAAGTTTGAGTTAGGGTTAGAGTTTCTATGTTGAGGTTTTAAAGGAGTTCAGGAAGAGATTCCTAGGGAAGAGGCTAGTACTCTTCAAATCGGGTCCGTGGCATTTCCACCAGGACAATGCACCAGTCCACAACTGCATCCTTATCACAGATTATTTGACCAAGATGGGCATCAAGACAGTTCCTCACCGTCCCTGTAGTCCAGACCTTGCTCCCAGTGACTTTTTGTTATTCCGTAAGCTTAGAGGCTGTTCTTATGAGACTATTAAAGAGATGACGTAGATCATTGACACGCTCACACAAGAGGACTTCCATGGGGCCTTCTAGAAGTTGTTGTAACGGTACAAGTGCATTGCCGCCGGAGGAGATTACTTCGAAGGGGACTCGAGTACTATCAATAAAAGTGACCATACGCAAAAAGTCTGGAAACTTATTTAATGATTCTCGTGTATATATATATATATATATATATACACTTTGCGTCCGGAAATAAAATTGAAAACATTAAAAAATATTTTGGTACAAGTAATATATGGAAGTTCTTGAAATTATTTTTTAAAGAAGTTAAATGTTGGTCCCACCAGCTTCTGTCAATTAAGATAATCAGAAACAATGAATCTCAACAGTTGCTGGTTTTTATTGATTTGTATATGATATTTAGTTTTTGCAAATAAATTATTACTGCATGCTATATACCATTTGACTAAGACTGCAAAAATTCTCTAACATCAAATAATGCAGTATTATACCCTAAGTGTTTTCTACACATCCCTTTATCGTGAGACAATACTTTAAATACTTTATTTAAAATATTTTGCATCTATTTGTTGCTAACATATATATATATATATATATATATATATATATATATATATATATTGAGAAAGAGAAAAAGAGAGAGTGAGATGAAGACTCATATTGTTTTTTATAAAACTGTAGATTATACAGTTGATGTTTTTTTTTCTTTTGTCACTGAAAAAGTCGTTCCTTTGTGACAGTGATTTCAATTTCAGGGCAAGACAACCCAAGCTTAATAATAGCCAACAAATTTTATCAACTCGATCCTGACAAATCTCCTGTGAACTGGCAGCATTGCCAGTCTATCTGAAAGCCCTTAATTATAAGATAAAAGAGAGTATTTCTAAGATCACGTTTCCAACTCGTGAAGATGATACGCGCGGTCCCTTTTCTCTCTGACTTCTATCTGATAAGACAAAGTGACTCTTGTTAACTTCGACGCATATCTTTCTTTGACATCAACAATGAAATAATTGCATAGACAGGGTTTGATCTTCTCAAAGTTGAACTGGCAAAGATCCAAGAAGACCGGATCTTTCAACAACAGCTTCCAAAAAGTCCGCAAATATCCACACAGCCCACAGTCAACCTGATTATCAAAATCAAAATGATCTGACACAATCTTGTGTCATTCTCATCTCTTTCACCATCTTTCTCTTTCTCTTTCTCTGACTTCCTCTTACTTTTTTCCTCACTCATTCAGTCAGTCTGTATCTCAGTCAGTCGTATCTGTCTATATTTCTATCTTTGTCTAACTACATTTCAGGTCAAATTCTTCCATCACTTTATATATTTCTTCATCTCATTCAAACTTCATCTCTCTATTTTAATCTATTTTAATCTTTATCTCTCATTTCATCACTTTGCACCTTTTTGACAACTTTTGGAATTCACATATCTTTTTTTTCTTTCTTTCTTTCTTGTATATCGGCTTCGGCCTTTCGTTTTACTCTCTGAGTGTGCTCATCTCTTTGTTGGCGCTATTTACTTTGTTTCTTTTTCCTTTGTTTCTTTTTCCTTTGTTTCTTTTTCTTTCTCTAGATCCCCTTTGTCTTTCGTTTTATCTTTGAATAAATTCATCCATCTGTTTCTACTGTTTTGCTTCTTTGTTTCTTTATTTCTTTCTTTGATACTTTCTTTGTTTGTTTCTTTCTTTCTTTCAAGAAGTCTTCTTTCTGTATTTATTTGTTCTTTACATCCTCTTTACTCTTTCATTTTAATCTTTGCATGTGTTGATTCTTTTTAGTTGCGTTTTCTATCCTTATTTATGTCTCTCTTCATATTTCTCTTAGTCTTATTTTACTCTTTCTGATTCTACGGCTTTTCTCTGCGTAACTTCCTCTTCCTTTTCATTTCTCTATGATCCGGAGATCCATTCATTCTATCTCTGACCCTCGCTTTTATATTTTCTTTTTCCTTTACCTTTTTCTTGCGGCTCCTTCTCTTTTAGACCATATATGCATATCTTTTTCTTTATATTATTTCATCATTTTTATTTTAATCTTCATTTAACGCATTCCTTTTCTCCCTCCCCCAATCCCTTGCAATTTCTGTCATTTATCTTTTTAAACGTATTTCTATCTTTTCCCTATCACTCTAAATCACTTCCTGTTATCATTCTTTTCTTAAAGTCTCTCTTTTTTACTCATATCCATCAATTTTCTTTCTTTCTCTCAATGCCATCTTGATGTGTTCACACATTTTCAATCATTCTCTCTCTGTTTATATCCATCAAACTCTCATTTTGTCTTTCTATCATATTGTCTTCATTTATATTCCCTCCATCTTCTCTGATAAAAATCTGAGACGAAAAATCTTTGCCATGTTTTCACCTACACCCTGGCAGAAATGAAGACGCCCTCCAGGTGATGTACGTGATGTATTTGGTAAAAGATTGTGTAACAATAATATTTATTTGTAGAAAACCTGCACAGTGTGACTGGGTCAGACAACTCTTGCTTTAATATTGTGTTTGCCAGATGCTTATCTGTTTCTCGGGCTGTGGATTCAGTTTCTCAAGTGGATATTTTTCGAGTCGATAGTGCCTTGGTAAACATGCAGGTTGGCCTCAATTTGCATAAATATCTAGTGAATTTGCAGACCCTCTTAGCAGATTTTATATTCGCATATGTTTTAGATCAATATTTCTTAAACTGTATGTTTGGCAAGAGAACAATTCACACTATCATGTGTAGATGATATAAAACGTGTTCACGAATTCTACTGACTTCCAGATATTTCACTTGTCTCTAAGATTAGTATATCCTCATGCCATTGAGTATATATAAGATATGTTGATGACCTCACTAAAACCTCTGCAAACCGACTCAGCATCCCTAACACATTCATCGACTGGCTTGAAAAATGGCTTGATAGATATAACCACATATTAACGATAATACCAAGTAAACTCCACCCAACGTTATGTAGCTACCGTTCAAAACTAGTAGCTATACGTCATATGCTATCTTCCTTTATTGCTTTCGGATTCAATTTCTATTTAATTATTTCTTATTTCTTTGTAGATCTTTGGAATTTCATATTATTCAAATAGTTTTAGAATTTTACATAAAAATGGCGACATTTGCAACTTTTACTATTTTATACGCCATTTAATCCTTTGAAGATTTTTATTACAATTTTGGGGTTTTATGTGCTTTACTCATTAAATTCAATTTATTCATTTAATTTTATGAGCGACTCAGCACGTAAAACCTCTTCATTTGAAAAAGTTATGTTCTTAAAACATCTCTACTTCGTGTAAATGTATATGGTCGTTTACAAAGTTTAGTTTTGCCAGCAACAAAGGCATATTAGTGGCACTCTCATTGCAAGGGAATAGAAGAGATAAAAATATATTTCTTTAATAAACTTAGCTTTGTTGTATTACAACACCACATATGTGAAACACGCATTGAATATATAAATATATTTCGGAGGAAGATCAAACAAGAAAAAAAAATCACATGAGGTTTATTCAGCTAAGCTAAATCTAGCTCTTCGCCACAAGTCCGAGATATTCAGTAAGGATCAGATTCAATAAATCGAAGACATTACCTCCTATACTAGCCTGATAAACATTACCATGCTTTATTTGATCAAATTAATTATATATGAAAATTATTTGACTTAAAAATAAAACTGCTCGTTTTTAGTCAGATTTTATTCTATCAGAAATTGGATCCAGTATATGTATGTATATAAATTAATTAAATTACCAGAAATTCTAGCAAATACCCACATGCGACATACAGAAACTGAATAACTGTTTCGACTTATTGGGTCTCATCAGCAGTGCATACCATAATCTCCACCACTAGAGATCGAACCAGCAACTTCTCCCAATGGGCCACCAACTCATGCCACACATAAGCGATGGCAAATCAACTATTCGTGGTAAGAATGCGCAACTGCATGATCATATGTATCTTGAAAGTACGTTTTTACCTTTATTATATATATATATATATATGTGTGTTTGTGTGTGTGTGTGTGTGTGTGATATAAAAATAGTTATTGATGAATTTCGAGATCCACTTTTTATTTTTTGTTAATTCCTGTGTCTTCATTTTTTTGGATAATTGTTACAAGCGATGTTATTCAGGGTGTTTAAGAAGAGAAAACGCCTGTTGGTTTAACGAGAAAAGATGAAAGCAAAGCAAGGGATTTAGTAGCTTCCCTATTATCTTTGTGCAGTGAGTATGAGAGAGAAAAAACAAACTGGGTGGATGAAAGATAGACAGTCAAAGAAAAGCAAAAATATATGTGCTTGCATTGTAGTCATGGTTTTAAAAAAAAGTCATGACTTTCATCTTCCTGTTTTATTATTCCCTTCGAGCTGAGTGCATGGAAAAGAAAGTAATACAAAGAGAAAACCGCTGAAAACTCAGAAATTATGCTGCTTGCTCTCTTGTCGTTTCATGCAAGCAAATTCTCGACACTGAAGTGATTGTATATTTATTGCCTCATGCGTCTGAGATTAAAGACTTGTCTATTCAAATGTCTCAGAATTTAGAAGAAACATTGGTTTTATTCGGCTCTTAATATCATTTTGGATGAAGTTATCGTTTATTTGTGAAAAAATTTAGAACTATTGAAGAGTTAAAATTCATTCAATAGTTAAATATGAAGCTTTCTTACACTCACCAAAATATTTTTCCGAGGGAACCACATTCAAATTCGAATATAAATAAAATTATTGGATTTGTATGGATTAAAATCCGATTTAAAATCAATTTAGAAGCAGATTTTGCAAAGCAAGCGTCAAGAATCCAAAAAGTTCCAGAGACAATCCGCTAATTTGAACTAAACCAGTCTCTTGTAGAAGGAATATATTACAACGTCTGGTCAGATCATACCTGCCAAATCTTCTTCCTGTAAGAGATAACCTTATTCTCTATAGCGTATAAATGATTATATGAACAGTTCCCAAAAATGAAGAACGATTAAATAATTTGTTTTGCATTTCAGCGATTAAAGATTTTTTCAAGAAGATGAACGTAGACTTTGGTGCTGAAACTTTTTACAACAAATTGATCGATCAATTTGCAAAAAAAAAAAAAAAAATAAAAAAAGATAAAGCAAGAACTGAATTGATTTACTAATGAAAGTTAATAACTCATTATTTTGAGATTTTATTGTTGTCTCTGGTAACGAATTGCAAGTCATCATCTTTGTCAGGGTATCATTAATGGTGGAGACGTCAAGTTCATTAGAGAAAGGAATCAAGTTTGAAACGGTGCCTATTAGTTGAAGTGAATTTACATAAAATAACGAGTTCATATCCCATTCATAGATGCAGGAGGCGAACAATTTTCTTAGGGATCTTAGTAAGGCTCTTCTTCTTTTTCTTTTTTTTTTGACGATTAGCTTGTAAAATGAAATATATGCCTGGTTCCCAAGTCCCCATTACCCTCTTATATATATATATATATATATATATATACAAATGTGATATACTTGTGCAGCTTGGATGAATATATAAGTGTGATATTCATACTTGGCTTTTATTTATAATGAAACTGTTGAAATTGAACTCATAATTTATATAATAATAATAATAATAATAATAATAATAATAATAATAATAATAACCATATCTACTTTATACGTTTATAGACTCTACTTTTGCGTTGACAACACCTGTTAATATAAATTTGCAAATTTCATTTACAATTACGATATTAGAGGAAACAAATCCCCTTTACACAAATATATATACGAAAACTGATTCATCATGAGAACTGAATTTTCGCACTTAAATGTTTTAGATAAAATGAGTTTTGAAGAATATCTATATTCTTCAACGATGATTTATTGTCAATGGCACCTTCATCTTCCATCGTTTCTTCGGTTGTTTTTTTTCTTCCGTTCTCTGACTGGATCCTGGTATTCATCCAATTTTTGTTTTCTTTTAATTTCTCACTGAGATCTTCCAGAATGGTGAAGTCCATTAGCAAACATCGGTCTTTCTTGTTCTCAGCCAGATCATGTTTACTGTTCAAAATTGGGTGTCTGTGCTTAATCTAAAAAAATTCTCATGAATTTTACGCACGTCATTTTCCTGGAGAAATTCTGATCTGATTATACACATATGGTCAGCATAGCCGTTAGCATTGTTCTATTGGTTCATCTTTTTCAACCTAACTAAGGTTTACTCGCCTACTACATCTCCTTTTTTTTGCAACATTAAATTATTATCTGATTGATTGTTTATCGCTCTCTCTCTCTCTCTCTCTCTCTCTCTCTCTCTCTCTCTCTCTCACACACACACACACACACACACACACACACATCATGCGCTATTTTCTTTGTTTGTCTTCTGATGGACTCGCATTTCTTCACATTTTGGTTTATCCTTAATAGCATTAACCCTTTCTGAGCCAATTTTTTCCGTAGTTTTTAGTGAAGAATGAGTAACTAGAAATATCCCTAGCTCTCCAGGAGTCCTCTCAGAAATCAAGAACATCTAAGCCGTGTTGTGATATGGATGGGCTTGATTCTTTGATCTCTACTTCTTCCAGTGTCGTTTCCAGCCTTTTTTTAGATTGTTTCAGCATCTTCACCTGCGATAAATATCAACTTCATCTTCCACAAATTCTTCCGGTTGATTATTATTATTGTTGTTCTATTTATTTGAGAGTTTTTCACATCTGCGTTAGTTGATGGGTTCTCACTGGTGTCTCCTCAAATCTTAAGGACTCTTCTCAGTATTGTACCTGATCTTAATAATGCAGTAGTTTCGATGGTGTTCACTCGTCTTCTTATTTTTCCAAATCCTCCAGTCCCTCGGTCAATTCTTTGGTGTCTGTATCGATCGCAGCAATTACAATTTATATCACCGTCAATTCAATGCTCCATAGTTTTTTTTTCAATTCCAAAGCAAGGTCCGGGTACTTATCTTTCTGTTTGCTTTCTTTCGGCTTCACCATGTGGTCAGCCGAAACAGCAAAGTTCACTATTAAGTAGATTCTCTTTATTTTCTTTTAACTTTTTCTGGTTCTTGTCGTCTGGCCGAGATTTGGTGATCCGCTTGTATCTCAAAATCCCAGAGAACTGTGTGCGTCTCATTTTCCTGGACCGATTCTGGATTGTGTATATTATTATCATTATTATCATCAGTAGTAGTAGTAGTTATAGTCGTAATAATACTTGTTTACAATATAATAGTTTATAATATTTTACCTATTGCGGGTTTTTCTCTCCGGCATCAGCTAGTCTCTGAGTGACATCAAGTTTGCTCAGTTCTCCAGAACTCTTCTCAATACTCTGTCCAATCTTACCAATGCAACTGTCTGAATTTTCTGAATTCTTCATCTGATTTTTAATTGTTCAAAACCCTTTGCAATCTTTTGGGACTATTCCACGTGCACCAACAACCATTGGTATCACTGTCACCCTCATGTTCCACTGCTTTTTAGTTCTCCGACAAGGTGCAATTTTTTGGTCAATCTTTTATTTTAATTCTGTGGTTTGCTCAAAAAACAAAATTAACTAGACGACACTTTCTCTAAGACTGGTTTTCTGGTCGGATTTCGGTGATAAGTTTGTATCTCATAATTCCAGAGAAAGTTATGCGTATTATTTTTTTCGGGGAGATTCTGGTTTTTGCATATACAAATTGGTAGTAGGGTCAAAATTAAATAATTGCACAATTCCCAGTGGATCACTTTTTCCCCCGAGTCTTTTCTAATTTTAAACTACTTCTGCGCAAGTTTGCTGCATTTACATGTGATGTAATTAATCGTTTTCTCTGTTTCTTAACATAACCTACTCTTTCAATTATATTGTGTACTATCGATTTTCGTTTTAGCAGAGTAGGTTGGCGAACATTGTCGAGGGTTACCCGAAGTCTCCCTTTTCGGTAGCTACTACACCAATGTGTAGGGGAGGGCGCTACTCCTTTCCCCGGATTTCTCCACTCTACCCTTGATCTATATCTTATAATGCTGAGTGTTAAGCAAGGGGGCATCAAGTACTATTTTTTGAGTCTTTGGTATTACTTGGAGATTGAACCCAGGTCTCCCGGGCCATTGGTGAACACTCTAACCATTATGCCATTTTAGTCGTAATGGTTTTGTTTTGTGCTACCATTTGAAGATTAGTTTAACTTTGGATATTTCCCTTTGCTTTCT
This sequence comes from Sepioteuthis lessoniana, assembly GCA_963585895.1. Lineage (NCBI taxonomy): Eukaryota > Metazoa > Mollusca > Cephalopoda > Myopsida > Loliginidae > Sepioteuthis > Sepioteuthis lessoniana. The sequence goes on along the minus strand of OY757909.1, from coordinate 124,262,934 downwards.
ATGTCTTGTTCTTCTCGTATGGAATCTGAGCTTTCTGTCGCTTGAAATATTCTTACAGTTTGTTTCTTTCATTTCTATTTCCTTGATTTCGTCGTTGATTTCTATCACTACCTTTGTAACCAGTGGCGGCTATAAATCTCTCCTTGCTATTCTTTATATAGTCTACGAGTCCCTGTAATGATATATCTAAGCAATCCTCAGCGCTTGTGAGTCCTTTTCCTTCTTTTCTGAAACATTGGTGCATAGCCATTAATGTTCAATATTATTATTTTACTTCTTTGTTAGTCGTGTTTAAAGAAGTAAAAAAATAATGATAAATACTCTGTGCTCTATGCTCTAGTGGTTACATCTGAGAGATGAAATAGATAGCGTGTATGAGTCAAAAAAGAAGGAAAAGGACTCACTAGCGCTGAGGATTGCGTATCGATAGGCTATGTGTCATATTGAAGTCAGACCTAATCGATTAAATAAAATGCAGTTTGTTTCCAAGCAGCTGTCGTGTCGATACTGCTATACAGATGCAGCACATGGACGCTAACTAAAGATATGGAGAAGAAGCTTGACGGCAATTACACAAGAAACCTGCGTGCTATATTGAACAAATCCTGGAGGCAACACCCTACAAAGCAGCAGCTGTACGGACATTTACCACCTCTTACGAAAACTATCCAAATTAGACGAATCAGTAATACGGGGCACTGCTGGTGAAGTAAGGACGAACACATAAGCGATGGACTCCTGTGGATCCCTTCACATGAACTAGCAAAGGTTGGACGACCAGATAAAACCTATAAACAGCAGCTTTGTCCCGATACAGGTTGTAGCCTGGAAGACCTTACAGGAGCGACGGACGATAGAGATGGATGGTGACAGAGGGTCATAGTGGTCTGAGCTGGCAGCGTGCCATAATGATGATGGTGAATTTATTTCTTGTGATTTTTCTACACCTGCGTTAACTGATGGCCTTTCACTGGAATATTAGTAATAACAAGTTCCCTTAGGTTTCCAGTACTTTTCACGGTATTCTAGCTGATCTCAACACAACTGTAATATGAATGATCTTGATTCGTCCTCTGATTTTTAACTCTTTTAGCCAATTTCCAAGCCTGTAAGGACCGTTCCACGCACGCCAATTTCTAATGTCACCACTGCCAATCTAATGATATACAGCGTTTTCAGTTAATATCATATCTAGGATACAAGGCCTTGGACATAGACATCAATTTTCTTGTCCTCTGGACCATTAGTCTGTGTTCCTCTCTTGTCCATTTTAAGATGGGTCCTGAATATCTAATGAGGAGTTCTGCCCAGGTGTTTATCTCGTTGACAATATTTCTACAGCAGAGCTGGTTTTCGGTAAGTGTTCTCCTTTGTCTGATTTGTTCTTTTCTTATTTTTTTCTTTCATTTCATCTTGATGTCCACTTCGAATATTCTCATATACTTGTAATTTCCCTCCGTGTGTTCTGTTTCTTTCTTGATTTAGTTGTTCTATTCCATCTGTTATTTGTCTTTTATCACTTTCATTATGAATATTTTTCCAAGCCAAATGTCATTCTTATATCCTTGCTGAATATTATCATTGTCTGTATTAGACTCTCTTATTTTTCACTTATTGCTAATACATAGATGTCTTTACTATGCATAAAATGAGAAATATTTTCTTGAGATTTAGTGAATTTGTAGACTCCTTTGTACATCCTAAATATGTGATTTGGTGGTATAATTGATATTACAAATAGTAATGGCGAAAGCACATCTCCCGAGAAGATGCCTCACTTAAAGTTTGCTCTCTTACTGTTAATTCAACTTTTCAGTTTTTCATTGCTTCACTGATAAATTCAATGACTTCGAATACCTCCAACATTTTCAGAGAATCTACTATCCAACTATGAGGGATCATATCAGTAGCCTTTTTGTAATCGATCCACGCCATAGCCATACTTTTCAATCCCCTTTTGGTATTTTTGCGGATATCTTTATTGATGTAAAGAAAGTTAGTTGTTCCTCTTGTTTCCCTGTTGAGCCCTTTCTTCAGAAACAGTTCGCAACGTACAAGGGAGTCATAGATCTCCGAAATTGTCTTGCTTCCATCAAATGCTGTCAGCGGTTTTTCCTCGTGGATTCTCCACCTACTTGTAGATAGAATTTTCTTTCATCCTTTTTAAATGTCCAGTTTTGTTTGTTTTGTTGGACCCTGTCTTGGTTTCTTTTCTTTTGCCAATAACTTTTGATTTATCTCTATAGGTCGCATGATAAGCCTTGTCTACACTTTTGTTTTGGGGGGAGGTCATCCCATTATTTACAACCGTTCAGTAATGTTGCCTTTTGAAGAATTTGATAATAATTATTTTAACTTTTTTGTTTTTATTTTATCTTTGTTCCAGTATTTGTTTCAAAATTATGGTAATGTTGTCTTATTTTCCGTTATAGTTTTCTCTGTTAATTCTACGTTTATTTTGTCTTCTTGTGATTTTTTTTTTTGTGTTTGTGTTTGTGACATGTCAGCGACCAGAACTTTACTTTCTAATTGGGTCGGAAACCACTGGCTTTCAAGTATTTAGTGTTTCAATTCGAGTCAGGAACTCTAGTTCATAGTCTTCATAATATATTTCTAACATCTCGAGGTCACATTGCCTATCGTTCTTTTATACTATTCTAGCTTGGTCTGCAAACTTGTATGAAACCTTAAGGTATTTGTTCACATTTCTATCATTCTCTTTCTGTACCCTCTTGTGTTGGATTGCAATTAAAATAACAGTGAAATCCACTTTTTATGTCTTCTTTGGTTCATTTTTCCGTTGGTGTCTCTGATTTTCGTATTTGCTTTGCTCGTTGTTCATGTTGAGGAAATTGAAACAGCCAACATTCACAGGATGCCCACCGGTCCCACGTGTTGGTTATCAAGGTATTACCTGACCATCTAGACACACAGACCCGTAATAGAGCCCCACGTTGATTTAAATTAATTATTTTTCATGGGTAGTATAATGTAGCTTTACTAGACCCAGGAGTTTATTATTATCTGTGCTTCTGTAGCAAATATGACTTGGTGCTTTTCGGAAAAGGTCACTGCATAGGACAAAAAGGGGGAAATAAACTTTCATCAATAAAATAAGTTTTAACAATGAAAAAATCAACAAAACATTCTATTCTTAATATTTAGGTTGATACAATTTATTTAAGCTCGAGGAGCGGTCATTTTTACTAATTTGTTGTGATAGCACTTATTCATTTGTTTTATTTGTTTGTTTTTTTCTCTTGTTTTTGTTTTTCCGTATTCTTCCCCATCTCCAATCCATTTTATTTTTTGGCCATAGGATTCTGAATTTAAGTGAAAATTGCAGCATTCAAACTATACACTCAGTCATTTGATTAAAAAAAAAAAAAAAAGGCAAAATGAATTACAGACAATATACCTTAAATTTGACTCTTACGAATTTCGATTCTTTCTCCAAATTTCTGCGGAGAGTAATTCAGACGATTCATATTTATGGTCAGATTAGGATAATTAATTTACAATCCATTTAAGCCTGGGGTCATTTTTGGTATTTTGGGATGATTGGACCAATTCATTTTTTTGTCAATATTTCTAATCGATTTTCAATGTTTGGCCATAAAATTCCAAATTCAAGTGAAGATTACAGCATTCAAATTTTAAACAAATCCGTTTGTCTTTCTTCTCCAATCTCATCCTTTCAATAATATTTCTCTTTCAAACCACCGGTCAGCTAGTCTTTGCTGACATCTTTATTTTAAAGGAAAAGAATATTGCCAAGATGCAAACTAAAAGAAAATGCAGTCTTTCATTCTATAAACTGATTGTTTGCCAGCATGAGAATTCCAACTGAGTCCAACTTAAACAAAACTTTAATTGTTTATTTATTTCTTTATTTATATTATTTATTCTTCTTAGGTTTTATTTAACTTCCTTGCCATCAAAGTTCTTATTCTTAAATCTGCGTAACTATAACTGAGTGCCCTTTCATTTTTATTTTGTTTCGAGGAATTGTCAGAGATTTTATTTTTGTCGTTACTACCAAAGTAGTTGGCTTCATTTTGATCGACATTAATTTTCCTGATATTTAATTCAATATTTATTTGTAGAACGTATATAATCTTTTTTAGTTTCAAAAAGATTTCATTTACGTTATAACAATTAGATTCATTATATCACATGCTTGTAACTGATATCATACATTCAACTTAAGGTAATACTGAATGAACACTACCCCCGAATATATATATTTATATATATATAAAGTGAGAGAGAGAGGAAGAGAAAGAGTGAGCAAAGGAGGGCAACAGCGTAACAAATATTGCTTGATGTCCAAAGTTCTTGTTTGCATTCGGTATTTCTTTCATCCAGCCAAACATTCTTCACAAAATATCATACACATTGTCATCCACAGACAGAACATTTCGTTGCATCACAACTCACCAGTGTGGCTAGACATGCAAGATGCTTCAAGCTGGGTTCAAAACCCAGCAATATTTACGTCAGCCTGATAACATAACCTGACAAACATCAGTAACTCCAACGTATATGCATTAACTTCCTTTTGTTTACATTTCTTTTTCGCTATCGGAGACTAAAATGCCCGTTTAGTTAAAAGAGCTTTGCGTTACTTGACGATGTTTTTGAGTACTTTTTCCGAAACATCTTGATGCATTAGTGGAAAAACATCGGCTTGAGCGTTTACAATGACTAAGAATGTAGGTGAGATAAAGTTAAAGAGCCTGTAGGCCTGGAAACTATCTGATTAAGGGAAAAGTGTTACCTGTGTTTGGGTGATTCGCACCGCGTTTAAAAATGCCGCGATCATGACAGCCGTAAACCCTCTGATAGTTGTAAGGCGTCATCTGGGCCGCTGAAACGGTGAATATGAACCCATCGATTGCATGAAAAGACAGATTGGACGTTTTGACTTCATCACTACATCGGAATAAATCTAACAACTGCAGGATAAGCGGATGGAAAATGAGATCAAAGGAATTCTGGCTTTGGGAAGTGATGGGTGCTAGATGAACCCCATAAAGTGATGACTTGAAAGAGGCCCTTCGTTACTATTCATACATAGGCGCAAAGGGCGAATTCTGACCGCCTAGACCCATGTGAACTGCAATGAGAAGGTAAACTAGCTGTTGAACTTGTCGTGGCATCCTCTTGAGCTGGGATGATCTGATTCTTATCAGATTCAAATTAATTTTGCCAGGACTTGTACATCACCTGGAACAAGGAATACCTCACCAACAATACATGTGGTGCCCTACAAATCTTGAAAATCAAATTAATTCAAACTTTGATTGTCTTTGGCTGTGTCTTCAATTAGGGTGACGTCGTGTGGCTCCAAAAATTTGAAGAGGTCAATAGGTTCAATCCATATTGCTATGAAAAGCTGCAGAAAAATGTGGTCCAACTCTTGTTGGAAAAAAGTTCCTACAGGAAGGGCATATATTTGGCAGGAGAATTAGTAAAGCGTCAGAAATGGTTATCTGAGAATTTCAAAACGTCACTAGCCCCGATTTCTGCCCTCCGAATGTATTTTATTACACATAGGTTACTATAAACACAATAACAAATCTTCTGCAGAATCAAGGCTGAACTAGTGACCAAGATGAAGGTGTTCGAAGATCTTCCCAAAGATACTGTAAGGAACGGACGCGACAGGCTCCGGAACATTCTTGAGTCTGTGATGTAATCTGAATATAGTTTGGAGAAGCTGCCAGAAATGATCGAAAATATGAAGAGAGAGAGAGAGAGAGAGGCAGTTAAATCCGCGTCATCGGCCCGACTTGATCTTGATAACGATATACGAATTTTTTCGCTTGTAATTCTCTTTCGTCTTTCTGTGGCGTATTCAGTTGATACGAGAAATTTCCCTCTGTGGTCCTTGCGTAAAATCAAGAAGTTTCTCTAATTCAAGCAAACATAACTTTTATTAGTCTTACAAATTTAATTAATGTCATAAAAATTGGCATCAGTCCCTTACCCCAAATATCTACTATTAGAATGCGGATAGCAAGAGGATAATTATTATAACTTAATTAAGTAAATATTACATACCATTAATTCCTCATTTTTCGATATTTCTGGCAAACGTTGAAGTGTGTTTGAGCTAGCTATAATATTTATTATATTAATGATATTCAATCTTGACAAACATCCAGACATAATTGCCAATAAAGCACATTTGTACTCTTTGGTGTTGACTTAAAAATCATAGATTAAAATTCGCAAACAAATGATCCAGTAATTAATTTACAAGGAAATATATCATCATTATCATCAAGTCCCGCTGCTAATATGAATTTCTCTGACTCTCTCTCTCTCTCTCTCTCTCTCTCTCTCTCTCTCTCTCCATCATCCATTGCTCCCGGCAGGTCTTCCAAACTACATCCTAGGTCTACACAGAGCTGTTGTTCGTAAGTTTTTGCTGGTCAACCAACACTGGCACAACCATGCGAAAGGGTCCATAGGAGAATGTCACTTTTGCACTCAAACTTAATTCTCCAGCAGTGTCCTGAATAGATGAAATTAGAGATTAGAAGTAAGTGGCCCTACAGCTTTTGCTTCATGGGATATTGCTTCCAGGATATGTTCCCTTTAGCTCGTAGCATTCTTGTAGCTTTTCTTCAATAGGTTTTGTCAGCGTCAATGTAGTGGATTCATACAGTAGTACTGTCAGCATCACTGCTCAGAAGAAATTGCGTTTTATTTTATGGGATCTATTAGACTTCCATATGAACAACAGCCTATCGATAACAGTCTAAGCGTTCGCTAGGCGTATATTGACATAACTTTTAGTGGATGAAACGCTGCTACCGAGGTACGTGTGCTTGTTTACTAATTTAAGAGGACCGGGATATAGATGACTCCTCCCAGATTAAGATGCACGTACTCTGTTTTGTTTGTGTTCACTTGGAGGCCACCCCCCTGCTGCCTTCTCCTGGCTATGCAGCCGGTAATCGCCCTTGAAAGGTGTATTTGTCAGAAGTGCTATGTCATCTTCATAGACTGTGTATGTTATAGTTTCTGAGGAATATCGTCTGCATCTTGCCCTTTTTTAGTGTTAAGCCATTTTCCATAATAGATCTATCGACCTTTGAAGTATGTAATCAAGGTAACATATTTTACAGATAGGATGGAATTGTATTTCTTTGTAAAACTCCGGCAACCATGACGATATTCAATTTTGACAAACATCCAGGTCTTGGTCTCCATGTGGCGAGTAAACTTTTACTTTCATGTTTCTATTGAGCATCATTATAGCTGTAACAGTTTCTTTTGGGAGACCATGAGTCTAGAAGTATTTGATCCATCTTTCCTCTGAGTATGGAATCAAATACATTGGAGAAATCTATAAACTTTAGTGCTGACATGAAAATTTTCACACGAAATCCTTTTATGATTTAACTTTAATTTGTTGTGTAGTGGATCGATTTCATTGAAAACCTTTTTGATTTTTCTTAAGAATTTTCTCAATTTCAGATTCTGTGCGATTAAGAATCAAATCATTATCAACCTCAGTCGCTGTAGAGGTGGAAGTTATACCTCTATAGTTCTTGGCAATTCCAAGGTGTCCTTTCTTAGAGAGGGAAAGAATAGATTTTAGTCCATCTCTCTATTGTATTCCATTTATATACAGCGTTGAAAAATCGAAGTAGGTCATCAAATTTCCTACATGAGTAGAGGAAGTGAGGAAGCGGTCCCAATACGAATCTGTAAAGAAAAAGAAACATAATCAATGCATAGTTTGCTTTGTACGAAACTGCCTGAGAATATGATACAAGATAAGCTAATACCTGACGGCTTTTGATAGAATTAATCTGATGTAAAAACAGTTGATTCACATTTTCTTTAATATAATCTAAATACTTTTATTGTTGAAAAGCTGTGTTGTTTTGTTTCTGGGCGCAGATTTTTTTTTTTTTTTTTGCTTAATTGTGCAGTGGAATTCGTATATTTGCTAAAGCGGCAACTCTGATTAGTGGTTAATTCGTTGTAGATGATGATGATGATGACCGTTTCATCAATGGTATTGATGATATTGCAGCAGGAGGTGATAGTTGTTCAGGAGTTGCCGTTGAATGAAGCACACATCATTCTCAGTTGTATTTTCTCAAAGCTATTCAATGATTTTAGGTCACGAGGACTGAGCAACATTCCTACCCCTCCTATGACGGCCTTGAGAGTGTTTTCCCGGACGGATACAGAAGGGAGATATGTATGTGTATGTATTTGTGTGTGTGTATGTGTTTGTGTGTGTGTTTGTGTGTGTGTTTGTGTGTATGTGTGTGTTTGTGTGTTTGTGTGTGTATGTGTTTGTGTGTTTGTGTGTGTGTGTGTGTTTGTGTGTATGTGTTTGTGTGTTTGTGTGTGTATGTGTATGTGTTTGTGTGTGTGTATGTGTTTGTGTGTGTTTGTGTGTATGTGTGTGTGTATGTGTTTGTGTGTTTGTGTGTGTATGTGTTTGTATGTTTGTGTGTGTGTATGTGTGTGTGTATGTGTTTGTTTGTGTGTGTGTATGTGTGTGTGTGTATGTGTTTGTTTGTGTGTGTGTGTGTATGTGTGTGTGTGTGTGTATTTGAGTAAGTGTGGTTTTTTATGTTCGTGTGGGAATGAGTGAATGAGAAAGAAAGAGAGAAGGATTGAGAGAAAGAAAGGAAGATTGAGAGAAAATATTTTTCAAAATTAGATTAGTATGTTTCACGGAGAAAAACGTCATCAGATGAACTTATTATTTCACTAGACCAACATCTTCTCACGATGAGAAACTGTGATTCACTATTGAAAAAGAAAATAATTTTATACGAATGTGCTGCTTAAAAAGAACTTTAATTCATGATAACTTTACTATTTTTATTTTGTTTTGTTTTTTTACTTAATAAGTATTTTGTAATATTCTTTATCCATATCGAAAAGACCATGCAAACCTGGAGAGTGGAGCTGACAGCAGGAGGGAAAAACTTAGCTAAAACAAGGATCCAAAGAGGGATTTTCCAAGGAGATGCACTACCACCCTTACTATTCATAATAGCCATGATGCAACTTAGCCACATACTCAGAAGATACACAGCTGGATACAAACTTAGTAGATCACAGGAAAAAAAAATCACCTAATATACATGGATGACATCAAACTATTTGCAAAAAATGAAAAAGAACTGGAAACTCTTATACACGCAGTTAGAATATAAACTCAAAACATGGGGATGAGATTTGGCATAGAAAAATGTGTCATGCCTGTAATGAAAAGTGACAAACGACCTCTAACTGACAGAATGGAACGACCAAATCAAGACGATATTAGAACCCTCCTAGAAAACGAAACCTACAAATACTTGGGCATCTTGGAGGCTGATACCATCAAATAAGTGGAAATGAAAGACAAAATTCAAAAAGAATATCTTAGGAGAACTAGGAAACTACTTGAGACAAAACGCTCCAGCAGAAACCTTATCAAAGGAATAAATACCTGGGCTGTACCACTCGTTAGATATTCCGGACCCTTTCCAAATCAGATGGACCAAAGAACAAGAAAACTAATGACAATGCACCAGGCATTAAACCCCAAAGACGACGTTGATAGACTATATGTTTCAAGAAAAGATGGAGGAAGAGGACTTGCCAGCATTGAAGACAGCGTTGACGCATCGATACAACGACTCCCAGACAATATACAAAAACACGATGGAGGACTCATTACAGCCATCAGAAACGATAATAACACGATGGACAATAGAATGACAATAACAAGGAAAAAAATGGGAAGAAAAGCAACTCTATGGGTGTTTTAAACGACTAATAAACATCTCACACGACAAAACGTGGACATGGCTAAGAAAAGGAAACGTTAAGAGAGAAACAGAATCTCTCATAATAGCAGCAAAAAACAACGCCATACGAACCAATCATATCAAAGGGAGAATAGATAAGACGCAATAAAATAGCAAATGTAATCATCTATCACATAATAAGCGAATGCAGAAAATTAGCACAGAAGGAATACAAGGCTAGACATGATTGGGTCGGCAAAGTGATCCACTGGGAGATGTGCAAGAAATTTAAACTTGACCATACAAACAAATGGCATATGCACAACCCAGCACCTGTCCTAGAAAATACACACATAAACACCTATGGGACTTTGACATACACACAGATCACCTATTCTCGGCCAGAAGACCAGACCTAATAATAATCAACAAAAAGAAGAGAACTTGAAAAATTGTCGACTTAGCTGATCCGGCTGACCACAGGATAAAATTGAAGTAACGCGAAAAGAAAGATAAGTACATTGACCTTTCTAGAAAATTGAAGCAAAAACTGTGGAACATGCAAGTGATGATTAGAATAATTTTAATTGGCGCTTTTGGTACAGTCTCAGAAGGATTGCTAAAAGTACTGGAGACTTGAAAATAACCGGATGAGTGGAAGCCATCCAAACTACTGTATTATCAAGATTGTCCAGAATGCTGAGAAGAGTCGTGGACACCTGAATACAGTTGGTGTCCCTCAGACTTCTGTGAAAGACCAGCAGCATTAGCTGACTGGAAAACTATCATGGAGTAAAAATATTAATTATATGTCCTGGAAACTTGAGGAGACTTGCTGTCCCTGAGACTTCTGTGAAAGACCATCATCTAACACTGGTATGAAGAAGTAGTTAGGAGTAAAAATATTAATTATATGTCCTGGAAACTTGAGGAGACTTGCTATCCCTCAGACTTCTGTGAAAGACCATCACCTAACACTGGTATGAAAAAGTAGTAAGGAGTAAAAATATTAATTATATGTTCTGGAAACTTGAGGAGACTTGCTGTCCCTCAGACTTCTGTGAAAGACCATCACCTAACACTGGTATGAAAAAGTAGCAAGGAGTAAAAATATTAATTATATGTTCTGGAAACTTGAGGAGACTTGCTGTCCCTCAGACTTCTGTGAAAGACCATCACCTAACACTGGTATGAAAAAGTAGCAAGGAGTAAAAATATTAATTATATGTTCTGGAAACTTGTGGAGAATTGCTGTCACTCAGACTTCAGTGAAAAACCATCAGCTAACAATATTCTGAAATATTCGTAAGGAGTAATATGATAATTATAATAACAAAAATGATGAGTGATAAGTACATGGTTTTCATCATCATGTCGTGCTGGTAGCACGGATATCCCTGACCCTCTCTCGCCACTTTTCCCTATCGTTCATCGCCCTAGGCAGGTTTTCATGACAACATCCCGTATCCTCACATAGTTGCTGAATGTATGTTCGTGCTGGTCGTCCTGCTTTTGCACGGCCATGTGTGGGGGTCCATAAGATTACATCACTTATGAGCTCGTCCCTGCTTCTCCAGCAGTGTCCTGCATGTCTGGTTCGTCTAACTTGAATAGTTTTCGTGATAGGAGGCAGGTGGCCGTCGCAGCATTCTTGTGTAATTGCCGTCTAGCTTCTTCTCCAGCCGTTTTGTTAGAGTCCATGTAGTGCATCCATATAGCAGTATCGATGCGACCGCTGCCTGGAAGAAACTGTGTTGCGGAAAATTATCATACATTTTGTTTGATTCCAATAAGATTAACTAAAAGTTTCATTCGTTCACTCTATATTAAATCACCTTTTGATATTAAATTAGGAAATAAAATGTATCGTCACAATTAAACAATATTTTGACGTGTTTTTATGTTCTAGTTAAAGGTGTCAACAGAATATCGAGGATAGAGTATGTACTTCTATTGTTTGAAAAAACACTAACACTACTTTTAAAAAAACATGTTAATGCGTAAAACATGAATTTAAAATAAAAACATTTATGAAATATTTGAGGGCAGGACTTCATCAAAGTATCTCATATATTGTATTATATTAAAACGCATTCTGACTGATAACGCTTCTTATTTAAAAAAAAAAAAAATGAAATGTAATTAATTCACAGAGTGATATCATAGGATAAGCTAAAAAGGTGGTCCTAAAATATTTGCCTATCAATCACGACTTTTTTTATGGAGGTGCCCGTGATGTAATGGTTATCGTCGTAGGAAATGGACAAAGTGACCCGAGTTCAAATCCTGGACGAGGCTGATTGCATTTCACATAGCACTAATACCCTTGGGAAAGGTATGAATCCAATTATTCTCCCTCCAGCTATGGATAAATAGTAGGACAGACTGATTTCTTCAGCCTTGGTGAAGCAACTAATCTAGGAGTAGGAAAACTCTGATTTCAAACATGTTAAACTTCGCTCAAAAATCTGACCTTGAGTCATATCCTGCTCGAGTGGAGGGGTCGGGTAAATAGGATCAATCACGACTTCAATATTAACGACATGAGATAGATGCAATTGCATACATATATATAGTTACTCTTTGTTAACAACATAGCACAATTCAATGTCTTCCACCTGTGGCAATGAATTTGCGTCAACTTCGAACTCAGTGGTGAAATCAACTTGAGAAATTCTCTTTAGGGCAAAGCAGCGTCTGCTGTTGATTGTCATATACTGCAGAGTTTGTCTTTAAGAATTGAAATGCTTCCATCTATCTTCGTATATTACATTCATTAGTTTCTATCATATAATGCTTATATCAGCAGCGTCTTTTGTTGATGTCAGAAGCAGTATATCCATCACTGATGAAATATTCAGTAACAACCCATTGTTTCTATTTTATTCATAGTTATCCAACAAATGGAAATATAGACAACCGGTCAATCTGGCAATAATTGCTATTCTCTCTGTCATAATATACGCTTAATAATTTCAGAGTAAATGGCAAACTAAATATATATATATATATATATATATATATATATATATATATATATATATATTCCAAAGACATTACATCGGATGAACCAGGTTTCGGAAACACCGTCCTATATTGTTTCATTTTCATTTCTTTCCATCTCTACTCTAAATCCGATTGCATATACAAGACTCGTAGGGTCCAATTCAGAATAATATAGGAAATTATCCAAAATCTCAATATCTTCATCAGACATAATACAATCTCAGACAAAAAGTATACCTGAATATTATCAATAATTATTTAAGATATAATAAAGATGTTAATAATACAGTTAGGCTGTAAATCTTTAGATGTGTTGATTAAACTAATTCCGACGAAAAACTTAAAAGAATTTTTTTTTTTAAAAGTTTCCTTTGCCTCTTTTCTTTTTCTCCTTCTATTTTTCATTTTCTTTCCTTTTTTTTTTTCTTCTTGGCTAAAATTTTCTGTCTGTATCGTTTTTCAATCCGTATTATTTCCTCGATGATCCCGACATTCAAACATCATTGCATGTGTCAATTATGTAGCAGGCTTTTAAAAAAGTGCAACGATTGATTGAATGTTTATTAGATTTTTCTTTGTATATATATATATATTCTTTTTCCTTGTGATTGAATTTTTCTAAAACATCCATCGTTTTTCGAGTGACACTTGCTTTTTCATTTTAAAGTCCTGATGAAATTCTACTAACACCGAAACGTTTTAACCTTGACTTTCCTTTATAAAAAAAATCATAACTTTTGCATTAAATTGTTTTTTTCTATTTTCTTCTCTTGGGATTAAATGAATAATGTTAGGTGTAATGGTTATCGTCGTAGGAAATGGACACGGCGACTTGAGTTCAAATCCTGGACGAGAATGATTGCATTTCACATAGCACTAATACCCTTGGGAAAGGTATGACTCCAATTATTCTCTCTCCATCTATAGGTAAATAGTAGGACAGACTAGGTTCTTCAGCCTTGGTGAAGCAACTAGTCTAGGAGAAGGAAAACTGTGAATTCAAACCTGTTAACCTCCGCTTAAGAATTGACCTAGTGTCATATCCTAGCCGAGCGGAGGGGTTGGGTAAATAGGATTACAGGGATAATGTATTATCATCTATCTACACAGAAATTCTCCTGAAATAACAGATGAGCCAACTGAAGATACAAGTCATAGGTAAGTAGACATCAGAGTTGGATATTCGACATATTTTTTAGATAAATTATAAGCAGAAAAGCTGAATGAAATAATTCCTGAAGTAGAAAACTGCAGGAATTATTTCATTGAGGCCAGAAAAGCAAATTTATTTGTTTAAGCAATGCTTAAAGATAAATAATAATAGAGAAATGGACGAAAGGCTGCATCCTTCAATTACTAAAGAAAAAAGGCCTCGGAATCATTAAGAACTACAGATGCATAACTCTTACTTCCATAATTGTAAAGGTTTATCAAGCTCTGCTTTTGAATAATATCCGATCTGACATCGAGTAAATCCTTTGGAAAAATCTGAACGAATTTTCAAGAAATCGATCTACAAATTTTCAGTTTCGGGGTAGTTGTCGAATCATCGAAGAAGTACGTGCTAAAAAATCTCGGTGCAACACTTTCGTGTGTACATTTATCCAAGGCATTTAACTTCATAGACAAAGGAAACGTGCAGCAAATATTTCTAGATAATAGAATCATCGAAAAAACGGTCACTGCTCTACAGAGATACAAAATCAATCGCTCTCTTATGCGATGATGATACTGATTTCTTTGTCATTGTTGCTTCAGTCTTGCAAGGAGATATAGTAACACTATCTCTATTTATAACCTGCCATGATTATGTACCACATACTATAGTAGATCTTATAAAATTGTTTCACATTAAAAATAAAACACCCCAAGAATACGATATCCCGTAGAAACTATTGCGAAGGCAAACTACTCATTCTTTGTCATTGTTGCTTGAGTCTTGCAAGGAGATATAGTAACCCTATCTCTTTTTATAACCTGCCATGAATATGTACCACAAACTTCAGTAGATCTTATAAAATTGTTTCACATTTGTTAGGACGATCTAAGATCAAAGGGAGCTAAACCCTTTCCTGTTTCAAGCGGAGTAACCTCCTCACTTTTGACCCCTACTGTTTTGAGTTCTCGTGTATTCACAGGAGAACGGGACATGATTATGTGTGGAGCGGGAACGAAGGATGAATTTGAAATCCGGAAAGCAAAAATGGAATTAGTTTACCTTTTCCCGAGGGAGCTGTGACAAACAGCTCAGCGATATTGATAAATGTATTGCGTACCACCAAAATGCGTTTGTCCTTGTAAATAAATGTTCTGGTCTAGTCAACTCTGAGTTCTCTATTCATTTTCTACTACTATGTCTGTCATCGATGTGTTATACACATGCACACCCACCATATTCGTCTGAGGGAAAGATCTTCTGTAAGACACATTATTAGTTATGGTGTTTCGACACCCGCAGATGCAACAACATTAAAAATAAATCACCCTAAGAATACGATATCCCGTAGAAACTATTGCGAAGACAAACTACCCCTTCTTTGGCATTGTTGCTGTGGTCTTGCAAGGAGATACAGTTGTATCATATTTATAATCTGCCATGGTTGTAAATAACAAACTTCAGTAGATCTAATAGAAAAAATGGTTTCACATTAAAAAAAAAAAACACTTCAAGAAGACAATATCCAGCCGACACTATTGAGTAGACAAACTACTCATTCTTTGACATTGTTGCAGTAGTCTGGCCAGGAGACAGAGCAGCTTTATTTCTATTTATAATCTGCCTTGAGTATAAACAACAAATCTGCTTAGATCTAATAAAACAAAACGGTTTCACATTAAAGAACACCCCAAGAACACGATATCCAGCAGGAACTATTGTGGAGGCAAACTACTCATTATCTAGCACTTCTTGAAAATCTACACTCCAAACCTGAATCTCTGCTGCATAGCCTAGATCAAGAAACGAGGGGTTATATGGAGGTGATGATGGCAGTATTGGCCGTTTCTGTGAAAGAATGTTGTTTCGTCCGTTTGTTAACCACAGGTGTCCGTATTATCAAATAATGATCAGCAATGGATGTGTTTGGCCTCTTTGCAGCCGAGTGAAACATTTTAATTTGAAAACTTCTTATTCTAAAGTAACGTATATATTAGTGCAGTTGATCAGACCGGTGAGATATATATCTGGTGATCGAAATTTTCGCCAATAAATTACAGGTGTCAGTCCCGGAGGTTAGTGAAAGAGATTAGCACTAGAAGCGTATACCTGAGATAAGAGCTGAAAAAAGCATAATTTTAGCAAACTCATCTGTAGGATAAAGTGAACTTATCTGCAAGCTTTCATGCTTCTACAACCTCTGTACAAACAAATGCAAGGAAAATAAGTAAAAAAAAGCTCAATGTTTAAAAAGATATAAGTCATATTAATTAGTACAACTAGGTAATAATAATATTGTAAAAAGACAATCTTTAGCTAAGTAAATGTCATCTGATTTTGCATAATTGAACTGAAAACGAAAATATTCTGATTTTTCCACGATAATTTAATTATATGCAGAAATTACGTTTTATCAATGTTCCATAAATAACAAGTAATCTTTTAATAATAATAATAATAATAATAATAATAAGAAGAAGAAGAAGAAGAAGAAGAAGAATATGTGTGACTGACACAAAACTATATCACATAAAAAGCGAATGCAGCAAATTAGAGAAAAAAAAAAGAGTATAAGACTAGACGCGACTGGGCGGGGAAAGTAATCCACTGTGAATTGTGCAATAAATTGAAATTTGATCTTACAAAGAAGTGGTATATGAAGCACACAAACTTCTCTGAGATTTTGTGATACAAACAAATCACCAAATCTCGGCCAGACGATCAGACCAAGTGATAATCAACAAAAAAGAAAACTTGCCGAAAAGTAGACTTTACCGTTCCGGAAGACCACAGTAAAAAATTTAAAACGGGAAAAAAGAAATAAATACCTAGACTCAGCTAGAAAACTAAAAAAAATAATGGAACTTGAAAGTGACGGTGATACGTATTATAACTGGTGCACTTGGAACAATCTACGAAGGCTTCGTACTTGAGGACTTGGAATTAAGAACACAAGTGAAGATCATCCAGATTACATAAATATTAGGGTCGAAGAGTCCAGGAGACTTGAAGAGACTTGCTGAAGAGACTCAAACTACTGTGAAAAACCATCAACTAACGCTGCTGTGAAAAACTCTCAAAGAAGTAAAATATTAATAATTTGTAGACTTTCTCTCAAGCACCAATGAAAAAACATTTGCTAACGTTGGTGTTGAAACAATTCACAAGCGTAAAATAACATTAATATGTATAAAAGTTTATTGTGCGTATTTACAGTTCTTTCCTGCAACCAATAGGATGAGAGATTAGATGAAAATGTTTGCGGAGTACAGCCGCTTTGAATTCAGAGTTTTCCTTATAGACAAGTTGCCGTAGTCCAGGCAAAAGAAACCAATATGACCAATTATTTACCAATAACTGAGTGGAATGATGGATTCATGCCTTTCTAATAGGTATTAGCGTGAAGCGAAATGGAAAACAGCTTCGTCTAGAATTTTAACTTGACTAATCGAGATCATTTCTTAAGACAATAACTATTACAACACATGCCCGCTGAAAGATATATTTCCATAAAAGAATGCAACACAAAGCGATAATCTAAGCTTGGAGAGAGAATGCACTTTAAAATAAACAAGAAAAATAAAACCTCTTTAATAAGGTTATGTATTTTAAAAGGTGTGGACTCGAATAATCTTCCTTAGATGATTTGACAATTCCCCATTTCCCTAACTGTGCGTCAAGACAAAATTGTTCTTATTCATTTATTTATTTATTCATCATCTCTTTTCTTTCTCGCGAACTGTTCGGGTCAGTGGTCCCAACTAACCCGAGATGCACTTCAAGAAGACCTTTTGTTTGTTTCCGGACACTGCTTCCTGCTCAAACCTCTTACCCAAACCGATCACCATTTTGGTGACAGCAAGAAGTTAAATAAATAAATGAATATTCGCATCTATGTCGGTTATGGCCAGCCGGAGATGTGACGCTAAGTCGTGTCGGAAACGTTGTCAATCCTCACTTTTTTGCTGTTAATTTTCAGGATTTTTTTTTTCTTTTTTACATTAGTAAGTGCGAAGGTTCCATGAGGCAAGAATAGTGGACATTTGAAGAGAAGAAGGAAAGGGAAAGCAGATATGGGAATGATCTTCATCTTTTCTCGGAAAGAAATGAAGTCATAAAATACAAAAACAAAAAAGAAAGTAAAATAAAGTAAAATAAAATAAAATAAGACTCAATTGGAGATGAAAATAATGTCACGATAGAAATAATGAATGTGGATGTAATTTGGCGTTGAGGTTAACTTCCTGACATAATTCTTTCCTACGTCACATTTTTATACAATTATTATTTTATTTTTTATTTATTTTGTTATTGTCACAAGTTTTCGCGCAATTAGCATCATCTTTTTTTCTTTGTGCCTTCCAACTTCCTTTCTATCTAACCTGCTTGATTTTTTTTATTTTGTTTTAATCTTTTTTATCATCCTTTTTTATCATTCATCCCTTTTTTCATTTCATTCTATTTATGCGTTTATCTCATTCCTCTACAATAGCGACTATTTTACACATTAACTCTCTCTCTCTCTCTCTCTCTCTCTCTCTCTCTCTCTCTCTCTCTCTATTTTCACACAAACTATTACTTTGTCGCCCCGTTTTTTCCATGTCTAGTCGATTTTCATCCGATCCTCATTGCCATTTTTACTACAGACGACTTCTAGAATCGCATTTCTTTATGCATTCAACCAGTCATACAATACTCCCTTCGTTATCTCCATATGTGTTTCCTGGAGTAAAATAGCTTATTACAAACAAATACACAAACTTAATTTTTTTTTTTTCGTAAAGAGAGTTACTTTTTTTTCTTGAACACTCATTAACCCTATTAAGATAAATCTGTCAAATATGACCGACCAAACACCTGCGTTTGTTTAAAAGTGAATCTAATAATATAAATTGGACGTAGAAGGGTATATGCTATATAGTTTGTTTCTTTTTTTGTTTCAAATTTGTTTTCTAATTCGTTTAAAATTTGTTCACAAATTTAATTTTGGGTTAACTTTGAACTGGCAAAGGAATTGAGTCTAGAAATGTTTAAGAAAATACAGATAAGCGCTTTCCTTACTGTGGAGGCAAGCAAGCTTTGCTCGCTGATCAAATGACTCGAGTGATGTAATAGATTTCTTACTGAACTTGCCGGTGTTGTTCGGGAAATGAATCGATAATAATAACAATAATAATATTATCTGAGAGATGACTCCGACAGAATATGTATGTCAAAAAGAGGAAGAAAAGAACTCTTTAGCATTAAGGATTGCACGGATTCATCAATAGAAGGACTACATTAAAAAGAGTCAAAAGGACTAATTACAGCGGACGGAAAGAACTTCAACATCATGAAAAAAATTTAGAAAGAAAAAAATTTAGAAAAAAGAAATTCAAATAAAAAGATTTGGATGAATATTTCATCTTGAATTTCTTTTAATAGCCGCAAATTGGCACAGAAGGATTATAAGACTAGGCATGACTGGTTAGGTAAGGTTATCCACTGGAAGATGTGCAAGAAATTTAAATTTGAACATACAAACAAATGGTTTATGGAAAATGAGACACATAAACTACTCTGGGATTTTGACATACGAACGATCACCTAACCTCAGCAAGACGACCAGACCATATAATGATAAAAAAAGCTAATGTTGCTATAAAATCTCTCAAGGATTGGATAATAATAATAATAATAATAATAATAATAGACTTTATCGGGGCATGCGCCATATATAATAGTTATCATTTCCTTCCTCACATTTGTTTTGACTTAATTTCAGTAGATTCAGAAATAAATTCCGTTTATTGATATATATATATTTCTTTTTCCTTATTTATAATTCATATTATGGTGGTGACTAAAAGCAAGGCAAATCCTCACTACCTACGGCAGAGGTCAACTGAAGGTTAGAATTTGTTTGTCTTTTACTAAACTGTCATTATAAAATGCATGAAAGATATTTGGTTTGGAAAATCACTACTGTATATAGTATTGTGTGCTTTAAATGCAAAAAGAGAAATACTGTAATTCCAAGCAACAGTTGAACCTTATAAAAGAGGTAAAATATGTTAATATATTTGGAATTTATTAGAGTTTGAAAATCTTAAGTTAGCATAAAAATAGAATACCTATAAGGATGCAATAAACCATATATAAGAACTAAGATTAAATTTTAAAAAATAAGTGATTATGGGATTGTAGTAAGTTAAAACTTAATACAAGCAGGAGGGGAAGGATTTCTTTAGAAGCCATGGGAAGCAGCATGATGGACGTAAAAGCGGACAAGCCCTATGAAGGGTCAGTGATATGCCTAACCAGGTTCACGGCATACGAACCCTACAGGACAACGGCCAGGATCAAATTGTTCGGTCGGGGAACTACTGCTGCTCATCTATTAGGATGGCTTCTATAGACAACAATAAAAACAAACATCGAATGATTACCATGACACACTGAAACCGCTTGTCCAAACCACATCGCTCTTCTTGCGGGTAAAAAAGGGCACGTCCTGCTGAGATTGGAGCCCTGGTTCCAGTGTTCAAAAAGTCAACAACAGCGCTCAAACTAAATGAAAAATTACTAAAATTCAAACACACAATACAAATAGGGACATTCAAAGTTAAAACTTTAAATAGAATAGGACAACTATCGGAGCTGACACCTTCTGCGATAGATCATAACATAGACATAATATGCATACAAGAACACACATACCATCATAGCAAAGACATAAAGACCTCCGAATAGCTAAGAACTAGCGAAGTATAACCCTTACATCGATAGCGGCAGAGATATACAATACTCTACTTCGCAACCGCATAAAACCCAAAATTGAGAAGATACATTGGAAGAACCAAAATGGCTTTCGGAGAAATCGATCCACGACATCACAAATTTTGACTATCCGTCGAATTCTGAAAGGTGTACGTGCAAAAAACATTGAGGCAAGCATATTATTTGTCGACTTCTCCAAGGCCTTTGACTCGATACACGGAAGGAAGATGGAGCAAATACAACTCGTTTACGGCCTACCCAAAGAAATAGTGGCAGCTATAATGATTCTATAAAAAAACGCGAAGTAAAAGTTCGCTCCCCAGATGGAGACACGGACTACTTCGACATTGTAGCAGGCGTGCTGCAAGGAGACACATTAGGCCCATACCCCTTTATTATATGCCTAGGACTACGTGCTTACAACGTCTACTGATATAATGAAAGATGAAGTTTCAAGCTGGCAAAGGAAAGAAGCAGAAGATACCCAGCACAACATTTTAGGGACGCAGACTACGCCGATGACATAGTGATTCTGGGGAATACAGCCGTCCAAACCGAAACCATGCTACAAAGTCTGGAACGATCAGCTACTGGCAGAGGCCTTCATGTCAACGCAGACATCAAGGAATACTTGTGCTTTAATCGAAGTGGCGACATCTCTACACTAAATGGTAGTTCTCTGAAACTAGTGGTTAATTTCAACTACTTAGGAAGAAGTGCCTCATCAACCCCCAAAAATATTAATACGTGACGAGCAAAGGCATGGACAGCTAATGATAGACTATCGGTCATATGGAAGTCAGACATGACCAATAAAATAAAACGCAGTTTTTTTCCAAGCAGCGATCTTGTCGATACTGCTCTATGGATGAACTACATGGACGCTCACTTAACGTATGGAGAAAGAATGTGATGGCAATTACACAAGAGGTGCCCGTGGTGTAATGGTTATCGTCGTAGGAATTCAACACGACGATACGAGTTCAAATCCTGGACGAGAATGATTGCATTTCACATAGCACTAATACCCTTGGGAAAGGTATGAATCCAATTATTCTCCCTCCAGCTATGGGTAAATAGTAGGACAGACTAGGTTCTTCAGCTTTGGTGAGGCAATTAGTCTAGGAGAAGGAAAACTCTGAATTCAAACCTGTTAAACTCCGCTTAAAAATTGACCTTGTGTCATATCCTACCCGAGGGGTTGGGTAAATAGGATTACACAAGAATGCCCTGAGCAATATTTGGACAAGTCCTAGAGGCAACATTCTACAAAAGAGCAGCTATATTGTCACTTACTACCCATCACGAAAGCCATCCAAGTTAGATGAACCAGGCATGTAGAACAATGCAAGAGAAATAAGGACTAACGTATAAGCGATATACTCCCGTGAACCTTTACATGGACGAGCAAAGGTAAGTCAACCAGCTAGACCCTATATACAACAACTCTGTGCATATACAGGGAATAGCCAAGAGGACTACCCGGGAGCAATGGACGATAGAGACAGGTGACGAGAGATGGTCAGAGAGATCAGTGCTGGCAGCGCGACATCATGATCATGATGAGATAAGTATGTATATAAATATCTAAATCTTTATATCTAATCTATAATTATTTGCTATGAAAAAAAAAAACAGATTGTACAATTTGCAAATTCTACAAACTGATATATAGACATACAAGTAGTTTTTCCAACTACGTATGGGAAGTAAAAAAAAAGTTATATATCCTATATTAAAATGGTAAATCGTTAAAAGATGCAGTAAATATAAGGGGTGAGGGATAGATATTCTGAACTATGTATGGAGGAAAAGTTAATCATAAGTACATAAAATAAACCAAAGGAATTGGTTAACTAAAGGTGTGAAATATTTAATATTTGTAAGTAAAGTTAGCGACCATAGTCGAGGGTGACCCGAAGGCTCCCTTTTCGATAGCTACTACACCAAGGTGTAGGGGAGGGCGCTACTCCATTCCCAGGATTGCTCCACTTTACCCTTGAACCGTACCTTATAATGCTGAGTGTTAAGCAAGGTGGTATCAAGTTCCATTTTTAAAGTCTTTGGTATGACTCGACCTGGGATTGAACCCAGGTCTCCCGGGCCATTGGCGAACACTCTAACCGCTGGGCCAATTAGTGGATAAAAGAATTGATAAAAATTGTTCAACGTAAAAAAAGGGAAAAAAAATTTTGTCAGTTTCTCGAATAAAGGGTTGTCTTTTTATTATAATTTCTGTATAGGAGAGGAGTCTTTTAAATCAATAGAATGTATTTTATCCTAATCCACTTCAGCAGTGCAATCCTTAAGAGCCGTTGAGTCAAACCTACATCGACTCACTCTTGGCCATGTAGGAAATATTTTCATAATACATATATATATATATATATATATATATATATATATATACATACAAGAGAATGACTGATGAATTCTATGGCTGTTGGTAGGAGGCAGTAAGTGTTTTAAATGAGCTTTGAAAGTTCAAGAAATGTCACCAGCAGTGGTAAACCAGAAGACTAAGTTCTTAATGTCTTGCAAGGTTGTTCTTTTTTTACGATTAACTCATTTTACTTCTACATCGACTTAGCCATATTTATTTAAACATTTCTTTTATTCAATGTCGTTTTATATTTTAATAGTTGTAAGTTAACTCGAAATTAAGTTTGAAAAAAATTAGATTACAAAAAATTATAAATAGCTTATCTGCTTCCCCGCTCAATTCGTATTATTATATACTTTTAAAGAAGATTATCATATCTGAGAAAAGGTGCATTGACTACGATAATCTCAAGCATTAAAAAGCATCGTTGATCAACCAGCAGTGTACATGTAAATCTTCATACACAGGGAATGAACTGATTTAGCGAAATTCTCTTTTTAAAGAGTCACAATGTGACTGGTCTGATATATGTGCTCCATATTTGTGTCCTTACTTAAAGACCAAACCGAGAATAGAAAATGTATGTAAGCAGCCAAAAAACACATTATAAATTTTGTTAAAGATTTTTTGCTTAAAGAAAATAGGTACTATTAAATTAGATATATTAATGGGTATCTATAATACAATTTATATCCCTCGTGAAAAGTTTTCTTCGAAAATAGCGAAAAAAATAGGAATAGAATAATAATTCTGTTTGACTAAAGATGGGTACTTTGTGAAACTGTTATTGTAATAGGAAATAGAATCGACAATCCGCGTGTAAATCTTCGGCAAAACTGTGAGTGTTCCACGAAGTAAATACATGAATCGATCTAGTACGTATGTTATGTAGCTTATGTAATTCAACCAGTCTTGAAGAGAGAAAACTCTGAATTCAATTAAACTGTACTCCGCTTAAAAATCGACCTTATTTTACATCCCACTTATAATGAAGTTGTTGGGTAAATATACATTTCAAGTTTACAATAGTTTCAATATGCTGTCAGTTGTGTTTGCATGTAAAATCATCAATCACCAGAAATCTTCTCAAATCAGGGGTGCAATCTGAAGAAAGACAGAAAGAAAGGAAGAAAGAAATGGCTAATATAGAATGGGTTAGAAAGAAAAATTGAAAAACAAAGAGAACCGGAAGTTAGGCCAAAAACTTAAAAGAAAATTCTGAACAATAGATTGTTATTTTGACAAAGGGTAAACGATACGATAAAATGATAGAGAATGTTGAACGAAAACATAAATTAACTGATGAGGTTTACATATGTATTACGAGGGAAAATGTTACAGTTATATTTGAATTTCTAACCCAAAACCCTCAATTCGTCATTAAACTGCAGTAAGACATCATGTGTGATGTATATATACATCTATAATTAATCTTCTTTATTATTCATTGATAATTGTAAATGATTTACACAAAAAAATGTGTACATATTTTCGTGTGGAGAAGGGACCCACCCTGATTTCGTTTGTAGTTGAGATTATTGCTGTAGCAGTCGTCTTGAAAGATTCTCATCGAAATCCATTATTAGATTTTCGAGGACTGTGACTTTTATTGTTCGGTTCTCCGAAAATACATTAACAACTGGCGAAAAGTTGACGCCACTGACGCTCTGTGAAAGACGGAAAATGGAAAGAAAAATAGATTAAAACAAAGCAAGAAAAGAATTAGATAAACAAATAATAAATTAAAAAGAAAAACAAAACAATTTTGTTGGCCGAATTGAAGGAAATTGGGAAAAAATCAAGGTTTTTGCAATTTGCCTGAAATTATATTAGTGAATCCATCATGTTTGTTCACAATGTGAGACATTTTATTAAATATGAAGAATGGTTATTTTGTGATGAAAACAGAAAAAAGGTTCATCAGTCATGCCAGTACAATGAACGACATTAAAATAGTGTTCTAAAAGGGAGATGTTAACAAAACTTCGATGATTCTAAGATCATGTTAAAACTGATTTTCAAAAATCTACGTGAATGAAAAAAATGGATCAAAACAAAACATTTTTATGAGAGAAATCTAAGAACTCGACTGAAGGAAGTGAGATTTACTCAGAGAAAAGAGGTTTCAAGAACTAAAACATAAACAGAAGACAATTAGTTTAACAAGGGCTTAAAAGAAACAACCATGACGTGTGAACAGTTGGATGAAAGTGATATTCGTTGCTAAATAAATAATCTGAATTGGGCTGGTCGATGGTGGTGGAAATTTACTTTGCCACCGTTCAAATGGAATATATAAAGTTGACTGCAGGAAGAAGACAACTAAATTTACCTAATCATTTGTGTTGTGGGGTTGAATGTGGGGAAATACATAAACATATGTTCTTTGAATGTATACATAATTATCTCATTCCATCGTCGTAAAATTGATGATGAAGTCATTTTTCAGGATGATAACGTATCTTCACACGGAGTAAATACAATTTAAGGTTTTCTTTGGGAAAGCCAAATAAAATCAGTAACATGGCCAGAAAACTCTCCAGATCTTAATGCAAATGAAAAATGATGCTGGCTTTTTAACAATTATCCATTTTAGGCAAAATCTATGACTGAAAAAAAAAAGTCTGTTATAAAAGCACGAATATTGACAACATGCATTAATTCTCATTTTTCGGTGAACCCCATGATAGTCTACTCAACAGATATATATATATATATATATATATATATATATATATATATAAATATATATATATATATATATATATATATATATATAAATATATATATATATATATATATATATATATATAAAGATTTAGTAATAGGATTCAATGTTTCCTCAATATATATATATATATATATATATATATATTCTCATGGATCTAATTGTGTTAAACGGATCGTTCTAAATCTCATTCAGGGGTGATATCTTGTTGCATTTTTTTTTCCTTTTTTTACATTTGAATCAAATGTTGGTCGTAAAACTGCATTTCTTCGAAAAATTGGCATTATCTAAATTGTCTATTACTGTATTTAAACATATACATATTTATAATAATGAATTGTCTATGTTTTTTTATAAAAAGACACTCTGTTATTCAGTATCTGTGTCCATTGTATGAAATCTTCCAAGCAATTTGTGTATTCTTTCATTCATATATATGTGTGTGTTTGTGTTTCGTTGTATTACGACTCTTTAGTGTAGCAATATACGTAGGACGCTTGGGCCTGGGATCGAAACATTCCCAACTTTACGTTAGACTTAGTATAATACCACTCAGCCAACAAGCGTACCACTTCAGCTCGGGAATTATAAGGTACTAAGTAGTAGCGATCGTTTTTTTACATTTTATACCTAACTGGAAACTAGAGTCCTCAATTCGTTTGATGAGCTTTGCATTATATATATATATCTATATATATATATATATTGAGGGGGAAATCCTGGAATTATATAAACCTATATATGTCTCCGTGTGTTCCAGTGTGTATTTGCGAGTGTGTTTGGGAATCCATGGTACATTATATTGGTGCACCATTTTTCTGTTAAACACCTCCAGAAATTAGTCTTCTAAGCAAGAATTCAACATTATAAACAAATTCTTTATCCATGCAGGGAAGCTGTTCACATCACCAACTGAAAAATTAGGAGGCTAAAACTTATGGTCCATGATTCCTAACATCTCTCTTGTTTATCTTGAATACGTTCCTGGCTATCGGCAAGACTAAATCCTTATCAATTCTTTCGATGAAGTCCTTCCCGAAAGATCGCTTTTGATAATTTCCTTATTCTTCTTATGAGCTCCTTTCTGACTTTTTTCTCCATTTCAATGCGTTTGATTGTGTCCTCTTGTAATATTCCCAGCTATCGTTTTCACCGAGCGTTTTCATATTTTCCCCATTAAGTAGTTCCGTTCCTTCTGTTTCTATTTTTCATTCATGCATCATATGCATATTTATATAAGTAATTCCATTTTATTTTTATTTTAAGTCGAAAGTTTGATATCCATTATATTCATAAGGTTGTTTGTTCTTGCGTCCCTGTTAATTTTTATTCTCCTTTGAATTTTCTTGGGATATACATCCGCAGTATTATCACTTTGACGAATATAAGCCTGGACAATGAATCGACGCCGGAAGGTACCTATTTATATTTAAACTTCTGCTAGTCATTGTTCTGCAGTGTTTACAACCATTCTCCAGTTTCTTAACTCGTGATGATATTGATTATTTGCTCAGATAATTTGAACATCTTTAAACATTTTATTAACCAGGGTTGCGAGATCATGCCCTACGCCTTACTTTGTCTATGACAAAGCTATGTTTCCATCTTTTGGTACATCAATTTCTAATTTTAAAAATTGACCTTCATCTTCGAGCGTTTTCAGAGGAAATCTATATTTTAAATATGATCTTTTGAAAGAATGTTTCAGAGAAAATATCATAAGAAAATTATCAAAAAAAATCTTACCAGTTGGTAATTTGGAGCGACTTTTTGAGAGGGTAAGACAGAATACCCTTGCATCATTCTCGATCACAGAAGAAATTATCATCATCATCATCATTATTATTATTATTATTATTGTTGTTGTTGTTGCTGTTGTTGTCGTTAATTTTGTTAATTTCATTATTCTGTACAAAATTTTAACGGCATTCTGATATTAAAAAAATGGGCTAA
The DNA here is from genome assembly GCA_963585895.1 of Sepioteuthis lessoniana. Lineage (NCBI taxonomy): Eukaryota > Metazoa > Mollusca > Cephalopoda > Myopsida > Loliginidae > Sepioteuthis > Sepioteuthis lessoniana. Next base: position 124,235,170 of record OY757909.1, on the reverse strand, counting down.
TATATCATTTTCATTATGTTACAAAAATTTTTACAAACTTTCGGATTATCACATGATAGATTAACATAAGTTCTAAAATGTTTTGATTGTTTCTCTGCCTTTTATCAATTTGCCACCGTGTTATAATTTTTTCCACGAGTAAAAATATATACAGCAAACAGTTAACATTCAACATATTCTTTCTGGTGGAAATCTACATGGCTACGATTAGTCAAGATAGGGTTTGTGTTTTTTAACGGTTATATCAACCTTCATGGGATATTAAACGCTAACATTATCCTCCTATCTGAGGAGCAGGAATACTATTCAAGTCATAATTGAGGTTCATACTTTTCCCAAAGGTATTCGTTCGAAAATGAACGTTATAACGTGACGGGAGTCGGAACCTGCACACATTGAGACTGCAATCCAGGCGTTTTATCCATTATGCCACAGATACTCACTACTGAATATTTATTTACTGTCTGCAGGAGGATGTACAGGTGATGACTAGGGGTAGATTTGCGAGCGGTTCTTTTTGCAGTGGGGAAAAATTTACCGTTCCACGAGTAAATACACTTTGACTAATGTTTTGTTTAACTAAACTTGTTTGCTAAAAAGAATCCTATGACACTGAATTGAGGTATCTATTTCAATAGATACATGCAAGCGTGATTCAACCTATATATATATATATATATACAACGTGAATTACTGTCCGAAAATTCAGAATAAAATATCTATCAAAAAGCCATTGAGAGTTTGATTTATACATTATTATAGGACAATTTCATTTATGTTTCTTGAAAAATATACAATGGATGTTATCATGTGTGAAAGATATTTCAAATTTCTAATGTTCTTTTACTCTTACGGTAAAGAATTTTAAAAGCTGTCTAATGTTTATGCGTCTGATTATTTTCTCATCTCTGATCATAAAAGTGTCACATAACTATTAAGCATAGCTTGAGAAATCAAAGCTGTTCCTTACTGACTTTAGTTTGTTTTTGCTACATCATAACATTCTGTATATATATATATATATATATGTATACAGAAAAAAAAAGTCGTAAAAAAAGAAACGACGAAAAACACACGTGGTTCTTGTAAATAATCAAGCTGCACGTATGTCTCGTCAAAAGAAAATAAACACCGACAGGATTACCTAAGCTAAATCCTAATAAAGTACTCAATACATGAGATAGAGCTAATATTATGAAACTAATTCCTACATGGCCAGAACAATCTTGAAGAGCCGTTTGGTGAAACCTAGTTAAACTTGCTTTAGGCTTTGTACGAATTGTTTTCATTATATATATACATATATATATCTTTAAGAAAAAAAAAAAAAACAAAGACCGATTAATTCATGATTATAAATTTATTTCAATCCCGTATTTTCAGTTTCTGGTGTGAACGAAAAACATGAAGAAAAAATTAATACAGGACTTCTTCAGACCCAATGGATAATTAATTAAATTTAAATTTAAATTTAAATTTAAACCAGAATAAACACATGGGGTGTAGGGGGGACAAGATTTAAGAGTTACCTCCTCGTTTTATTGAATTTGCGTTTTATTTTAATTTTTCAAATTTCTTCTGCATTTACCGTTAAAACTATTTGGAGTATTTGATTTTCTCAAAATAGACCATTCAATCTCAGGGGTTAAACCTTTGTTTTTTAAAAACCAGAAATGTTAAAATGTTAAATGTTTTTAAAAGCCAGAAATGTTTTGATAGTGCCGTATGGTTTTTTAGGTGTTCGTGGAAGATGCAATTTATATCTAGAAGAGAAAATTTATATTTTAAAATATAACTGGCCCGATAAGTTATTAAATAAGAGTAGTGAATTGATAACTAGATGTAGCCATAAGTCTAAATCTAAACTATAAAAATTTAAAAACATAGGAATAAATAGTGAAACCAGGAAAAAAAAAAAGTATCCAACATATGCACTAAAAAATAGGTAGCTAATTAAATGGTATCGAAATTGATATAAGCATTAAGATTTCTCTTAAAAGTTAATCATCAAATTTAACATGAAAAGAAAATAAACTAAACGAATGAATAAAAAAGTTAAATTACGTAATTATAACTGACAGAAGAAATTTGAAAAACTAAAATAAAAACGGAAATTCAATAAAACGAGGAGGTAACTCTTAAATCTCGTCCCCCCCTACACCCCACGTATTTATTGCAAGGTTTCGAAAGTGTTGTCTGGGGTTCCACTGTGATACTATTTACCAACCCCTCCGCTCGGGCAGGATATGACACAAGGTCAATTTTTAAGCGGAGTTTAACAGGTTTGAATTCAGAGTTTTCCTTCTCCTAGACTAGTTGCCTAACCAAGGCTGAAGAACCTAGTCTGTCCTACTATTTACCCATAGCTGGAGGGAGAATAATTGGATTCATACCTTTCCCAAGGGTATTAGTGCTATGTGAAATGCAATCAGTCTCGTCCAGGATTTGAACTCGTGTCGCCGTGTCCAATTCCTCCGACGATAACGACTACACCACGGGCACCTCCACTGTGATAGGGAGTTGAAGATCAAACCTAAACTGTAATATTTTGACCCCCACTCTTATGGCCGTCAGCGTTGTGTCTTTCTCGTTCCCCTGATGCTCAACCGGAGGCCCCGGGGTCCACTCTGCTGGGTGCTGGCTTTCTTTACTGCATCTTATCAGCAACTTCTCTGGTCCCCAAACTCCATCGGGGTTCCCGAGGGCCCCCATCGGCCGGGTGTGGCTTTCCCTACCACATCTCGTCTAAAACTCCGACTCCAACTGTAACTGCAACTGTCTGTCAGGCTTTTGTCTTGACTGAGTTATATAATAGTTCAACGTCCACTCGGTCGCCTACTCGATTTTTGGAATCGCATGTTGGATCATCATCAAGCGGAAATAGCTGTCATGTAGTTCACAGGTCACTCTCTTCCGGTGCATCAGTCTATGAGTGTATCATGGGCTTTACCTTGTCCCATTTCATCTGCCAAATCCACCCACACGATCTCTTTCGATTACTGAACATTGGAATGTATCACTTCCTTCCGGTGCATCACTTTGTAATGGCATGTTTGCTCGGGCCGAAGGTCAAAATACAACATATATATATATATATATATATATATATATATATATATATATATATATATATATATATACACAGTTTATTATTAAGGACATTTTTCTATACCAATCATTGGGGTTATTGACGTTGATTTGATTTTGTCATAATTTTCGAAAAAGTGTTTTATGTGGTATACCTTTTCTCTAATAGAATAGATAACGGCATTTGACCAAACCAAGGATTTGTAAATGAAATGCTGCGATGACTTGTTTATTTTCGTAAATCCAAATGTAGGACTAATCATACTTTCTCGATAAGCGAAAACCAGAAGACTGGTACATGAGTATTCCACAAATTATCCGAATAACGCAATTGAAGTTTTAGATTAAAAGTTTTTCGATCTCCTATACAGTTTGCCTTACGAAAGTTAATGATCCTATTTGCGGCCAAAAAAATTTATCAATAGGTTGTCGAGGAGAAAAGATAGGAATATAAATTTTCACAATAGCATTTGCCTGAAGTGAAATGCAAAAGATATTTCCTTGTAGAGTCATTTTTTCTTAGACAATAAGCATTATGTCACCAAAGCCTGTGTAGCATATAGTATAAAACATATATGTTATAATTTTAATCTTCGAAGGTTAGAATATTATAGTGGAACTAATCCCAAAACACAATATATATATATATATATATATATATATATATATATATATCTAACGAAAATCTGCAGTTTGACATTCATAGGAAATCAACTTTTTCATCATCATCATCATCATCATCATCATCCGGCCTTCCCCTACCTGTAAAAGACTTGGTGCTTACTGTTCTCTACCTTGCTACGCTGTTTCAGGAAGCGACGAAATAGGATTTTAATTCTTTTTTTTTTTCTTTCATTATCGAATAATGTTAGCCAAGTTGCAGAAAAAATAGAAGGATTCATATATTTCCAATCAGTCTTAATATGAAGTGAGAATAGACTCAGCCAAAATTTGAACTTGCACTGCTGATTACATTTTCAGTCTCGATAACCGTTATGCTACCTGCAAATCGTAGTGTCAACATATGTCTCGTAACTTTTGGGGCTTAGGGTTGAGCCTAGAAATTTGCATTACTTATTGTTAACTTTTATTTCATTTCCAACTTTATGATCAATCTCTTCAGGTTTTAAAGGGAAAACTCTAAAAAAGTTCTACATGCTACAAAAATGTCAAAAACGGTAAAAAGTTCACAATAAAAAGAATAAGTACTGAAAGTAATGAAATTTAGCTTTTGAAGGCAGCTTTTTCTAGGACGTATAAGCAGTAAGGTTTCATTTAACTTTACCAGTTTCAATGTAAACTGAATCTTTCTCTAAAACATAACATCCAAACCGAAAAAGAAAATAGAGAAAAAATACTAACACATTTCCAGAAGATATAAAGACACCGATCTTGCTTAAGAAAACACAACTTCTATGAAAACAGAAAAAATCTTGAATCTTTTCTTGATAATGATTTGGAAAATGCCGAGGTGTACAGGCAAACGTACTAGACTCCGACATCAGAGAAAGAGAATTATTTCCCCAGTAGTGGAATTGCTTTCACTTTCGGACTCAAACCCTGGGAAAAGATGTAAATCCCTAATCCATACCCCACTTATCAGTTAAATAGTAACCCTACTGCCTTTCTACGAGGATAGCATTGGCTTTGAATAATACACATGGGTTGATATGCCATTAAACAAAGAAATCAAAACTGTAACTGATATTAATTTTAAGGCAAGCTTGCAAAAGAAATCACCCATTGTTCAATTACATCCAACACTCCGATTCTTTGGCCATTACAAGAACCCCTGTCGATCTTTACTAATTCATAAATGTTTGCCCGCAATGTAAAGAGCTAATATATTGAACGTGATCATTTAGAATTCGCATATAATAAACACCATTTATCGTATTTTTGTCCTTTTCATAGCGTCTTTCAAACAAACATAGACACGCAAATATATTATTATTTTACTATGACTAAAAGTGTATGTAAACATGGAAGAAATACGTAGAAAAAAAAAACAGAGGAAAGTTGGGCAAAATGAATATTTTATATAATAATGCCACATACCGATCATCCTCTCAAAATGTTGGAACCCCCGTCATGATTACCAACGTCATTACGCTTCCTTGCGACAGCCCGACGATATCTGGTTTCATATCTTGGTAAACACTCTACAGTAACCTTTTTGTTACAGTCCACCAGGCGTACGATCCCTGCTGTCTATAACTAACACTGGTCAGGGTGGAGGAGGATTTTTCTAACCAACCCACATCACGTATATCCCGCAATCACTGTTCGGTCCCATTTTATAATATTATGTCTTATGTTCGCCTTTACCCCCAACCACTGTATTTTTCTATCTTCAGCACCCCAAGCTACAATACATTTGTTTTCTTTTAGTCAGCGCATGAAATCCACACAACAAATGACACGACCTAAATTCTCTTGACTTGACCCAATTTTCTGAAGTTGGCCTTAGTTGGAACGTTCAACGCTTCGTCAGCAGCGGCTGTCGGTTTGTCCGCAAACATATCGTGATGCGTCGAAATTGGAAACCAATATTAGCCTCTTGATTGTATTAAGATAATTAAAACCCGAGGAAATACAACAGTTTTTTTTTAGTTTTTTTTTTATTATTAAAAATCCGAATGCCCTATCCTCGTCAACATTCTCATCAGCCATATCGTATGACTCTTACTTTACCTTTCTCAATATATGTTACAAAAATATGGTTATGGACATTACTCTTCGATTGTTCAGCTCCCTTCTCCTCATTTCTCTTTGTTTCTTCTTCGGTTGGTCGTTTTGTTTTTTCGTGTCTCTTTGGTGTTGCCATTTTCGCTCTTATTCGTTGATGAAAAATATGAACGCAACTCCTTCATGCACACACATTACCGTTATTTATCAGTGACTTATAATTATCACCCACTCGGTTATAAAGGGAAATCAGTGAGAATAATAATAAGGATATTTCAGCCGCTTGGGTCTGATGTTTCTTTCTACCTGAATGACTTATTGTTAACTATAATCGCCAAGCTGAAACTACCCAGGGAGAACCGTGGTCTCAGATTAACTTTGAGTTCAACGGTTATCTATCATACTGGCTGAACTTACAGTATTTCTTTTTTACCCAGGATTTAATTTGAATGCTAAACTTTATTTCAAATATAGATGTCACTGATTTAGTAAGTAACATTCCAATCTTAATCTTTTTAAAAGTAATGGATTTTCCACTTTCTCAATTCAGAGTCTACCACTCAACTTTTGCTTGATTAACTCTACAATTGCTTTAACCTTACAATCTATTTTCACATCAGCTATCAAACATTACACAAGTTAAACATCGAAACACACCACAACGCCATATGTATCCTCTTGGAAGCATCACAAAAGTTATAGGAAAATATTTGACCCATTTTGGTCTCAAATCTCACTGAAACTTGTCATTCCTGTAAAATCCTTCGTCTGGATCCTCGTCCTTCACTGACAACCTAATGGTTCAACGTTCCATTCATTTCACTTGAAGGGACCTTAAATTTGTACAGTGAGAATGACAACAAAATATATATATATATATATACTAGGGTAGGTCGATTGTTGAACTGTAAAAAAAAGGCACTCGAAGAAAGTTGCAAAATAATGTCAAAAGTTGCCACAAGATATATCTTTCTTCAAAAATTTATATTTATTTGAGCAATCAAACTTAAAGACCAAATAAATTGGGATTTTTATCACGGTGAAGGTGTCACCGGCAACAAGCATCGCTTAAATAAAACCCGAGTTTTAACAAAAATGAAATAATACCATACACCTGTTGAAATTACCTCCCCCCTAAACGATTGTTTTCTCTTTGTTTACTCTTTAGGATTTTAATTATCACGAATATTTCTTTAATTTATAATCAAAATAGACTTAACTATTAAAGAATGCAACTTATATTATTATTCTGATTTGTTTATATTTTTAAAGTTAGTGTTTATTCATTAAAAAAAACTGTTTACGAGCTAGATACGGTAAAAAAAGGTGCTATAAAAAAGTAAAAAGGAAAGAGATGGGTTACATTCAACACCAACAGCTTCAACATCAAGTCTCCAGGGTAATGTTTCTTTCCCCTCCTACTCATCTTCTCTGAGAGAAGAACCAGAAAAAGAATATTTGCAGCCAAAGAATCATCCAAAAGGGTCTTATAGCCTTATCAAATTTCAAAGATATGCCCTCCAGTTAGTCAGGTAAGACATAGCTTCTAATCTTGGAGCCAGTCTTGCCATTGCCTGGCTCTTGGATTTGAAGGCTATGGGCCTTCTTATACCCAGCATTTATATAAACGATATTGTTATTGATAAATGTAAAGTTGACAGGGCAAAGACTAAAGTGAAAACAACTGCTCAACAAAAACATGATCAAAGTAAGGAAAATCTTATATGTATTGCAGTTGATGGGAGAATGGATAAGGACACATTGCTGTATAAGGAAATTTGTGGAGGAAAATGGACAGAAAACCATGAAAAAAGCCAAGGGACCAGAATGCCATTTAACTTTTACAAAGGAGACACCATATGAAAGTAAATATCTGACACACAGAGTTCTTCCTAAAACTGGTGCAACAGGTGCTGTTCATGTAGAGCTAGTGGTGGATGTTTTGCATGAATTCAACAGTTGACAACACTAATGCCAAAACAGGTTGTGAAAGCGGAATGGTTGCAATTTTAGAAAAAAATTTTTTTTTTAAATCTTCCCACAATTGGTTCCTCACAGCACCATGATAATTTCAGAGCCCTTTTTAAAAATATAGATGGTTGCGCAAAAGGCCCTACAGCATTCAGTGCCCCCCCTGGGGAAATTATGCTCAAAGGATTGCCATGATTTACCCCAAATATCATTTTCCACTATTGGCAGACCTCTGGATTCAATTTGGAAAATTGATGAAATACATGATCTCAGCTGTGACCAAAGACTTCTATATGAACACGCAGTAGGTATTTCTAGAGGTAAGGTTGACTCTAGATATGTCTCCTGGAAAATTGGTCCTTTAAACCAGGCAAGATGGTCAACTTTGGCCATCAGGCTCATGTGTTTATGGACTCGTGGTGCATACCCACAAAGGCTCACAACAAAACTCCACAGTTTAATAAATTTTATCGTAAATGTGTATGTCAGTTGTTGGTTTGAAATTAAAAGAAATAATAAATTCCACATTAAGCAACTGCACATTTTTAATATGATCCAGAGAATTAAGGAGCAGCCTCATGAAATATACAAGGTAATACATTTTGTTTACTGCCAGAAAACCTTCTATATTCCATGGTCAAATCTGAGGAAGTTGAAGTAAGAGAAGAAGCTTTAAAAAGAGTTTTGGCCATTAGGTGAGTAAATATTTATTCCTATATCACTGCCTCAATTATTCCAATTTATAGAATCATTTTTAAAGATTTTATCTAATTTCACGATAATTATTAAAGCCGTAAAGATTGGAATTTTTTGATAATTCAATTAATTAATTTTCATATTATTTCAGGAGTGGGGAGTCAACCAGGAAAAGGTTAAAAAGAATATCAACTATTAATTTTAATGCCACACATTGGACATAATAGATTTAACATTATATGGCATTTTGGAACCACCAATGATGAAAGATTTTTTGAATTTGAACTTCGAGAATCATTGTTAAATGGAATCAAGCTTGACTTCTCAGATTTCCCCTCACATTCTCAGGCCATGGAATGGGCTGTCAAGTTAACAACGGAAGCTTCACAAACTGTATATGGTTTTGAAGCAAGGCATCAACACATAACAGCCAAATTTTTGAGTCAGAAATTGAGAATGGCATTTATATCTAAGGGCTCTTATAGCAAGCAATTTGATTCAATATATTAAGCTCTATTAAAATAGTGTTTGTTTTTCCTTATTTTTTGTTTGTTATATTTTCCCTTATAAAGAAAAAAAATCAATTTTTAAGGTATTCAAATATTGTTGCTTAATTGATAACATTAAAAAGCAGTTTATAGAAGCAGATATTGTATATGAGGGGGAGGGCAGATTTTCTATTTGAAGATTATTCATCATTTCTTTAATTAATATCATTTTTATAAAATAAAAGGACATTAACCGATTGAAATACTAACATTATTTGGTTTACACACAAAAATTCAAGCCAAATCTTGCAAAAACGAGGAATTTTCAGTTTGTTTTTGTCTACGATCTTTGATACCAAATGCTCAAAAAACGGTTGAAATATTTGATCTAATTTTTTGTATGACTACTTAATAGGTCCATACACAACTTTCGGTAAGTGAGATTTTTCAATATACTAAGAAAAGTGAAAAATCAACCTACCCTAATATATATATATATATATATATATATATATATATATATATATATATATACGAGGTGCATACGGTAATTTTCCAGACTTGTTTTGTATTGGCATTTAAAATTGTCGTAGAATCTTGAAAATTCACTATGTTATTGCTATACATCTTATGAGATGACTGACCAATTTTTATTATTTCAGGTTCAGCAAGAATTAGAATACACCCTACTAAAGCCTGATTGTCAGAGCTTGTGAATTTCAAAAATGAAATCCGACACTTTAGAAGAATGATATGCAATGAAATTCTGTTTTAAACTTGGAAAAATGCTACAGAAACGTATGGAATGCTTCAGACTGCTTTTCGACCATCTTGCATGAATCGAGCATCAGTTTTTGAGTGGCATAAGAGATTCAAGGAAGGAAGAGAGTCTATGAGGGATGATGGGAGGAGTGGAAGGAGTAAGGAAGTCAATACACAAGAGTTGATTGGCCAAAGGGTTAGTTTAGGTTTAAGGTTGCTATATTGAGTTTCTAAGGGAGTTCAGAAAGAGATTCCGTCAGAAGAGGTCAGCACTCTTCAATGCACCAGTCAACAACTCCATCTTTTTCACAGACTATTTGACCCAAATAGGCATCAAGACAGTTCCTTACTTCCCTATAGTCTAGACCTTGCTCCCTGTGACTTTTGGTTACTCCCTAAGATCAGAGGCTGTCGTTATGAGACAATTGAGGAGATGAAAGAGGCTGTGACGAAGGTCATTGACGCACCCACGCAAGAGGACTTCCATGGGGCCTTCCAGAAATTGTTGGAACAGTACAACAAGTGAATTGCAGCTGGAGGTGATTACTTCGAAGGGTACTGGAGTTTCATGTGTGTACTATCAATAAAAGTGCCTATATGAAAAAATCTGGAGACCTATCGTATGCACCTCGTATATATATATATATATATATCATAAACATTCACTGCTCAAAACACTATACATGATGTATGCATTAAGTATACAAAATCTATGCTTGCCAAAATTTCGAACAAATACACATTGCGTTGAAATCGTTTATCCAGTTAGCCATGGTTTGGTTTCTTTGTTTAATGACATATCAACCTTCGTGTGTTATTTAATATAAAAAACACACGAAGTTGATATGCCATTAATTTTGTAAAAAGAAAACAAAAACAACTTTATAGAAGATGTTCTAAAATTGAATCATCTATTAAATTTGAAATAAAAAAACAACTTGAAACAAGTTTTAAAATAGAATAAGTATTCCAGACACAGATGGGTAAATTTTTAGAACAAAAACCAAGCCCACTCAGATGTATTTGTAAATAACCAGCTTGATTCTAAAAATGACTTTTCCCAATCCATGGCCTAAAAAACAAACCTGCAGATTTTTTAACTTTTATTTGTATAATAAGATTATTGGTGGTCGCACTGTTTTCTATTTCTTCTTTCTTTCCTTTTCTTAGGAAAGTAAGCAAAATGCGGAGACTTGCTTGCTAACCAAGTGAGAGCACTTGGTTAGCAAGTAAGTGTCTGCATTTTGCTTACTTTCACTGTGGATAAGGCCGAATAAATCCAACTTCCGTAATCCTAATTATGCAACAGTAAAAAAACAGAATCAGATTAGCAACGTGTCTGCAGGTTAGAATGTGAGGAACGTTAAGTTTATCATAGGCCACCACTTACTTTTTGGTATTTTAATTTGTCTGAGCTTGAATTTGAGTGTGTGTGTGTGTGTGTGTGTGTGTGTGTGTGTGTGTGTGTGTGTGTGTGTGTGTGAGACACAGAGGGAGAAAGAGAGAGGGAGAGGGGTGGGTTTAGACTAATAATTTTCATGGAATTTAGTACCTGGGAGATATTACACTGCCATCCAAAGCAGAATGATCGGAATGGCTACGATGCATTAATACTGCTCAGAATCATATTTACGGTACTCTACTCCCAGGTAGAAGTGTCAAATAATATTTAATGAGAACAATGTTTGATCCGTAATATCCAGGATGAATTTTATGAATTGTTTTAAACATTGGTGGGTTAATGGTAAATATTAATGAAAGCTATGTTTGGTGAGTAAAGTTTTACTTGACTTCGTAATATGAAGGTTTATAAACCCTCTAAAGGAATGACCCCTGCATAAATAAATGGAAGAATTTGCCAATATTGACTAGTAATTTGAACACGGATCTCCAGCCAAAATACACAATTTTTGAAGTGGATTGTGCTTCTGGGGTTCACGTGATTAGAAGTGGTGGATATATAAATGGGTAATTTAGAATGCTGACAAAGAACTGAGTAATTAGCTCAGATACATCCATATGCAAATTAGATATGAAGACTCAAGACTTAGTATTCGACATTGTAAGAGAGTCAAGAGATTTTAATTTCGGCCAAAATTACCCCACCTCATGGACCATTACATAAGTGGAGACGAAGAATTAGTTCCAAACATTATAAGATAAATAATCTAAAATATTTGCAATGAAAAGTTTAAGGTAAAATAAATTTAGCTAATTAATCAGTTAATTCTTGGAGAAGTTTCGTTAATAATCATTTTCTCTTCGGAGGTATGAGCTCATGTATAAAGCTGCAGTATATGTCAAATCAATAGAGCATATCTCGAAAACTGATGTTCTATGTGTTGTATGGTCAGGGGAATGTGTGCAACAATGTCAGCACAGGACTGTTGTGATGGTGAAAGCAAATCATTACAAGGTTTCCTCTCTTTGGTAATCCATCAGATCAGCTGGGTGTTGTCGAAGGCTAATACTTCCCTATTGTCACCACCACTCCTTTCTGTAAATGCTTTTGAATTCTTGTTTGTTCCTTGTTTTCCTAAAAAGTAAGTTGGTTCTCGGTACTTTTTTTTAATGTGAGCCATCTTGTTTGTCATGTTGAACTGATACAAACGCAAAGAATTTGAGGTTGCTGCTATTTTTATTACTTTTTCGTGGATTGTCCATCACTAATGATTGTTCAGTCAGAGAAAATGAAAGGTAATGTCTCAGATATCTTTCTCTGTGCTCATCTCTGTTTCGAACTTGCAACTTCTCGTTTAGGGAGATACATTTTTTTTAGTATATGGACCTTGAAGACCGAATACCGTCTGTCTACATCGAAAACTTGTCATTCACATAGGCAAATAATGGAATTAAAAAGACCTTAATCATTCCCTCTCATTTTCTCAAGATCTGATTTTCTTTTTGCGTTTTTAACGATGCTATCTTAAACTTGACACCGATCCTTCTTTTTTCTTAGATCTTAAATGCTTACATATTTTAAAAACATCCTTCGCCCTATCTGAACTAGACTATCAAGCGAAAACTTCAAATAGTCGAATTGTGTTGTATAACCACATAATACATATACATCTACATGCAGAATCATAACGACGACACAATAAAGACGAGCGACACAGTTCTCTAGAAAAATATACCTCCCACTTTATTGAAAAGGTTTTGAGTGAGAAAGAGTTGGAGACCGAACAGAAATGCAACATATTGACCCCCCAATCTTATGGCCATAACAGTGTTTCTTTCCCTTTCTCCTGGGCTGCTCAACCGGGGGCCTGGGGGCCAAGCCTCTCTGGGTGCTAGTTTTCTCTACCGCATCTTATCTCCAACTGCAACTGCTCAACCGGGGGTCTGGGGGCCAAGCCTCTCTGGGTGCTGCCTTTCTCTACCGCATCTTCTCTCTAACTGATTGAACCTCCTGTGCACTGAGTTATATAATAGTTCAACGCCCACCTTCTTCTTGTGGGCGTCACAAATAGCACTCATTCAAACCGTCCACGGTCAAGGTTATCTTCTGATATTCCTCGACCGGATGCACCTGTTATTTACACAGGTGCATTTCCTATTTTGACAGCCCGGCCGGGTCGGAGGTCAATATACAACACTTGGATGAAACCATACGCTCTGGGATGATGTCACCCATTCATTTATTTATACATTTCTTGACTAACTCTTAATATTCCTTCGAACTACCGTGACATTTGTTCATTTATTTTGTCTTGGATTGCTTTTAACAATATTTAACCAAGCAGTATTATAATCCCCACCGTAATATAATGAAACACGTACTCAAATATTTCACGAGAAGAATAAGATTGAATTAGAAAGCCTGAAATACTAATTTTTTGGGAAGATCTCACAAACTGATATTTTTGGCCTGAGGTGTGTCGTGAAGCCATTTCTTAAAGTAACCGAAGGAATTAATTTTTTTTATATGCACCTGTATATATATAGTACATATATATATTAGCCCACCTTAGTCGAAGGCGACCCGAAGGCTCCTTTTTCGATAACTACTACATCAAGGTGTAAGCGGGGGCGCTACTCATTTCCCTGGATTGCTCCATTTTACCCTTGATCCGTACCTTTTAATGCTGAGTGTTAAGCAAAGAGGCATCAAGTACTATTTTTTTAGTCTTTGGTATGACTCGACCTGGGATTGAACCCTGGTTCCCAGACCATTGTCTGTGTGTATGTGTGCGCGTATGTGTGCATGTGTATGTTATTATCATCAAACATACGTACACATACCCATATATATATATATGTGTGTGTGTGTGTGTGTGTGTGTGTGTGTGTGTGTAGTTGGGCTGCAGTTTTTCGTTTAAGCATGTTTGATTAAATAATAAAGACACATTTTGTTTATATAATTTTATTAAGATCCTTTCAAGTTTCCTGATAAGTGTCTTGGTTTCAGATTGGAATTAGTAGATGAATCTACCAAAATTGCCCCGAGTGCCTTCGGACCTTTCGTAGGCCATCACCAAGGGTTGCTTGCATATTAAGAGTGCTTTTTAAAGAGTTTTACGATAACCAATCTTAGAAGCCCTACATATAAAAACAACACAAAAAAATATTAAAATCAATAGAATTATTTTGAAAATGGTGACAATGTTTTGAAATGCCATTAGTTTGTTTTTATTTTTAATATTCCATATTTCTCGATAATATTCTGTTTCCATTGATAGAGTTCTGTTTTTTAAATTCATTAGCCTCTCAGTTATATCCAACTCAGCGTTTACGTAATTTTGTAATGTTATAAATAACCTTAAAAACCTCTTGCGAAAACTAATGAAAAACATGCAATCCCTGATGATGGCTTTGAACGGTCCAAAAGCGCACGAGACAATTTTGGTATATTCATCCACTAATTCCAATCTGTAACCAATGCACTTATCAGGAAATTCGAAAGGATCTTGATGAACTTATATAGACAGGGAGCATACCAAAGAATTTAAATCCTTCAGTTTATTTAAGAAATTGTTTCATGAAACACCCTATGCCAAAAATATGCTCCTGTCATCAAATACACACACACACGCGCGCGTGCATATATATATATATATATATATATATATATATATATATATTGGGACCAACATATATATATATGCTGGTTCTAACATATATATATATATATATATATATATATATATATATACGCGTGTGTAATTGAGGAGATGAAAGAGGCTGTGACAAAGGTCATTGACACGCTCACACAAAAGGACTTCCATAGTGCCTTCCAGAAGTTGTTGGAACGGTAAAACAAATGCATTGCAGCTGGAGGAGATTACTTCAAAGGAGATTTCATGTGTGTACTATCAATAAAAGGGCCCATACGCAAAATGTCTGGAAACTTATTTAATGATCCTCGTATGTCCATTTGCAACTGTTAAAATTCTATTGGAATTCTGCGATTCATTAAGCGTATTGATCTAAAGATATTTTACAGGGTATTTCGAAAATGTTAACATTTCTATGGGAGTTCTTTCATAATAATGTTATAATAAACTCTCAAGATATTCATTATTCCTGTAAATACATTTTGGAATCTTATATTGGTAATCTTTGTAATATCAGGTCTACTTTTTAATTAAAATACTCCAAAGGAAATATTAACATTGTTAAGCAACAGCGGAAAAGTCCAGGAATGTGTTGAAAGTGTTTGTGAACTCGCAGGGACTGACTGCAATCAAATCCTACAAGTATTCCTTTAGGCATGTAAACAATTTTTATCCATTTAATTAGAATTAATATTACGAAAGAGGAATAGTAGAAAATCTAAACACGTACCCATTATAAATGCGAATCAACTTTTTTAGACCTAAATTGAGATATTTGGCTGTAGGAAATTGTAAGCAAACCAGTTGGTCGAGGTCAAGGTTTGGCCAACTTTAGACGTATAATTTCATCTCACGTATAGTACGACAACCTAATATTTGTCTTAAATTCATAAATCAGAAAATCGCATATGAGACTATATTCAATTTTTATGGATAACATTAAGCATTTGCAGAATATATAAAGCAAGGAAGTTTTTTCTATTTTTTTCTGTACAAGGGAGGGAATCCAGAGTTTGGAAAGTGGTATCTACTTCAGACTCTAAACGTAACCTAAACCAATATCAAAGGTATTTCAGTCTACGTCTGCATACATTTTCGGAAATAATATGCTTTATTTAAAAAGTTTTACTCTTTTCTTAAAATATTATAGCTGACACGCTTTCAGGTTTCTGGTTTTACATGTTGTAAATAAGCATTTAAATTTTCGGAGATTGTGATATTATCTATTGAATTTTTTATGGAGTTTCAATCTAATTTCTAATGTGTGTGTGTGTGTGTGTGTGTGTGTGTGTGTGTGTGTGTGTGTGTGTGTGTGTGTGTTCATATATTTGTCATTTTCTTTTCGTTTACTTTAAGTCATCATTTTTTTCACTGTATGTTAGTTTTTAAATCCCGTTTTAATGGGTGATTTTCAAGTGAATTATGAATGAAACGTTTTGGCATTTTCCAAAAGTTTTTTGAAATTCTGCTTATTTCAGTTATTTTCATTATTCCATATACATGAGCAAACAATTTCTATTTTCAATAAGATTTTAATATTCAATAATTTATATTGTCATTTAATTCATTTGTTCAGTATGTTCTCGCATTGGTTCCAGCACAGTTTCCTTTTCAGGGGTAATACCTCCATAAAAATTCTTCTGATATGACACTAAATCATTCGCTAATGAGATTCCGGTCCTGAAGCTTCTGATTATGTGGACTAACCCTTCATCACTATTACTCCCAGGTCCATTCTGACCCGAAATGGTAGCACATCAAGCTCCTATCTATGGGTTAAATAAAACTGTTTAATTATTTACTGTATTTGAAACCATGTAACCAGATTAAAAACCATTATTAACGTGGGATTAAATTATTAGTATTACATAGAAAAACTTGAGAGCATTTAATTGTCTACCAGCGAATGAATATTGACTAGAATTATTAGTGTTAAATAGCAATAATTGAAATTATTCAGTATGCTGGGTAGGGCATTAAACTGTATTTAATGGTGAGGCTCCTGTCTTGGTTTCTGGTAAATTTGGAGTATTTATTCTTTTTAATTAATCCCAGGTTCACTCTGACCGGCAGAACGGTAATACTCTTATGGTCACATCTACGAGTTAAATAGAACTATTCAATCTTTAGTTGGGATTACAATTAATATTGAATAGAATTATTAGTGTTCAGTAACAATACATGAATTCATTTAACAGTGTGCAATAGAAAATGATTAATATTAAATAGATTTTTTTTGTGTTAATTTGCTATATAGGAAATCTTTTAACTGTATTCAAAGAATAAGTAACACTATTTGAAACCATTTGACTTTGTGCAAATAGAACTATTAATTTTAGATGGCATTACTTAAAATCATTTAAATGTGTGTGAACAAGTTAGTTCTGGGTCATTCAAAAATAAAGTTATCAACAAAGTATTCACTAACAAATTATTTATAATAAGTATATGTGGATGAACAGGATTAGGAATAAAATAACCAATAGAGGATACGTTATAAAATCAGCGTCACTTATTGAATGTTTAATCCAAAAAGTTTCCTTAATTTTACAATATGTTTTAGTTAGTTTATAAAGTAAAATGCAAGCCGCGTTTCGATTAAACTGTTGGGCTCCTTTTGATTGTGGGAAGAGTGGGTGTAAATTATTCTCTCATTCATATTGATTATTTTTAGACAACTTCGAGATAAACCGACATAAACATTTTTTTTTACCAAACATGAAATGATTAATATAAATAAGTACCTAGAAAGTAGTTCTAAAATTGCTTTATTGAGCGTACCCCGAATTGATTTGGCAGTGTGTGTGACAATTTTAATGTCTAATGAATTTAGTTTTCTTTAGATTATTTCGTTGGGTGTTAGTTTTATGTTTTATATAAATTTTATATGCTTTCTTTTGGTGCTCTGTGTAAAAGAAATGGAATATTAGAGGGATATGAAAGTAATATCAATTTAAAAAAATTATGATCGAAGTAGTATGGACTAAACATCCTAATGATTCTTATGAGAAATTCACAGCCTTCTCGGCGGGACTTACAATACGATGATCGTATCGACTGCATAGGGATAAGAACTCCCAAAAAGGTGTGTTCTAGGTAAGGGACTAGACTGCATCTGATGTTGAGTCCCATTCAAGGGTAAAATAGATATGTTCCAAATTATTATTTGATATGAGGGAGAGTAAAAATAAAAGTCCTAAAAAACATCTACACAAAAAAAAAAAAATCATTAATATTAACGCACAGTGAATGTAGATCCCTAAACTCTAAGAATGATTTAGCCAAAGATTATTTGACATGATCATCAAATTAATCTCTCATGGAAACCTACTTTATACCGCTTTTAATTTGCTTATTATTATACCGCTTTTAATTTGCTTATTATTATACCACTTCTAATTTGCTTATTATTATACCGCATCCAATTTGTTTATTAATATACAGTGTCTAATTTACTTATCATAGTGAATAGAAATGTTTAGTTTTCAACATAATTTTAATTTTGATTTTTCGTAAGTTCTAATTAGTGAAGTATTCAGAAAAAGTAAATATTTTTTCTCTTTCATATGTTTATGTTATGATTTCTTCTACTTTGTTTTGCTCTGACAGTGATATCTGATATCTAATTTTTTTCTGAAGTTAAAGATTAACGTATATACCAATCCCTGCGCGGGCACCTCTGGTGGTGTTACGGTTAGCAAGCTAGACTAGCAAACCTACACGAGTGAGTTCGAGTCTCATTGGGCGCCCCATTAATTCGGCCTTGTGCAACATCGAAGCAAAGAGCTTTGTAAATTACGATACCAACCCCTACGCATGAGCAGGATGCAACACTCAATTTTATTAGAGGAGCTTAACAGGTTGGAATAGAGCGTTTTTCTTCTCCTAGACTGGTTGCCAAACCAAGATTAATAATCTTAGTCTGCACATCTATTTACCCATAGTTGGAGGGAGAATAATTGGATTCATGCCTTTTCTAAGGGTATTAGCGCAATGAGAAATGCAGAAACCTTCACTGAGGATTTGAGATTTCGTCAGTGTGTCTATTTTCTACGAAAATGTATCAGAAAAATAATATATATTTCGGAATTTAGGGATTCCTAAACGGCGCCCCTCCTGAGCTCATCGTTAAGCCGAAATATTTATTTTAAAGATTCATTGCTTTATTTGATGAAAGATCAGATCTTGCATAGTATTTAAAAACTGTATGCTAGAATGGATCCCTCTGTGTGAATCGAACACAGTCGTTCGCTACTATAGCTTGCAAACTGTCACATCACTTGAAGTGCTCTTCGTGTTCATATATTAATTGATTGGTTTGAATAAATTGTTTATTTACTATTTTAAATCTTTATCTGAGATATGTTTCTTTCTATTATAATTTGAGATCGAAACTTCTCATACTTTCATTGTTCATGATTTTTTTTCTTTTTATTTCGTTAGCTAACTTTCGAGAATTGAAAACAGAGCAAAATTTGATCTACTAACATGGTATGGGAGACCAGGGTTCAATCCCTGGTTGCGTCATATCAAAGACTTTAAAAATGATACTCGATACCTCCTTGCTTAACACTTAGCAATATAAGGTACGTATCGAGGGTAAAGTGGAGCAATCCAGGGAAAGAAGTAGTGCCTTCCCCTACACCTCGGTGTAGTAGCAATTTAAAAGGGAGCCTTCTGGTCGCCAACTTTACTTACTACTATATTCATTAATTTTACTATACAATTTAATTATAAGTTATCATTAACTGTAATTGATTTCACACTCTTCTGTAAAAGTTTCAAATCCGGAAATTGAATAATGATCCAGAGCAAAATTTCAAACGTTTCTTGACTCTCAAATTTATATGCTTTTTGTTTGTTAATTGTATTTATGTTTTCATAAAGATACGTTTCTTTGGTAATCTCATTGCCCGTTATAAATGTCTATAATGTATAAAATAACATCTTACCTCGGTACCGATTCCGGAAGTAGCCTGGCGAAACCGGATGAGATAAAAATGGTATTATATATAGCAGAGGAGTGTTGAATGCCCTGTTTTCATTGGCTGTTTACTAAAAGACAGATGTCTATAAGAACAGCCGAAGTCTGGCCTTATTGGTTTTTTTTTTCTTTGCTTTGGTAGAGGCACGAGCGTAGCACGTCGCGATCACGGAGGCGGATTGGCTCTTCCAGAGTCATGCCAGGGTTACTGTCGGAGCCGATATGATGCAGAAATAACCCGAAATCGGCAATGAAGACAGTGCATTACTGAAGCCCTCCTTGATGCATCTAAGATGTATGATTGAAATGTCTGCAATAAACTTTTCCTAAAATCTAAAAATTATTTAAAATCATTATCTGTTCAAGCTCGTTGCAGAACCAAATGTAATAATATATATATTTACTCCCTACCATATCGATTTTCAAATTCGTCTTCTAAAGATTAGTTTTTTCATTATCTATCTCTGAAAATATTTATCATCTCTCCTAAATCACAAATTGCTTTAACACATATTTATACGAACGGAATCCTTTTCTATGTTTTTCTATTTGTTCAACGTTGGTTTCATTTTTGGTCCCTATATCTCTTCTAATTTAGATAATGATATTTAAAAATAAACAGAAAACTTTCTCGTAATGTAAAAATATTCTTGGAATTAAGATCACTTCCCTATATCATTCTCTTTCTTTATCTCTTTCAGGAAATTTAGCCATTTTCTCTTAAAAGATCTGAAAATATCTTTGTCCATGAATTGTGCAGAGAAAATTGGGTTTATTTATTCGACATGATTGACAAACACATCTTTCCCTTTTACTGGTGGAATTCTAAAATCATTCATCTATATTATGCTTTATATAATTATTTGTATTATCGCTATTTTTATTTCTAATATTATCATGTTATACTTTTTAAAATACACTCCTTTATTTATGGCAGCATTACGAGATTCCAACAATTATACTCCTCTTTCGATTAAAGAAAAATGTGCGAGACAAATATGCGGTAAAGTAATAAGCCAAATTAGTGATAATTCATTATTTGGTATGCGAGTTTTGTTTCAAACATTAAAATAAATGATACTAAGGATCTGCCGATTTTCTTTTTATATTGTATCAAAATATCCATCTTTCATATTTACCAACCCCTCCGTTCGAGCAGGATATGGCACAAGGTCAATTTTAAGCAGAGTTTAACAGGTTTGAATTCAGAGTTTTCCTTCTCCTAGACTAGTTACCTCACCAAGGCTGAAGAACATAGTCTTCCCTACTATTTACCCCTAGCTGGAGGGATAATAATCGGATTCATACCTTTCACACGGGAATTAGTGCTATGTAAATGCAATTAGTCTCATCCAGTATTTAAACGCGTGTCGCCGTGTCCATTTCCTACGACGATAACCATTACACCACGGGCACCTCCTAAAATATCCATCTTTAATTATAAAATAGTTGAATTGAATTTAAGAAAATATGATTTACTGATCTTGACACGAACAGTATGCATATATTTTAAGACAATTGTTTTTTTAGGGGGTGGTGGATAAAAAAAAAAACAATCAAAACTTGACCTTTCTATTTATACCTTTTCCAAACACTTTTTAAGATTAAAATATTTTTTCGTATATCTTTGTTCTTTGGATCTCAACTTATTTTGCATAGAAATGTTCTGTAGAATTTTTATAATTCATTCTTCAGTCATGATTACAAGTATTTTTAAACATTGTCAAGATCTTGCTGGGTCCCCTATTTCTACGATATTATAAAGTGATACATCATTTGATTGGAAATTAACAAAAAAAAAGATTAAATTCACTTTAATAACCCAAACTTAATGCTGGGTGATATACTGGATAGGTGGGTCTTGACGCATATTTCCGGAGACAAAGATGAGATGACGGGATGATAATCGAATTCATAGGAAAATGAAAAGATCGAACACGTGGTTGAAGAAAATATACTACTGATTATTAGTGTGTTTCAGCCTCCATCTTGATTGTCTTAAATCAGGAAGTCATCTTCCTATTGGCTAGATCAATAGAATAAGCTGATAGAAAATATGTAGACAGAAAAAGCACCCTCCCAAATGAGTGTCC
This sequence comes from Sepioteuthis lessoniana, assembly GCA_963585895.1. Classification (NCBI taxonomy): domain Eukaryota; kingdom Metazoa; phylum Mollusca; class Cephalopoda; order Myopsida; family Loliginidae; genus Sepioteuthis; species Sepioteuthis lessoniana. The sequence goes on along the minus strand of OY757909.1, from coordinate 124,213,344 downwards.
TGTTTAAGACACTACACAACTTCAGATTGTGAGGCTCTAGTGCTTCTGGTTTGCGGAATTTAGAGTATTCCCCAAGTACTGACTTGCAAAGACTTACATACATTAGCTCTGTGCAGACACTGGTTGCAGTTTAGAGGAGCTGATAGGAGCGATAGGTGATAAAGCCTGGATGGCAAGAAAAAATCAAGGGACACAGTGCTATGATTACGATTTGATAATGATTCCGATGATGATATTTCATGTATATAAACACAATCATTAGTGTCGTCTCGTTGTTTATCTCGTCCAGTGCTTTCAAAATTGAAACTGTGCTTCATTACCATTTGCAAATTGCGATTATATATAGATGATAAAATTAAACTCAAAATCTATTTTTAGTGATTTCACAAGAGCTTAGCCGCTTAGTAATATGTTATTTGTATATATGTAGAATAATTCAAGATACAATTTGAGGTCAAATTTTAAGAATTCATTTCCTAAATATGTGATATATTTAGATATGAATTGCTTATGAACAGTACATCATCATCATATCATATTAACGAATTAATGCAAGAGTTTTCTATATTTTTAGAATATTTTGAATTGATTTAAATTCATAGTATTGATATTATTCAGTATTCAATATATTTCTTCCATATTTATTTCATTAGATTCGAAGCACTACAAGAGAAGGTAGAAATAGGCACCCCAAATGACGAATATGAAAATTTTGTAGAAGCACACCTGGAGGCGGCAGAAAAGTGTATTCCAACAAAACCTAGAACTAAATATAGAGTCCCTTGGGAAACGCCAGCAGCTAGAGAAAAACGTGCACTCGTGAAGACTGCCTCCAAAAACTATCAACAGAACCCAACAAATACAAATGCACGAGAACTAGAAAAGGCGCAACATCAATTAACAGGAATATACCTAAAAGAACAGGCAGAATACGTACAAAATCAGATAGATAAGATTAGAGACTCGGTGGAAGATAGGCAATCCAGGATAGCCTGGCAAACAATAAACGAAGTAAGTGGAAGGAAGAGCACAGCCAAAGCAAAATTGAAAGCTGCAAGCCAACAAGAAAGAATAAAACTGTGGGAACAGCATTTCAAAAATCTACTAGGAAACCCACCGGAAATAACGGATGAACCGATCACCAGAATTATTAGTAAGCAATTAGACGTAAAACTAGGTCCTTTCACCAAAGAAGAACTTGACACGGTTCTCAGAAGAATTAAAAATAGGAAAGCGGCGGGGCTAGACGAGATCCCCCCAGAAGTGTGGAAGACGAGACAATTCGACGATATACTGCTCCGGCAATGCAACGCAGTCTATAGTCAAAATAGGATAGAACGATGGACGAAGGGATGCATCCTTCCATTCCCTAAAAAAGGCGACCTCGGACTAGCCAAGAACTACCGAGGGATAACACTTACATCCATAGCAGCCAAAATCTACAATGCCCTACTACGAAACCGCATAGAACCCAAAATGGAAAACATCCTTAGGAAAAACCAAAATGGCTTCCGGAGAAACAGATCCACAACCTCACAAATACTGACCATCCGTAGAATCCTGGAAGGCGTTCGGGCAAAAAACTTACAGGCGACATTACTATTTGTCGACTTTACCAAGGCCTTCGATTCCATACACAGAGGGAAGATGGAGCAAATCCTACTAGCTTACGGCCTACCAAAAGAAACCGTAGCAGCGATAATGATTCTCTACAGAAACACCAAAGTAAAAGTACGTTCACCAGATGGAGACACGGAATACTTCGACATTGTTGCAGGAGTACTACAAGGAAACACACTAGCCCCGTACCTCTTTATCATCTGTCTAGACTATGTGCTTAGGACTTCGATAGACAAAATCAGAGAAAATGGCTTTGAGCTGACTAAGAGAAGAAGCAAAAGGTACCCCGCAAAAACAATCACGGACGCCGACTACGCTGATGACTTGGCGTTACTAGCGAATACGCCTAATCAAGCAGAGACACTACTACATAGTCTGGAACGAGCTGCAGCTGGCATTGGCCTACATGTCAATGCAAACAAAACCGAATATATGTGTTACAACCAAACAGGCAACATTGCCACACTAGACGGAGCCTCTCTGAAACTAGTCGACAAATTCACCTACCTAGGAAGCAGCGTCTCATCAACCGAGAAGGACATCGACACACGACTGACGAAGGCATGGACAGCTATCGATAGGCTCTCGATCATATGGAAGTCGGACCTAACAGATAAAATGAAACGCAGTTTCTTCCAGGCAGCGGTTGTGTCGATACTGCTATATGGATGCACCACATGGACGCTTACAAAACGGCTGGAGAGGAGGCTGGACGGAAATTACACAAGAATGTTGAGAGCAGTATTAAACAAGTCCTGGCGACAACACCCCACAAGACTCCAACTATACGGACACTTGCCCCCCATCACAAAAACTATACAAGTTCGACGAACCAGACACGCAGGACACTGCTGGAGAAGCAAGGACGAGCTCATAAGCGATGTACTCCTGTGGACCCCCACTCATGGATGTGCAAGAGTGGGACGACCAGCACGAACTTACATACAGCAGCTATGTGAGGACACGGGTTGTAATCCTGAAGACCTGCCGGAGGCGATGAATGATAGGGAGAAATGGCGAGAGACGGTCAGGGATATCCGCGCAGGCGGCGCGACATGATGATGATGATGATGACGTTACCTTTTAGGTAAATTTCGTAATTTTCTTCTGAATAAGATCCCGGGATTTATTTGAGTAACCGGCGCATTCGCCTAGTGTGTAGAGTGTTCACCAATGATCAAGGAGACCTTGGTTCAATCCCAGGTCACGTCATACCAAAGACTTTAAAGATGGTACTTGATACTTCCTTGCTTAACACTTAGTAATAAAAGGTACGTATCGCGGGTAAAGTGGAGTGGAGCAATCCAGTGAAAAGAGTAGCGCTCTTCCCTACACTGAAAAGGGAGCCTTCTAGTCGCCCTCGACTACTGTCGCCAACTTTACATTTAGTATTTATTTGAGTAATTGCTCGTTATCTTAAAAGTTTTGGTGTTTATTCAAATAATATTGCATGAAGAAAACGAACAAATAATCTTGAAGGCATAGGCCTGTATAGTTCTTTTCTCATAGAATAATCCCCCATATCAATTTCACGATCGTAGGCGAATGTTTCACTTGCAACTAAAAGACACGCAGAGTTATTCAGTATACCAACAGGTAAAAATTTCATATGAGAACCGTCTTTTCTCTTCCTGTTAAATGATATTTCATAATTTTGATAATAATTCTCTCTTTTGAACTTCTCTGATGATGAAAATAATTATTTGATTTATAAATTCAAAATGTATTGGATTTAAACTTTCCAGTTGCCATAAGATTCCCTAATCCATTATCAAGGTTCTGCTTATAGGTTTCAGAGATCAACGATAACATATTGCTGTTGCACAAGTATCACACGTCTATTGTGTTGCATGGAGATATTAAAGATATTCAATCGAGTCCTAACTCACTAAGCATATATATATATATATATATATATATATATATTAGCATTATTGTTTATATTATATACAAACACTGAATAAACGGTAAGAAAGACAAGATACACTCATTTACGTATAGAGAAACATTTAATATTTAAAAAATATACATATAGATGTTGTTTTGCAAAAAATAAACAAACGTGCGCAAACAGTTGAACATATGTACCTACAGTTCTATGAACAAGCAGTATAAGGAAGGTGTATAATTAAAAACTGTTTTCTTGATGATAATGGAAAATGTAACTTTATTAATATCTGTGTAGGGTAGGAGACATTATCTCTTCTGTTCAAAAAACAGAAGCAAAAGATAGTACAGAATGGATTTCTGGAGCTGTCATGTGACATCCCGAAAGAATCCAACGGACACACCTATTCCCTAATGGAGATTACTATTTACTGTCTTTCAACGAGTCCATATTTAATATTTTTTAATATATATAATACACACGAATACAATATAAGATTTACTAGTTGATCTTAAACTGAAATCCCCTTTTTTTATTTATTTCTTTAATTTTGCATTTATTTTATATAGGAATGATCAATAGTTTCATCCCAGAAGCTTACACACGTTTTATATTGTTATGAATATTATGAAGTCACAGTCGTCGTTTGTACATTTTTCCACTTGTTTTTTTTTTTTAAATTGATGATTTCTAAGCGTTTTTAAAGGATTACTTTGAGTCGAATAACGTCAATTCTCCTTCGTTTTGCCCTTCAGCAATTATATCAAATAAAAACAGCTATACGAAATCCTCTTAAGCAAATACTGAAATTTCTCCTCTGTAATTTCTGCTGACTCTGCTGTTCACGTAGATTTAAGTAGCTGTCTTACACTTCCAGGCAAAACTAAATTCACGCATCTATAATCATTTCAAGAGGCCCCTAAAAATTCTAGCTCAAAGCAGCTGCTAAAACTTTAAGAGATAGAAAATATCTAAGCAGGATTTAAACATATATACTCGCCCATAAACACTTCTAGAGATTTATGTGAGTAGATTCTGTTTTCACGTGGCTTAACTTAGTCTTGCACAGATCTCCAAAAATGCTGGGTCACTGAATGAGGTTAATTCTTATGAACAGTGACCGACATCAACAAGCAATCAAAGACAGGCATCTTATTTATATAGATGTTTGGATAATTAGGAATTTTCATAAAGTCTGACACAGGGCTTCACTTATTGAGTTGTAGATAAACAACCATAACTACAGATTTGTATAGATATGAAGCCAGTCTAATTGGATACCAATAGGTTTTACCTTCTAAATGATGTTGTCCTGTAAAAATTTAAATACATTTAAGATAAATGTTAGCATATTTTTATAATACTGAAATGAAATGTACTGGTGAAACACAAAAATTAGTTTTGCAAGATTTTCCAGAAATATTTAATTGGGTTATGATTTCAAGATGATCGCGGTTTCCTTTATGCATGATTTCTGAAATCAATTTAATCACCTGGTGATTATTTCACACCTACCGTGCAATGAGGTGTCACATTGCATGATTATAATTTCATCTATGTAATATTTGGAAATTTGATTTTGAATAAGTTTTAACAAGCTCATCTCCTCCAGTTCCTGCCGGGGATTTGACAGTTGTCATACAAGAAACTGCACTTCCATGGCCAGCCAGTTCATGTTCTAACCATATCGCTAATAAAGGGTAGCTCAGCACTACCAGTAAGGATGCATGAAATAAGTTTTCAGATATATTTCCTTATCTCCTCTAAATATTTTGTATCTAGGTTTTTCATTAATATCTTGATATAATTTGAAACAAGAGTTTGGCATCAAGTATCTTGCTATGTTTTGCGAGTTTATTTATCTGCTCATTACAAATGAGTTCAATTTGTTCTTAGAGTTTCATAATACTAGACCTCTACCAAAATAAACTAAACTTCATGAATGACAAAAACGATATTCAAGTTAGTGACACACTTTGATCTGATTCGGTGATCAATACACTGTTTCTACACATATTTAGAATTCCTTCTTCATCCCCGTTATTTCTGCCCTGTTGGAGACCCAAGAATACACAGGCTGCATCCACTGTACCGGTTAATCATATTTACCAACCCCTCTGCTCGGGCAGGATATGACACAAGGTCAATTTTTAAGTGGAGTTTAACAGGTTTGAATTCAGAGTTTTCCTTCTCCTAGACTAGTTGCCTCACCAAGGCTGAAGAACCTAGTCTGCCCTACTATTTACCCCTAGCTGGCGGGAAAATAATTGGATTCATACCTTTCCCAAGGGTATTAGTGCAATGTGAAATGCAATCAGTCTCGTCCAGGATTTGAACTCGTGTCACCGTGTCTATTTCCTGCGACGACAACCATTACACCACGGGAACCTCCACTTTTTTTTTGTACCGGTTAATAGTCATTCCTTTATCCAAGTATCTTGGAAATTATATTAAACTGTATCTGGTGGTGAGACTCTATTTTTTGCTTCCTGGTGAATGCTGTGTCACTTTGTTACCATTACTCCTAGATCCACTCTACCATACAGTCGCTGTTAGAGACGCTTATATGAGCTAGATACATCAATTAGATAATCATTATTATTATTATATTGAAAGACTTAAAACTGAAGTTGGGAATCATCGCGGTGTAATGGCTATATTAGTGGACTGCGTCCTTGAAGTAAGGAACAAAATATTTGAAACTATCTATCAAATGATTAGAGCGATTACATATGAATGCTTACATAAATCCTATAATTTTGTAACACTTATAATTATTAAACATAAATGATTGGATAATATTAACTGTTAGAAAATAATTTGTATTACGAATTGTTACTTGAAGGTTTTTTGTAATAGGAAGTATTACTTAAAATCACCAAATATTTAAAAAAAGACAAAAAAACAAAACAAAAAATCATGACTTCAGTATTAAATAAATCCGCAAGTATTAATAATCCACAAAATCACCTCAATTAAACTGAAATAAAACAAGACAATTAATTCTTTCAACTTTTTTTTGGTGGGGGGTATTTTTACTTAAATTACAAGAAAGAGATTCTTATTTGTTTCATATTTTCTAACACTTTTTTTTTGGTCTTCATTACCAACTTTTTTAGTTCCACAAATATTTAAAAAAATGAAACTTCGGTATAACTTTTATTTAAGCAATTCAGAAATAGTTTTCTTTCTTTCTTTCTTTCTTTCTTTCTTTCTTTCTTTTTAAACTAGATTACCATTTCAGTCCTCTTTTTTTTCGTCGTTTCTTTCTTTTTTCTTTCTTTCCAAAGATTTATAAGCTTGGGTATTTTCTTTCTTTCTTTCTTTCTTTCTTTCTCAATATCATTTTTTAAACATAGATGCTGTCATTTTTATCGTTTTAAACTAAAGTGCCGTCTTTTTTGTAGTTGTTTCTTTCTTTCTTTCTTTCTTTCTTTTCTTTCTTTCTTTATTTCAGTCTCGCATTCTTTAAACATTTCTTCTTTCTTTGATATTAACACACTTTCTATTTCATTCTATCTTTTATTCTTTATTTCTTTCTTATACGTCTCCATCCTATTTCGATTTTCGTATCTTTAGCCCTTTAAAGTCTTTCTATTCTCTTCATTACTCATTAAGACCTTCCCGTACTGACCCCTACACTCTCTAATCCAACCAGCTATCACTTCTCTCTTTTCCGTTCGCAGGACCATCGTCTCCATTTTGTTTATCTGTGATTCAATTGATTAAACCCACAGCACACTTTCCTCACTGTTTATTCATTTATTGTTTTCATTTTTATCTTTTTCTTATCCTCTGTTCTTTATAATATTTTTTTAAAGAAATTCTTACTTTTTCTGCCATTTCTATTTGCATTGATTTTGTAATATGAGCTTTAGTGATAAGAGCTGCCAAATAACACTTTTCCTCGTGTCCAAAGCGCCACTCGCCTCACTGATTCTAGACTGATTTCCTGAAACAAAGAACGCCAAAGTTCACAAAGTCATGCAAATGGATTCTAATTAATTCCTTATTTTTTACTATTTCTTATCTTTCTCTTAACTTTTAGGACGTTTTGGCTTCGTCGTCATAATCATCGTCATCGTCATATTTGTCTTTATCTGTTTTACTTTCTTTCTATTTTTACTTATTATTCGCAATTTTCGCTCCAATTCTTTGGTGATGTTTATTAAATTATTTCTTGTATTGGTTGTTTATTTCTTAAATTCTATTTTGATTTTATGTAAACTCTACACTTTCACTTAGCCTATCAGAGAATATCCCTTTCCTTTGTACACTTCCATCAATTATTATTATTATTATTATTATTATTATTATTATTATTATTATTATTATTATTATTATTATTATTTACTCATTAGTGTTCTTCACATCTGCGTTAGCCGATGGTTTTTCCGTGGAGTCTAAGTGACAGCAAGTCTCCTCAAGTCTCCAGGACTCGTCTCAAGAATTAGGCTGTTCTCAGCAATGCTGTCGTTTGGATAGTCTCAACCCGTCCGCCAACTTCCAAGTACTCTAGGCCTTTTAATAATCCTTTAGTTATTGTGCCTAAAGCACCAATCACAATTGGCACAATCATTACTTTCATGTTCCACAGCTTTTCAAATTCTCTAGTGAGGTCGAGGTACTTTTCCTTCTTTTCACATTCCTTCAGATTTATTCTGTGGTCCGCCGGGACAGCATAGTCGTCAATTTTGCAAATGCTTATTTTTTGTTGATTATCATAACGTTTGGTCTTCTGGCCGGGATTTGGTGATCCGTTTGTATGGTAAAGTCCCATATGCGAATCATTTTCTAGAACAGGTGCTGGGTAATGCATATACCATTATTATTATTATTATTATTATTATTATTATTATTATTATTATTATTATTATTCATTGTCGAGTTTTTCATTCCAGCGTTTGCTGATGGTTTCTTACAGTAAATTGAGTGATAGCAAGTCTCCTCAACTCTCCTGGACTTTTATCAGCATTCTGGCTGGTCTCATCAATGCTGTAGTTTGGATGGTCTCCAATCATTCTCTTAATTCCTTGTCCTCCTGTCCCTCTACAAATCCTTTTGATAATGTACCAAGAGCACTAATTACAATTGGTATGATCGTCACTTTCATCTTCAATAGTTTTTTTTCAATTCCGTAGCAAAGTCCATGTATTTATCGGTCAATTCGCTTTCTTCCAATTTTACTCTGTGGTCAGCTGGGATTTCAAAAGCCACAATTTCGCACGTTCTAATTTTTGGTTGATTATTACGACGTCTGGTCTTTTGAAAGTTTTTCACATCAGTGCTAGCTGATCGTATATCAGTGGAGTTTGAGTGATAGCAAGTTGCCTTAAGTTTCAAGGACTCTTCTCAGTATTCTGTCTGATTTCAGAATTGCTGTAGTTTGGATAGTCTCTACTCAACATCTTATTTCCTACTACTCCTTTCCCTTTACCAATCTTTTGACGACAGAAAATCCAGAAGAAAATTCACAAGATGTTCTTATTAATTTTTAAACAACAAAAATTATTATAAAAAATAAGATCCGTCACAATATTGATGTACATGAAATGCCCTAAAAATAGATTCCAACAGTACATCATAATTTTAAAACTCCATTATGAAAAATTACAAAATTAATTAGATAAAAATATGCATAGACTTTGAACTAATTTCACCGTAGCAATGAAAAACGATCCGAATCCTTTGATATATCTCCTTTTGTAGATAAACTGATATTAAGGCAGAGGAGAACGTGAAAAAAAAGAAATCAAATAGATTATATTAAAGACATGTTGATGATTCCAATAATGAATTTGATTGTAAAACTTAATATGGTATGATACTATGATTGACATATGATATTACACTTTAATAAAAATTCTTATAAGTTGGAAATACCAGGGATATTCCCCTTGTAAGATACACGGGGCCATAGTTAATATGCACGAGATAAATTTTTAACAAATTAAAAAGGAACAAGAAAACTAATGACGATGAATATGGCTTACATCTCAGAGATAATGTCTACTGATTCTATGTGTCAAGAAAAGAAGCTAGTAGAGAACTTAACAGCATTGATGACGGCGTTAATAAATCGATACAACAACTCCAAAACTATATAGAAAAGCGCGTTGGAAGAATGATAACAGCCACCATTGACAGCATGAGTATCAACAGGACAAAAATAACTAGAAAACAAAAATGGGATTGAAAACAATTTTGTGGATGTTTTAAAGGACTAATAAGCAACATCTCACATGAGAGAGCCTGGAGGTGGTTAAGAAAGGCAAACCTTAAGAGAAAAACGGAATCTCTCCAAATAGCAACATAGAACAACGCCATAAGAACCAATCATATCAAAATGAGAATAGATAAGACGCAACAAATTGCAAATGTAGGTTATGTCATGATACTATTTACCAACCCCTCCGCTCGGGCAGGATATGACACAAGGTCAACTTTTAAGCGGAGTTTAACAGGTTTGAATTCAGAGTTTTCCTTCTCCTAGACCAGTTGCCTAACCAAGGCTGAAGGACCTAGTCTGTCCTACTATTTACCCATAGCTGGAGGGAGAATAATTGGATTCATACCTTCCCCAAGGGTATTAGTGCTATGTGAAATGCAATCAGTCTCGTCAAGGATTTGAACTCGTGTCGCCGTGTCCATTTCCTACGACGATAACGACTACACCACGGGCACCTCCCAAGGTTATGTCATGATGGAGACGAAAGGATCAATCACATATCATGCGAATACCGCAAATTAACATAAAAAAAGAGTATAAGACATGAAATGACTGGGTGGGTAGGGTGATGTATTGGGAATTGTGCAAGAAATTAAAATTTAACCAGACAAACAAATTGTGTATGCACAACCTAGAATCTGTAATGGAATATAAGACACACAAACTCCTGTGGGATTTTGAGATACAAACAGAGCACCTAATCTCGACCAGACGACCAGACGAAGTGTTAGGCAACAACAACAACAACAAAATAGAACTTGCCGAATCGTACACTTTGCTGACAGGGATGGCAACTGTGTAAAATTGAAAGAAAGCAAAAAGAAGGATTAGTACTTGGACGTTGCTAGGGAATTGAAAATCGATGGAAGATGAAAATGATTTTGATTTTAATTGAAATTGGTACTCTTGATCCAACCACCAAAAGAACCGCTCCAAAAAATTACATAATTTGCCTACCGATGATGTGGAAAATGTTAACCACACAAATAAGGAAAGAGATTTACTGCTCGTTAACAAGCCGCGGATGATTCCTGACGAACAGAAAGGATGCCGCAAAGGATCCAGAGGCACAGCAGAGTTACTTCACATAGATCAAGACTTCCTAAATGAAAGCAAGACCAGACGGAAAAATCTAGCTATGGCTTGGATTGACTACAAAACAGCATATGATATGGTGCCGCAAAGCTTCATAATAAACTGCCTCAAAATGTACAAAATATCACATGAAGTCATAAACGTCATCAAGAAAACCATGAAAACCTGGAGAGTGGAATTGACAGCAGGAGGAAGAAGCTTAGCTGAAGCAAAGATCCAAAGAGGAATTTTTCAAGGAAATGCACTATCACCGTTATTATTGCGGTGATGCCCCTACCACATACTCAGAAAATATACAGCCGGATACAAATGTAGTCGATTGCAAGAAAAGATCCATCAACTAATGTACATAGATGACATCGAACTATTTGCAAAAAATGAAAAAAGAACTGGAACCTCTAATACACGCAGTTAGAATATACAGTTAAGATATAAGGATGAAATTTGGCCTAGAAAATGTGTAATGCTTGTAATGAAAAGTGGCAAACGACATATAACTGACGAAATGAAACTACCAAATGAAGACAAGATTAGAACGCTCGGAGAAAACGAAACCTACAAATACTTGGGGATCATGGAGGTTGATACCATCAAACAAGTGGAAATGAACGACAAAATTCAAAAAGAATATCTCAGGAGAACTAGAAAACTACTCCAGACAAAACTCTTTGGCAGAAACCTTATCAAAGGAATAAATACTTGGGCTATACTCCTCGTTAGATGTTCGGGACACTTTCTGAAGTGGACCAGAGACGAACTTAAACACATGAACCAAAGAATAACAAAAAAACTAATGACCATGCATAAGGTATTACATCCCAGAGACGACGTTGACATACTATATGTATCAAGAAAAGAGGGAGGAAGAGGACTTACCAGCATCGAAAACAGCGTTGACGCATCGATACGACTCGCAGACTACATTGAAAAGCACGAAGGAGGACTGTTTACAGTAATCAGAAACAATACTGTCAACACGATTGACAACGGAATGACAATAACTAGAAAACAAAAATAGGAAGAAAAACAACTCTATGGATGTTTTAAACGACTAATAAACAACAAAAGTCTTTAGAATTTTGAGATACATTCGGATCATTTAATCTCATCCGAACGACTAGACCCAAAGATGGTCAACAAAAAAAAAGGGAACCTTCAGAATTGTGCATTTTGCCATTCCGACAAAGCAAAACTAAAGGAAAGCGAAAAAGAGATAAGTGCCTAGACCTTGCTTGAGAACTAAAAAATCTTTGGAACAGGAAGGTGACGGTGAGACCAATTGTAGTTGGTGCACTCGGTACAGTCACTGAAAGATTAGTACAGGGATTAAAGGACTTGAAAATAAGTGGTTGATTGGAGACCATCCAAACTACAGACATTTTGATATCGACCAGAATTCTTAGGACAGTCCTGGAGAGTTTAGAAGACTTATTATCACTCAAACTCCACAGGAAACCATCAGCTAACACGTGGGAAAAACGCTTAAATGAGTAAAATAATAAACTAAAAAAAAACAAAATATATCAACAAAATGAAACAAAATGTTTCCCCGAAAAAGCAGATGTGAAAAAAATGGACCTCAGATGAACGATAAAACTTCTCAAACCAAATTCTGCAACCGAAATCTCATCCAAGGGATAATCAATGGAGTTGATTTCCTTGAAAGATGTTCATTACGATTCTTAAAATGCAGATGGGAGAAATTCAGACAAAAAGACATAAGGATAAGAGAATGGTAGATTGGTCAACTTTCTTGTTTTTTCGCCTGAGTGATGACATAGGAAGACAATATGAGTGTCACGAAAAAGTGAAGATTAGAAACCGCTAGCATTGTGTTGCATAGATTTACCAATGCAAGGACACGAAGACAGCATTAAAAGGGACCAGAAACAATAATTAAAACAGCCTATTATAATATTTGCAACATAAACTCAGACAGAAAAAAGCCTTAGAAACAAAAATTGGAAGAGAAACAACTGCATGGATATTTTAAGCTACAATCTGTTGAGATTGCTCGTAAGAAGATATACAAATGTCTAAGAAAGAAAAATTTCAAGAAAGAAACTGAATCTCTTCTAATAGCAGCATAACAAAAAGCCATTTGGACCAGTTATATTGAAGAGCATATGGATCATATGCAACAGAATAGCAAGTTTAGATTATTTGGATAAAGGGAAGAGTTAATCACATTGTAATCTAATGCAGTAAACTAATACAGAAAGAAAATAAGACTTGGCACGCATGGATAGGAAAGGTGATGTACCATAGCCAGATACGGATATGCGAAACGTACATAAAATGTTCGTCACATATATACATAGAACATAGGAATCCCGAAATACGAAAAACACGTAACGACTTCTTAGTTCAGGTACGAAACCTTTTATTACCTTTGAGTTTAAAGGTTCTTCGAGAGAGATACAGATTCTTTTTATTCTGGCTTTTCCATCTGCCTCCGCCCATCTTGTGCGGTTCCAGTAGCGCGCAAATTCGTCTGGCCTCTGCGAGCCCCGAAAGTCGACCCTTCTCGTTCGGTGTCTCGTTCTCAACTCAACTAACTGACTTTTTCAAAATCGCCAAAATCCTCCGCGCGCTTCCGATGTGTGATGTCACCCGCACTCACTAGCCCCGTTTCCCATCTGGTCTATTGTGACATCTCTGAGTGACACGTCCGCTCCGCCCGCGCGCGTGAACACCTGCGTTAATGTTTCACCTAAGTAACTAAGTAAGTAATGCACTGAGCCGAAAGGTTCAAACCTAACTAAACCCAAAGGCATAAAATGAAATCCCTCAAACCTTATATTACAGTGATTCCTAGGGAATTGTGTAAGATATTAAAATTTGGCAATTCTACCGAATGCTATAAGCACAAACCAGAATCCATTCAAGACAATTCTTAGCGAAATTCCTCAAGGATTTTGAGATACAAAAGAATCACTTAATCCTGGTAAGAAGACCAAACATAGCGGTAAATATAATAAAAAAAAACGAAACAAATTTGGAATTTTCTGACCGCAGAGTGAAAATAAAAGATCAAAAAGTACTTGAACCTTGCCTGAGAAATAAAAAAAAAGGCTGTGTAACATGATGATTATAGTGATAACAATTGTAATTGGGGCACTTGGGAAAGTACTAAAAATTCTTGAAAGAAGGACTTAGGAATTAGAATTAGAGATTAGAAATCAGAGAAAAAAAAACCAGACCATGCAGAGAAAAAAGAACCACAGAGACTTGATGAGACTTGCTATCATGCTCTAGTGAAAGACCACTAGCCAACGTTGGTATGAAAAATTATAACTATACATGAAAAATAAATGAATCGATAACAAAAAAAAAACTACAACAAGAGAAAGATATACTCGTTTGATCGCAGGGAATACAGCCGTCCGACTTTACAATAACATACAATTGTGTCACGTTACCAACGGAGAAATCGCATTGAATAATGTCCGTGTTTCCATGCACAGTAAAGTGTTTTTCACTCGCCAAAAACAATTGGTCGCTCAAAGATATCAAGGCTGCACAACAGTTTTTTTTAATCTAAAGATGTTAATAAGTGTCATTATATATATATATATATATATATATATATATATATACGTGTGTTTGCGTGCGTAAGTGTGTGTGTGTGTGTGTGTGTGTGTGTGCTAGCGCGAGTACATTTGCGGGTATGTGTGCATACGTGTTTGTGTGCATATGTGTGTGTGTGTGCATATGTGAGCGTGTGTCTCTGAGGGTATTGAGGGAAAAGGATCAAACACCTCATTTTGTTTGAGCGTCCTACTGTGTTGGGTGTGGTTACAGGGAGAAAATAAATGACTGCTCACTGAGAAAATAAATCAAATTTCTAGTGGTGGCTTCTCAGTCATAGCTAAATCATCCTCACCCACCCATCAGTGGAAACTTTTTTCTTTGAGCGTCAAGCCGATTTTGTTAAACATCCTTTCCATTACGTTTACACAATCCGAGGTCAGTTTATAAACTTGATGTCAAGTTTACTCAAAGATTGACTACGTGTTTATTAGCGGTTTTACAGAGGCAGATACATTAATATTACTTTGAATAGTACGTTCTTTTTTTTTTAAATTCTGGGTGGCGAAAACGTAAAATAAGATGTCACCGTTTTTTTCAACAGAAAAATACTTGGGCATTTTTAAAAAAAGTAAGCATGTTTCCTAAGAAAATAATCACATTATCAAGTAATTATAGCGTTATTGGATTGAATTTTAAAGGCCTTTGTGAAGATAATTTTATTTTAGTTTGAAATAATTATTTTATCTACTGATTTAATAAGAATTAAAAATTACATTCTGAGTACTTAGAAAGAGCCATTTATCATTACATTTTGTCGTAAATGATGTTAGTATTTAGTCAAATTACCAAAATTTCAGGGTCATTTCAAGTTCGATTTCAATTTATCAGTTGAATGATATACGAAACATCGGGGATTATTTAATGCCAAATATATCCTAATAGAAGAACAACACTGGTACAATTTCACCTTCAGCTGAGATTTGGGGGTAAAAGAGCTAACTTCCCCGAGTTGTCCGAATGAATGTAATTGAATAACTGCAGTTTGAACTCACCTATTACGATGTCGTAGTCAATTTCGTTCGCCACTTCACTATAACTTAAATGTAAACAAAAATAACTTTTCTTTGGATGAATAAGCGTTTCCTATTGCATTCTTTCCGCCCTGTTATCAAGGTTTACAATTTACTGGCTGTAGGCCAGTTGAGGTGTAAGAACCCGTTCTAAAAGAATATACTGATTATGCATATTTACCAACCCCTCTGCTCGACCAGGATATGACACAAGGTCAATTTTTAAGCGGAGTTTAACTGGTTTGAATTCAGAGTTTTCCTTCTCCTAGACTAGTGGCCTCACCAAGGCTGTAGAAGCTAGTCTGCCCTAATAATAACTGGATTCATACCTTTCCCAAGGGTATTAATGCTATGTGAAATGCAATTAGCCTGGTCCAGGATTTGAACTCGTGTCGTCGTGTCCATTTCCTACGACGATAACCATTACACCATGGGCACTGATTATGATACTAAACTGTGTCCGATGTTGTGGCTACCATTCGGGTGATCTAGAGGATATGAAATAACCATTTACTGCTATCATTTCTAGGTCTACAATGACCCGGTTTGGTAGTACCTAATTATCTTCAGGTCAAATAGATATGATTAAAACTATTTTTACTCGATAGGAATACTGGGAGCCATATAACAACAAATTATTTGTAATTAGTATAAATGTTTTTATTAGACAGGAATATATTATATCATATAACATTGTACAAAGAATAAACTTTAAAGAAACGGTGCAAAAAATGCTAAAATTAATGTACTAGAGACGTGAATCCCTAACATTTAGGCATAAAATAACACTAGAAAGATTGACATATCATTAAAATCATTTAATCATTGCTCGACTCTTTAAATTCAGAGTTAACCCATTTCTAGACAGTTTATCTCCCACGAAGGTCAGAGAGCCCAATGAGTCTTGCTATTTTTCCTTTGTCTATAAAAAAAGAATGAATGAATTGGATAGAAACAGTCTTGGCTTGAATTTGAAATCAGACTGACAATCAAGTTTTCTACTGCGTGAAACTACTATATAACCTGTGTGTCCGTAGAACGTCAGTAACATTATTTTGTTTACTAAAAAGGGGAATGGTGATAAATATATTGTTAATATTTTTTTCTAATTGATGAAGATCTGAAATTTTAAAACATTCAATTCCAGATGCGACAAACGTAATGATTTATGGCACGGTGAATGAACACGGCGAGAAATGTTCAAGCTTTACGAAGGATCAGTGTCCATTCATTACTCATAAATGTTTTTGTGAAAGGCATTTATCTACCTCTGCAAAAACCTAGGAGCAAAAACCGACATAATTAAAACCCTTTATCAATGTTAAGTTCAATATGAAATCTGGTTTAAGATATTTCAATAAACTTCGTACCAAATAACCTAGAGCTATCGGTCATATTTAATTTGGAGAGGAGATGGGCTTCACCACATGTCCCTCCATTCCCTTGAGATATGCCTGTGAGATAAATTACGCGTTATATCAGACTATGTATCGGATTATGGGACATTTCAGGACAAACTTGCAAGAGAGTTAGATCCGGGGTTCCTCTGCTTACGTGAGTAATCTTGGTTCCTTATCATTGAAGGAAAATTCATCATTATATGGTTACGGATTGTGTGTATAAGTTTTTGCTTAAAAGTGTGAGTATACATACATACATATATACATACACACACACACACACACACACACACATATATATATATATATATATATATATATATATATGATTCGTACAATAATTACTTCCATATGTGTATCTGATGAGTAAGTATCATTTTTGTACAAACACACAGATAAAATAATGCCATCAGGTAGACGTTGATGTATATACATATATATATATATATATATATATATATATATATGTGTGTGTGTGTGTGTGTGTGTCTGTGTCTGTGTCTGTGTGTATGTGTGTGTGTGTGAATTTCAGTCGAGAGGTTAGTTGGAATGTTACTTTTGCCTGATAAAGACACGAGACAATAGAATCTCTGAGAACACAAACAAAATAAGATGAACATTTTATTTTTATTTCTAGGTGAATCTCTTTCTATGGAAACATCTTGCGGGACGCTTGTTCTTTTAAGAGGAATAGGAGAAAAAATTCAAACGAAATAATAAAAGGAGCAAAAAACAACAACAAAAAAACAACAACAAAAAACCCAACCGGATTTTCTTGAGATAAAACACTTTCTTTTTAAAAATGTGACCCATTTCTAACAAAGGTTTTGACTGTTGAATTTTCCATTATATATTCATGAGAACAGAAAAAAAAAAAGAATTCTAATGTATATTTTAGCAGGGTCTAGACTGGTACAAGACTATAAAAGCGAGTTTCCGCACGTTTATTGCAATTACTATGTAAGCTTATAGTTTTAACTTTATTTTGCCTGTTTTTAGGAAGAAAATGACGTTCAATGTTATTGCCTTCTCTCCTTTGCAAAACATATTATACTCTATGAATCAACATAGTACAATTGCAAATAAACCTAAACACACATACTCACCCAAAAAATACTCACACTCATACTCCCTCCCTCTCTCTCTCTCTCTCTCTCTCTCACTCACACACACACACACACACACACACACACACACACACATATATATATATATATATATGTATGTATATATATATATATATCATATTTATGTATAGGAAGCGATAAAGAGATGTTTTAAATATTTATGTCATGTTATTCCCATAGAATACTCTTCAGAAAATATATTAAAATTACAGGTTAGAGCTGACACAAAATCTCATTGCTTATTACTTAAGATTGCAGTGAACCATATTAATTATGATTGGGGACATTTAAATCGGCTTTCTGTTCTGGCTACTCTTCTCAGTAGCAATATGAGTTTCTCTTTTTTATCAGGGTGATTTAGTCTGAACCAGATTTTTGAAGGATTGAAAAATAACTTTTAATTAACAGTTTTGTTCTATCAACAGACAACGTTTCCATAAAGGTTTTATAGAAAAATACTTTACGTAAGTCACCATCTTATAGTTAATTTCTGATTGCCAAGAATTATTCCTAATTTATCAGGAACAATCATAACGTAACGAAATTTGACAAGTACTTTGGCTATCATCTTTATTATTTTTAAAGTTATACTTTAACTGATATCAACAGAAACCGTTATTTTAAGGAAAGCAATTTAAAAAAGAAAACTGTTAAGGTAATGTGATCGTGACTTTAGTAGGTGAACGGAATTTAAGATGGAAAATCAAGTCGTCCATATAAATTTATGAGAGATCATTTTTTTTTACTTCTTTCCTAAAAGTTATTACAGGTGCTGCAGTCAAAAGTTTCCTTGCTGTTTTGCAACATCTTTTAGTAATCTCGATAAGAACGTCCGATAACTCATTGTGTCATCAGGTATATCTCTTAAGAAAATATCTGCATCAAAAGGGAAAATGTTTAAGTATAGTCGTCATTACATATGCATTGCATTAGTTAGATCTGATCAAATTCTACAATCTGAGTTTTAGTGGCGTAAATAAAGTGTCCTATATTTCCTTTCTTTTCTGGAAACGTTTTTGGTTTTGGTCCATCTGTTTGGTGCTATACTCTGAAAATGATCTTCGTTTGATGCCCTCCCACTTAGTCTTGGATCTTTGTTGTTAATATCCGACAGCTGTAAGGAGATGCCTTCTCTCCTCCTTGATATGGAGCATTTATTCTGTCACTATTTCTCCAATTCTTTGTCATCTTTGACCACCAAGGCTGTAGATTATAAGCAATTTCTGTTCAGCTAGATCACTTAAGACCAGTTAATTCATTTATCTTAAGGTATGATGAGCAATTTTTGAAATTAATTGTACTCCCAATTTTAAGCTTATCATAAATGGTTCTCAGGAGATTGATTGTACCATTCAAAATCTGTAACAATGCATTATTTTACTTTTGAGTTTTCTGTTCAAAACTTTTATCAAACTAAACTTATATTGCAAAATATATTTCTCATGAATTAAATATAATTTTAAAAAATCGACATAACAAAAGCCATTAACGTTAACCGTATTTTTAAAAAATGAAGAAAAAAATTCAGTTTGAATATCTCCAAAGCTATTAAAAACTAAATCATCACATTCTGGGAAAAAAAGTTCGAATCAATTTTTTAATTTTATTTTAGTTAAATGACACCTAAAATAATTTGACTAATTCTTTCTGATTTTGTAGTTGATTTGCCATGTAAATAAAATGTTTCTTTGTGTGATGAATTTTCGACTCTTTTATCATAAAATGAACTTACAGTATTGAAAACATTGAATTTATAACAATTCCTCTCTGCATTTATAATTAATAAAACTTTGGCTTTTTTTAGACAAACATTTTGAGTATAGTTTCGTTGAAGCAAGAACAATAGAAAACAGTTATTTTTTTTCTTTGGTTACGTTTTTTTACTAAAGGACAGGAATATCTCAGTAAATATTGTTGTAAAAATCTGCTGGGTATGCTGGAAACATATATACCAAGGATGATGAATACTCACTGTGTCTTTGACAATGTAATATTTTGATTATTCTCCACCTTAAATTAAAATATTTCATTTAAAAACACTCAAAATTTCGTAATGTCCTTAAAAAATACAAATGAAAATAACTCTTGCATTACGTCTAGAAATACAACAAAATCATTAATATCTATACATAACTTTTAGAAGGAAAAGCTCAGACGGACGTAGTTCTAAACAATCAAGGTGGATCGAAAACAATTATTTCCACCAATATCAATAAAAACCAAAATTCTGAATTTTCTTGAGTTAACTGATTTACAATAAAAGTAGCGAACGAAACTATCCATGACAAGTCACAGCAACCACGAATACCTCGACAGATTACATTACACAACGGAATATAACAGAAGGTAACCAACCAAACGAAAACTATTGTCAACATTCTACAAACGGATCAACTCTGCCGACTGTTATCTACTGATTGCTTCAACGTACTTGAGAATACATGCAGAGCCACATTCACTAGTGGACAGGTCACACAATGAGCAAAGCAAGATCCTCACCGAATACGTCACGTCATTAGTATCGCCAACAAAACACATACAAAATTGACCAAATAAAAATAATTTTCGTTTGCAAGGACATTTTTTCTAGCATGCAGTTAAAGAAATCTATTTTACAATACAAACATTCATCCATTTCTTCTAAGATAACAATTGTCCATTTTATAATTTTTTGCAGTAAATCTGTGGTCTTGTTATTCGTATTAATCTCTCACAATAAAGTATTTTTTTAGCGGTTGAAATTTAGGATTCTCCTTATATGCATTGATCTTTTTTTTTTTTTTAATAATGTCAGTCGGTTTCCCAAAGAAATTCAAACAGCCATTCTGTATTTTCTACTCTGCATCTTTTATGAGCCTTTCATACAAAGTTTAGCCCTGCCCTTGATTATCATCGAATATTCGTAACCATTCCAACACAAAGATTTTGATAATCTCACGTCCAGATGTATGTCCAGTTTATGACACTAAACTTCATTTGGTTGTGAGGTTCCAGTTCTGGATTTCTTTGGAGTTTGAAGTTCGCAGCCATTGCCATTACAGCCAGGTCCACTCTGACACGAAATGATTGAACTTATTAAAGTTTCTTCCGTGACTCAAATAGTCTTGTTTTAAAAGTTCATTTATAGAATCCCAGTGTTTGAAACCATAATTGGGAATAAACAAATCATTTATTCATAAAATAGAAAGAGTTGCTTAAAAACTTATTTTTATATGTAAATTGTATTCAATAGATAAAACAATTGAAAATTGTAGGTGAAACACTTGAAAAGTAGAGAAACAGTATGGCAATGGTGATGTGTATTGGAAAGAAATGCGTGATAATATCTGCGTCCAAAAAATGATTAGAAACAAATAAAAAAACACGATTTTAAAAGATATTACAATGGGACGTTGAAAATATAAATTGTCATGATTATTATCAAATGTTATCGAGGGAATCCAATTTAAGCATTAAGTAACCCTTAAAGAGGTGATTTGCTGTTAAAAATAAACTCATCCAAACAAAATCAAAACCGGTAATATCAAAATAGGAATAGTCACAATTTCTATTTTAACGTTATCCTTGTTGATATGAATGGGATCTTCTTTTGAAACTCAATATCCTGCCGTTACTTCTACAAATACATATAATAATAATAATAATAAATTTAAGTTATGTGGTGAAAGAGACGAAACCATCAATCACATAATAAGCGAATACAACAAATTAGCACAGAAGGAGTATAAGACTAGACATGAGTGGGTGTGCAAGGTTATCCTCTGGGAAATGTGTAAGAAATTTAAATTTGACCATACGAATAAATGGTATGTGCACAACCCAATAGCTGTTCTGGAAAATGACACACATAAACTCCGATGGGACTTTGACATACAAACGGATCACCTAATCTCAGCCAGAAGATCAGACCTTATAATAATCACCAAAAAAAGAGAACTTGCAAAATTGTGGATTTTGCTGTCCCGACCGACCACAGAATAAAACTGAAAAATGTGAAAACAATGATGAATACCTCAACCTTGATAGGGAATTAAAAAACTATGTAACAGTTGTGACCGGTGCTTTTGGCACAACAATTAAAGGGTTACTAAAGGGCCCGGATGACTTGGAGGTTGTAGGACGAGCGGAGAACATCCAAACTACAGCATTGTTGAGAACGGCCAGAATGTGGTCCTATGCTAGTCATGGAGCCCAATGTGATATGACAACTAGTCACAGTACTTGTTGTGGCTGTTGTGTTTGTGACTACCAAATTTGCTTCCGACTGTTTGCCAAATCCTTCCGTTCCCACGCTGTGTTTGAGAGATCCACGAATGGGGTTGACATAAATCAGCCAGATCTTCTGATGGTCAGGTAATATGAGTAGCTAGATTGTGTAGCAATTCAATGAATTGAGAAAACGCGTTGTTAACGAATAACAATCTTTTTTTTATGGAAACACGTTTGTGAGAAAATAAATAACACGCAAACAATGTTTGCTTTCCTGGCAAAAAGAAGAAGAAAGAATATCGAGAGAGGAAGAGTGACGATGAGGTGCGGTTAGTATGACACTAATGTCTCTAAAGTCTGGGTCATTGAATTTGTGTAAAGTGTGAAGGTTGATCGGGGTGCCTCGGGTTTAGAATGGAAGCAACGCTTCTTTGGCTGTCTTGAGATTCTTCTTGGTCTCTTTCCTCATCCTCTCTGTTGATTCGTTTTACCATCCTCTTTTTTATTAATCAATGTCTGGACTAAATAGTTTTCTGATTCATTGTCCAGTGAGAGGAAAATAGGAGTCATATTCCCATTGGTCAGCCAATCCCAGTTCAGGATTATATCTTACAGAAAACCCTTTTTAGATTCTTTGACGAATGGGAACAGGTTTAGAGCAATGGGGTTGAACTAAAAATTTTCAGCCTCACCTGACTTGATGAGCCATGCCCAGCACACCTTTATTAAGGTGGAAAAAATGAAATCTCCCTTTTGACATTGACCTTTAAGATAAGGACTAGAAAAATATGTATATGAAATTAACCGTTTCATTATTATGAAGTTAGTTAACAACCAAAAAAATTGAATAGACTCGCTGACTTTTAAAATGAAAAAGTTGTCTCGCACTTAACTGAACTTTAATAACAATCAACCAGCTTTTTAGGTCTTTTTAAGCCTTGAACGAAAAGATATTATTTAAATGATTTTTTTTGTTTTTGATATATATATATATATATATATATATATATATAAATGTGCATGTATTTTCCTAAATTTTAATTTTTACATATAAATTAAATATTTAACCGCACGTCGTGTCACTAGAATACCGAAAAAAGTCCTGGAGACTTGAGGAGACTTGCTGTCACTCAGGGTCCAGTGAAAAACTATCGCATACAATTGATGTTAAAAACTTTCAATGAGTAAATAATAATTGAATTTGTTATTGAAAAATGTGTGATACATATAAAAAAGGGAAAGAAAATTAAACAATAAAAGGAACTGATCTACGCAATCAAAAAAGCATCGGAAAAATTTGAGAAAAAGACAATTATAAATACCTGGAGATATTTAAAGTGGATGTTATGAAGAAATCAGGAAATTAAAAAAAAATTTAAAAAATGATTACCTCAGAAGAATACCAAAACTTATTAAAACTAAACTGTAATGCAGAAATTTTATCAAATAGATAAAAAAAAATCTAGGCAGTCTTCCTTGCAAGATACTCTAAATCTTTCTTTAAATGAACGCAGAGAAATTCGGACATTGACTGCAGAAAAAACAGTGATAAAAATGAAAAGAACTTACACCCAAAGGATGATATACATAGACTCTATATGAGAAATGAAGGTAGGAGAGGACTCATCAGTATTGAAGTTTTAGTAAATACTACTATATCGGTAGTTCAAGCTAAAAACACATATTATACATGAGATTACTTGGATATGGCAATGAATAAAAAAGCTGAAAAGAGAAATTAAGTATATGTTAATAAAAGCATAAAATGATGCCATTGGGTTTAATTATGTCCAAGCAAAAATTGAATTACATCTGTAGGCGATATGGCTACATTAATGAGGCAGATAATCAAATTATAAGCGATTATAGGAAACTTTCACAAAAGGAATGTAAGAGCAGCTGTGATTAAGAGAAGATGGTGATCAACTGTGAATTATTCAAGGGACTGAAAATCTGACGGTATTGACTAATGATATATGTACAAAAACAAATCTCTAAAAGACAATTTGATGCACAGAATTATGTTAGATTTTGAGATAAAAATGGATTACCCAATCAAGATCAAAAGACTTGATCTTGTTTTAATTAACAAGAAGAAAAGTTCTTGTAATTTAGTGGATTTTGTCGTTTCAACTGGTTAGAGAGTGAAAATAAATGGAAATAAAAAAAATCAATAAATCCTGAACATTAGCAGAGGGCTGAAAAAGTAAACTGGCAAGGTGTGGGTGATACAAATTGTTGCAAAAGTCATTTGAACTGTCATACAAAACCGGAAAAATAAACTTGGTGAACTGGAGATAAAAAAAAAAGTAGTAAAACTAAAAACTAAAGAACTGTTAAAATGTGCGTGAATATATGTAGAAGAAACCAGAAGATCTGTGGAGACTTCACTGAAAAACAACCTGTGTGAAAAATTTACAAAGCGTATATTCGCATTCTCTCCAGTATTTTTTATTTCATTATATTGATTAGTCTGCATGTTTCTTTATTACTATTTCACGGTGCATTTTTTTAATGCAATAGTTTTTGTTTTATTTTTTTTTCATTAATTATTATTTACTCATTCGTGTTTTTCCTATCAGCTAACGCTGATGGTCTTTCACTAGAGTTTGAGTGACAACTAGTCTCCTCACGTCTCCAGGACTATTCATAATATTCTAGCCGTTCTCAATACTGCAGTAGTTTAGATGGTCTCCACCCGATAGCTAACTTCCAAGTCCTCCAGTCCCTTTAATAATCCTTTAGTTAGCGTACCAAAAGCATCAATCACAATTGGTATAATTGTCACCTTCATGTCCATAGTTTTTTTTTCAATTCCCTATCAAGGTCGAGGTACTTATCCTTCTTTTGACATTCTTTCAGTTTTATTCTGTAGTCAGCCGGGACAGCAATGTCTACAATTTTCCAAATTCTCATTTTTTTTGTTGGTTATTGTTAGGTCTGGTCTTCTGGCCGATATTAGATTTTCCGTCTATAATTATTATTATAGAGCTTTTCGCATCAGCGTTAGCCGATAGTTTTTCACTGGAGTCTGAATGACAGCAAGTCTCCTCAAGTCTCCAGGACTCTTCTCAGTATTCTGGCCGTTCTCAATAATACTGTCATTTGGATGGTCTCCACCCGTCCGCCAACTTCCAAGCCTTCCAGTCCCTTTAGTATCCTTTAGTTACCGTTCCAAATGCACCAATTACAATTGGTATAATTGTCACCTGCATGTTCCACAGTTTTTTTTTCATTTCCCTAGGAAGGTCAAGGTACTTATCCTTTTTTCACATTCTTTCAGTTTTATTCTGTGGTCAGCAGGTACAGCAAAGTTGACTATTTTGCAAGTTCTATTTTTTTTGTTGATAATTATGAGGTCTGGTCTTCTAGCCGGGATTAGATGATATGTTTTTATGTTAAAGTCCCATAGGATTTTATGCGTGGCATTTTCTAGGAAAGATGCTGGGTTGTGCATATACCATTTGTTAGTATGGTCAAATTTAAATTTCTTGCACATTACCCAGTGAATAACCTTGCCTCCCCAGTCGTGTCTCGCCTTATACCCCCTATCATCTAATTTGCTACATTCACTTATTAGATGATTGATGGTTTCATCTCTGTCACCACATAGCCTGCATTTCATTTCCGCTTGTTTGATGATGTCAGCCTCCAAGATGCCTAAGTATTGGTAGGTCTCGTTTTCTGCAAGTGTTCTGATCTTGTCTTGATTTGGTAGTTCTATTCCGTCAGATATATGTCATTTGCCACTTTTCCTGATGAGCAGAGCGCATTTTTCAATGCCAAATTCCATCCCGATGTCTTGGCTGTATATTCTACTTGTGTGTATTAGGGTTTCCAGTTCTTTTTCATTTTCTGCAAATAGTTTGATATCGCCCATGTAAATTAAATGATTTACTTTTTCCTGCGATCTACTAAGTTTGTATCCGGCTGTGCATTTTCTGAGTATTTGGCTAAGTGGCATCATGGCAATTTTTAATAATAAGGGTGATACAGCATCTCCTTGGAAAATACCTCTTTGGATCTTTGCTTCAGTTAATCTTCTTCCTCCTATTATTATTATTATTGTTATTATTATTGTTATATCCTTTAGAGTTTTTCCTATTAGCGTTAACTGATGGTCTTTCACTGGAGTTTGAATGACAGCAAGTTTCCTCAAGTCTCCAGGACTTTTCTCAGTATTCTGGCCGTTCTCAATAATGTTGTTGTTTGGATGGTCTCCACTGGTCCGCCAACTTCCATATCCTTATCATTATTGTAGCAATTTTATATACAGTAAAAGTAACATTTTCATTTCCCCTATATTTCATTCACTCCCTACATTAGTCACCGTTGTTGATGTTCTTCTTCTTGTCTATTTTCTCTCTCCGCACTTCTCTTTATCCTTCTAACTCTTTTATTTCTTCCTTTTCTTCTTTCATTCTTTAATATTTCTTTTGAATTTAACTTGGATTCTCTTTTCTCTTTCGGTTTAACAATTTTTTTTTATCTACTTGATTTCTCCGCAGCTGCCTCTTTCATATACGCAACTTTATCTCCTAAGTGTATTCTTCTTCTTTTTCTTCTTCTTCTTCTTTGTACTCTTGCAACTCCCATCCTGCTCTGTATTTTTCTGGTAAATCTCTTCCTTCTTTACATAAGTCATCTTTCTTTCCAAGATTTTTTTTTTGTTTCCTTTGAGAGTTTTGCTTCTAAATAACCTTCCTTAAGCATAACCTATTCCCCAACCCAACCGACTCTTTTTTTCCTCTGTCTCACTTAACATCAATACTTTGTTATTCATTCCTTTCTACTTTTGTTTGTTGCGTTTATGTCAGCCCTTCCGCTTGCCCCGTCGTTGGTGACCCTCGAGGCAAAAGAGTCCCGACAATTCTCAGGTTTTGTCCAGACCGTCGGCACATTTCTGTTCCTAGTGAATGTTTATTTAATCCCCAAATAAATACAGATGGGATCAAGCCTTACGGATCAAATTCGTTGAGCAAACATAAATTTGTTGTCTACGGCCCGCCGTTTCAAGAGGCGCGTCAAGGTAAGTGTTTGTTGCTTCATGAGAGAAAAAAATGAAAACATACGTTCTTTCATAGCAAAACACGCACATATGGAATTCGCATACACATAGCACCAACTACTTACATTTAATTGTGCATACTATTGCTTTCTTGTTCATATACATACACATATACTGCGAAATACACCAGTAAATTGATATGCACACACACACACACACACACACACACACGCATATATATATATATATATATATATATATATATATATATATATCAATTGTAACGTGATACGATTTGCTATTTTTTGAGTTGAATATAAAAAAAACGAATACTATAATTATGATCATAAAGTAAGTAAAGTTAGCGACCGTACTTGAGGGCGACCAGAAGGCTTCCTTTTCAATAGCTACTACACCGAGGTGTAGGGGGCGCTACTCCTTTCCCAGGATTGATCCACTTTACCCAAGATACGTACCTTATATTGCTGAGTGTTAAGCAAGGAGGTATCAAGTACCATTTTAAAGACTTGGTATGACGCGACCTGGGATTGAAAATTAGGAATATTCCGAAAGTAAAATATAATATAAATCAAAAAGGCTCGCTGCCCTTTTCTTTTTCATTAAAATGTAGTTAATATAATTTTATTATATCTTATTGTTTAATTATGAGTCTAGAGCTAAGAAGCAATAAGAAAAAAAAAACAAAAACAAAAAACAAATAAACAAATGGAAAAAGGTATATGTGCATATAAACACATAGGTTTTAGTTGTAATAGTAATTTAGTAATTGTTGCTATCAATGAGAATACTGAGTAGAATCCTGGAGACTTGAAGAGAGTTCCTCACACTCAGACCGAATGAAAATACCGCAAATTATGCTGGTGGGAAAACTCACAAGGAATAATAATAATAATAATAATAATAATAATAATAATAATAATAATAATAATAATAATAATAATAATAAAAAATAAAAAAAAATAAAATAAAAAATTTATTGAGCAGAGTCCCGGAGATTTGAGGAGACTTGCTGTCACGCAAACTTCAGTGAAAGACTATCAGCTAACGCTGATGTGAAAAACTCTCAAGGAGTAATTATAATAATAATAGCCAGAAGACCAAACTTAATAATAATCAAAACAAAAAAAGAGAACTTGCAAAATAGTCGACTTTGCTTTCCCGGCTAACCACAGAATAAAACTAGGGAATTGAGAAAAAATGTGGAACATACAGGGGACAATTATACCAAAGTGCGTTTGGAACAGTAACTAAAGGATTACTAAAGAGACTAGAGGATTTGGAAGTTGGCGGACGAGTCGAGACCATCCAAACGACAGCATTATTGAAGAACGGCCAGAATACTAAGAAGAGTCCTGGCGACTTGAGGAGACTTGCTGTCTCTCAAACTCCAGTGAAAGACCATCAGCTAACGCATATGAGAAAACTCTAAAAGAGTAAATAATAATATTTCTAAAATAACATGTTCTAGAGAATGACACACACAAACTCCAATGGGATTTTGATATACAAACAGATCACCAAATCTCGGCCAGAAGACCAGACCTTATAATAATCAAAAAAAAAAAAAAAAAAAAAAAAAAAAGAAAATCATACAACTTGTCGACTTTGCTGTCCCGGCTGACCACAGAAAAAAAACTGAAAGAATGTGAAAAGAGAGTGAAGTACCTCGACCTAGTAGAGAATTGAAAAAACTATGGAACATGAAGGTGAGAATAATACCAAACGTGATTGGTGCTTTTTACACGGTAGCTAAAGGATTATTAAAGGGCCTGGAAGATTTGGAAGTTCAGACTTCAGTGAAAAACCATCGGCTATCGCTGATGTGAAAGGCTCTAATAATAATAATAATAATAATAATAATAATAATAATAATAATAATAATAAACTATGGGCTTTTAACATACAAATGGATCACCTAATCTGGGCCAGAAGACCAGACTATAATAATCAACAAAAACACGAGAATTCGCAAAATTGTCAACTTTGTGATTGGTGCTTTTGGCACAATAACGAAAGGATTATTAAAAAGCCTGGAAGACTTGAGAACGGCCAGAATACTGAGAAGAGTCCTGGAGACTGGAGGATATTTGCTGTCACTCAAACTCCAGTGAAAAACCATCAGTTAACGCTGCTGTACAAAACTCTTTAAGCGTATACAATAATAATAATAATAATAATAATAATAATAATAATACTTAGACAGACAAGTCAAAATGATGAAACTATTGAATAAGAAAACTGTACATATAACCACACTAATACATATGAATAAATTATTTTCATGTTATATACCCAAAGATAAATGGCATCAAATTTTTTTATTTTTTTTAATCTAGTATTTTTCATCATTTTGTCCATTTTACACTGCTAGAATAAAAAGGGCAATGTTTTTTGTTTTTTTTTAAATATTTGTTGACAGTTGAAACTCAGAATAATGACATGAGTACAGAAAGCATTCAACACTTTTTAACTATTTTAACATTTTTTGTTATTCTATTTATAATGTTTATATAGCTTCTAAGATTAACACAGTACAGTGTTATCTTAAAAGTTGCCTAAACTTCCACTGTAAAATGTCTGCTTTCAATTATTTTTTGAAAAAACATCTCAACGCCCGATGACCAGAGATTCAAAATTATGCAAATTGATATGATTGAGAAAATTTTCAAAGTGAATGAGATGGAAAAATATACATTACAACATGCACAGAAATTAAAATATCTATGTACACAAATTATGGCTTTAAAAGGATACCAAAAATAATTATCAAAACGATAAATATGATAAATGATAAAATATTTTCAATAAGCTAATATTTGTTAAAATGATATTTTAGAACGACATATCCAATAATT
Organism: Sepioteuthis lessoniana; assembly: GCA_963585895.1. Lineage (NCBI taxonomy): Eukaryota > Metazoa > Mollusca > Cephalopoda > Myopsida > Loliginidae > Sepioteuthis > Sepioteuthis lessoniana. Next base: position 124,183,288 of record OY757909.1, on the reverse strand, counting down.
TAAAATTTGTTAAAATAAAATTTGAGAATCATACACTCAATAAGTCAAAATCTATTAAAATAAACAACAAATTCCCAAAACAAATCAAGTCTGAAATCAAAAATATTCAACATCTAAGGACATAGGCGATAAGAAGATTAATCTTGGAAGGTTGCATTAAAGATATTCATTCAAAATTTGATTAACATGTCCGTCATCAAAATTTACAAAGAAACCCCAAGAAGCTGGGAAAATATTAACCGAAAAGTCGATAGTATTGCAGCAAGATTGATAAATGATAACTGTGATAATATGATTGTGAAAAGAAAAATATTAAAACAAAACAGCATTTATTTCCGCTAAGAATCATGAAGAGTGACAATTATCATAGAGTTCAAACTTCTAGACTTCATTTAGCGACAAATTGAACGAATTGCTTAAAAAATTTTCGAAAAAAAATCAAACACAATGAGAAATACACAGGAGACAAATCAATGGGAAACTAACCATTGACTGGTTTCAGAATATCCAAGACAAAAACGTCTATATTAAATTGTATACAAAGATGTATAACACTTTCATCGCAAAAGTACATTGCCGAACAATGGTTTATATTTAAAGCATCAATTTATAAGCGATGAAAAGAAGCAAATTATTATAATAAAGCATTGCCATGAGTTAATATATTACCTTAATGATACTATATCGACCTACAAAGGAACAAGGTGAGTTCTCTTGGGCATAATAGCCAAAGTATTGCACCAGGGCCTAGAAGTAAGCGGGTTCCATCTCCAGTCACGCCGTTGCGTCTACTTTCGGACTAATACGCATGGGAAAGTGATAAAACCCATTATCTCCCCAGCTGTTGGTTAAATAGTATCAGTATTTTTCTTATTCGAAAATGGCTTTGGCATAAAATAAACCTGGAAGGGAATATACTGCAAAACATAGAACCTGGAACAACCCTAAAAAAAGCGATGAACAATATTTGATACCGAATGGGGAATATTTTATCAGAGCTGAATATTTATAATTGGGATATTTTATCATGAATCATGATCATAAATTCTAAGAAAAATGAACCGGTTAATATCAGATGAGAAGTTTCTATTATTTTTTTTTGTTGCTCTTAATTAAGCCGGTATTTTTAAAATGAAAATTATATATTTTTCTTTTTAAAATTTAGAAGTAATGTCGAACGTAAAAAAAAAAATTGAGGCAATAGTCTATCCGGACAAAGATACTTATCAGCTTGAGAACTAAGCAAAAAAAGAAAAATATCTTTATATATTAGTATAAAATCAAACAAACCCTAAACAGTCAAAAAGCAGATTAAGAAATCCATTACATACAGGTTAACTATCCACTTCAGCAAGGCTAAAATATTCCATAAGGTGTAGACGGTATATGAAGTATCCCTAAAATATTATGGACTTAACGCCAATTTGAAAAAAAGATTTACAGCAATAAGCAAATCCATGGAATAAAAGCAACAAATGAAAAATAGTTTTCAATCCAACCAACAACTGAAATCTTAAACTAAATATGAGGAAGACATTTCTTCCACATAATCGAAAAGAATTTGGCAAAGTTCGCAAGAAATGTTTGACAAAAATCAATATGCATGAAATAATTAGGAAATATAATAGGAAACTTTTGAATAAACAAAATATAAGTTAGAGTCTGAGATGTAAGTCTAAGATTAGAAAAAAAAATTACTTTCAGAGAAAATTGTCTTATAGACAATGTACTGATTACATAGCACCAGCTAAAATGAAGGAAAATGACTATGATAAATAAACTATTCTATAATTAAATTGTGAATATATATATATATATATATATATATATATATATATATATATATATAATCAACCCCAAGTTCCTCAAATAGAAATTATTTTCTGAAAAAAAAACCTTTCTATATATGAATCCACGGGAATCAATCATTTTGAAATGAAAAAAAAGAGAATTTGCATGGGGGAAATTGTTGGACTTTCCCAACGGTATTAGTTCGATGTAAAAAATATAAAATGCGAATCACTCGTCCAGAAGTTGAGCTCGGCTAAGAGAAAACATTTCCTACTACGGTAACTGTTACAACATGTGCCACATTGACACGTGGAACTCCGAGTAACGGGAAACAAATAGCGAAGTTCCTGTTTTAATGCTTTTAGCATATATATATATATTAATAAAATAGAAAAACAGAGTATTCCTAATGTGATGAATTTATATTCATTTCAATGAATTTATTATTTATTAATATACATATAATTCTTTTTTCTATTTCATCAATACTGTCGGATTTATTTCTTTGATTTACTTTCATACGTATATATATATATATATATATATATATTAAAGTGAATACATTTTTATTTTTTAATGTATTTTCTGCATCAGAAAATTGAAATAGAACACCACAAACGGAAATAGAAATCATAAACGTTTCTCATTTTTTTCATATAAAAATTCTTAGGCTATGTTGGAACATTGTTTTCACATTCAAAAATCGAAACGTCAAACGTCTGAAAATAATTTGAAATAGAAACAAAATCAAAGATGGAAAAAATTGTACTTTTTCATTCGTACATTTTTATTTACACTGACTTTCACGTAAAGAGAAATTTCCGGGCACATTGCTCAGTAATGTAAGTAAGGTAGACAGTCTTCTGGAACATGATTGGGTCGATTACTATTGATTTCCTTTCAAAACGTTCAATTGTAAACAGTGATTCCAATTGATAATCATTGGACAAAATTTTACTTACTTATTGAATGACTATCGATATATATATATATATATATATATATATGTGTGTGTGTGTGTGTGTGTGTGTGTGTGTGTGTGTGTGTGTGTGTGTGTGTGTGTGTGTGTGTGTGTGTGTGAGCATATTTCTCTACGTGTGTGCCTATGCCGTACATATGTATTAAGGCTGTCAAAATAACTTGTACTATATATATTATATTTGAGTGGCTGTCTGTCGTCCCTTGGCAAATCTGAAAGTATGCAAGTCAATTGATTCCTTACTCGGATATTAACGCATCTGCTTCTTTGACTGTTACTTCCTTTTTCGAAATTCTGACGGAAGTTTTATTCTTAGCTCCGGTGACATCTAATTATTTTCATTTCTTCACAGGCAAACCTTATGAAGAAATTTATACGTAGATCATGGAAAGCTGACACCAGTCTTTTCTTTTATCTTCTTTGAAACCTGCCTGGTTATATGAGCACACACATTATTTATTGCTCCTGTCGCGTAATCTTCGCTATAACCATTGGCTTGCTTCGACAAGATTGAAAGAACCATGCGTCTGACCGCCACACTACTTTTCAAATAATTTCCTCCGATCGACACAACTCCAACGTTGCTTTGCCTAAATTATTGACGATTGATTTGTTCTGTCACCGTTAAAGCAATGGGAAATTGACTAATCACCGATACCTATCGAGAAATCATTTCAAGCGTTACTGTATTATATCTATTATTGTTGGGACGCTGCTACTGCTGCTGCTGCTCGCTTTTCATATCTCATATCTCTACAGATCAAGCCCTAACAAGAGAAAGGGGGAAAGATGACAGGCTGATATAATTCATTTATTTCTAATGTAAATCTTCTCGAATGAAGTTAATACGGCGAAGTATTTTCAATTTCATAAAGCCTTCACTTGCTTATCCTCTCAGTAGGATCTATCCTCACATCGGACTTTAACATATAGCAAAAATTGATTGTGACAAAGAAAACGAAACTCAGCATTACACGATAAACAGTTAGATTTCAATAAAAATTAAATAAAAATAATAATATTTACCGTGATTAAAACAAGAAAAGATAGCATCACTAATATTTAGAAATAAATTTAATTTTTTTCTTTATTGAATAAATTTAACAATGAATTCTGAGCGAGTGTTCTTATGAAAGAAGATTCCATCAATATGTGCCTTTCCTTCTTTCGATTCATAGACCATGCTTTAGAGGGATAGTATACATCTCTGAAGGAAATAGAAAATATGGATCTCTTTCCTTATCACGAGCACACTATATATATATATATATATATATATATATATATAGATATATGTGTGTGTGTGTGTGTGTGTGTGTGTGTGTGTGTGTGACTCTCCTGTCCTGTCCCTTTTGAAAGCATAACCGTTCCACAATTCGTTTATAGATGTGAAACTATTTTTTTAGTGTTTTCTAAGACTTTCTTTCAAATTTAATTTATTTTCTTATATACTCAAGCCATGCTCTGTAATTTAATTAAAACTATAGAAACTCAGTGGGTTGATCATCAGCTGTTTTTCAGTCAGGTGATGGTAGATAGGCTGATAATATCACAGTTCTTGGATTATAGTCTGATTTTTTTGTCTGATTTTATACGGATCTTTGTTCAGAGACATGACCTCGTTTAACATAGTGCACCAGAATAATATGTTTACATAATGACATCTTGAAAGGAGTTAGTCTCATGGTTTTGGTAAACCGACTTTTGTTTCTTCTTTTGGTCTTATCTGTGATTTTCTCTTTGAAGTTTGTCCGGTTTTAATTGGTGTCAAATATCACATTAATGGCAATGCCAAACCTAGAATTTTACCGGAGTGTAAACGTTTAAAAAGATTATGTTACCGCATTATATGCTTTCATAAATGACTCGTCTGACGCTACAATGAAATTCTCGTTCTATCTACACCACACATTGGCAACGTTCTTTGATGAATTGTCCTCTGAGACACTGGCCATTTAAAATGGACCACACCAGTAAAAGCAAAAAAAAAAAATCAAGCATATTTTGCAGCAAAGTTATACACTTTTTAAAAAGAAAGTTGATACGGATTTATCAGATTTATTATTTATGAAAAAATAATTTAATATTTTAAAATATCGAAAAATAACATTAGAGTTAAAATATTTTACTGTTATTATTCTATAATTTGAGCAATTGCCCTGGTAAACTAAATTGCATTAACAAATCGAGGGTGAATAAGCGAGAACAAAGGGAAATAAACAACATTTTGATGAGAAAAATTGTTATTATGATAAAAATGCTATGCAGTCTAGTAAGAAATCAGAAAGGTTTGCATGAAATGTTTGAAAGTAATTCCTTCATCATCTGTATTCTCCTGTTTCCACAAGAAAAGGCTGCTTCATAACCTACGACTGGAGAGATTCAGTCATATGATTGGTTTGGTTTAGTTTGGTTTGGTTTTACGGCATATCAACCATTGAATGTTATCAAATGCCAAATCCATTTTTATACATATAAACAGTTCTATTTCAAACAATTCAGTTTAATATAAGTACACTATTTAAATGTCAAAAACAGTTCTCTTTCGAACAATATAGGTTAGCATAAGTACACAGAGATTTTTTGTTTACACAGAGTTAAATGTAAAAAGAATTCTATTTCAAGCAATTCAGTTTAGCATTGGTAGAAATGCTTGTTCTATTTAACCCATAGATAAGATCCTATCAGATGCTACGACTCCGGATTGAGTGGACCTGGGAGTGTTGGTAATAACGAGGTACTCTGCATTCCCCAAAGTTCTAACATTATTGGAGCCTCATCATGAGATTGCTTAGTGCAGTATCCAGGACATACGTTGAAGGATACTTACCCTTCTACAGAAATGCGATAGGTGTATTCTGTAGCCGCAGCCAACTGGGCTATAGTCATATACCTCTCTTTGAATGTTATACGTTTAGAATGTGGGTATAGTAAATTTTTAGATTTTTATCATTTATACTTAATCTAACACAGGTTACACTCGAAGCAATCTTAGGCTGATAGAGATAGTGCTTTAATATGAACAAAAAATGAAAACAATGTAATTTCTTTTACAACACACACACACACACACACACACACACACATATATATATATATATATATATATATATATATATATATATATATATATATATATATATACACCTATTTCTATAACTCCGGCGGCGTAAAAAAATGATGCAAATTGTAAATAAAAAAATAGAACACAAGCTGATATCTTTAAAAAAAAAAGCTCATTTAAAAAAGAAAACACTAAAAACATTTGTACTACTTAAAAATAATCAACCATCACCCCAATGTCTACCTAAATGGAAAAAAACGACAGAGTTATTTAAGCTTATACATAAAATTGCTCAACCCACTGAGAAGAGCAAAACTAGAATACCTAAAGAGCCATATATATATATATATATATATATAAGCATGAAAGGAAAATCCTATAATTTCGAAAATGAAAAATATGATATTCATAATGAAAAGAAATCTTAGTTGCAATTCAAAAAACGAAGACTACATACTCGAATGTTCAAATTGTAACAAATAAGCAACACTCAAAAATCAAACAACACAGCCTCTTCACATGAAAGC
>OY757909.1:124035599-124176727 GCA_963585895.1 Sepioteuthis lessoniana | reverse complement strand
CATGAAAGCAACACTAAATTGCTTGAAAATTGAAAAAATCTATGTATGAAAGCACCTTTATCAATGTGGCAAGTGAAACTTAAAAAATACTGCCTAACTACGCACACACACACACAGATACACACGCGCACGCGCAAAGATAACAGAACTCCACGCACGCCGATACAAACACAAACATATACACATACTCTCTTCAAATGTGTCTACCTGTGCAGTCAACTACGTTCTTACACACATTAAACCCAGAGGAAGAGATAGAAAGGAAAAGCAAGAATACTGAAAAATGTGTCAATACGAGTGTGTGTATACGTGAATGTACGTGTGTCGTGTGTTCATGTATTTACCAACCTTTCCGCACGAATAAAATGCGACACAAGGTCAATTTTTAAGCGGAGTTTTACAGACTTGAATTCCTTCTCTTAGACCGGTTTCCATACCAAGGCTACTATTTTACCCAAAGCTGGAGGGAGATTCGTTGGATTCATACCTTTCCCAAGGTGTTAGCGCAATGTCAAATGAGAATAACCTCGTTCAGGATTTGAACTCGGGTCATCAGACCCATTTTCTACGAAGATATCCTTTACACCACAAGCGCCTTCAACACATTCGTGTATATGAATGTATACGCACACACGCACACAAACACACACACACGCGCGCGCGCATGCGCACACATGTGCTTGAACACACACACACACACACACACACACACAGAGTACGTGCTTTTATATACATACCAACATATAAAAAAAATCAATTGAGTCCAGAAGATTTCACAGACAATAAACGCCTATTGGACTTTCACAGTTTCAAATCCTGGAATTAAAACAATCAAATCATTATCAAAATAATCTGAAAATGAAAGCTAGGAACAAAGACTATCCTTTCCATCTGCAATCTTTTAAAGAATACGTAAGTTCTGAAACACGTGTATGGCACAAATATGAGAAGTAATAAAACCCCAATACTAAATTAAGATAAGGCAGCACACCTATTCATTATATATATATATATATATATATATATATATATATATTGAGCGGTGTTGGAGCTCTTTGGCGAAGGAATTAACGGTTGCTACATGCGTAAAGCAAAGCTCTTCTAACGAATTGAGCATAAAATTATAGCGTAAAATATAAACAAAAAAAGTTAATACATAGACGTTTAAATTCAATACTTTTACGTTGGATCTGCTGCTGGTTGTGGGGTTATTTTATCAGGCTAACGTAAAGTTTGCCGGGTTTCGATCGCAACTTGAAACATCTTGCGTTTGTTGCCACACTGGTGAGTTATGATAATCCAAAATTTGATGAATTTATAATGAATGTCGACGTTGAACGTTTCAGTTATAATAATGTTCTTCAGGACTTTAAATTCAGGAAATATGTTGTTAAAACAGTAATGGAATTTTAATGAAATAACCAGAGAAAGAGTGTATAAAAAGAATGATTTTCAATCTCTCCCTATTCGTAAGCAAATTATTTCTAAATAGCTACAGCATATCTAATTTTAATTATTTTTTTCTCCTCACCGTGTGCCTTATATAGTGAATTTAAATCTATCCTCATGAACAATACATTCTTATTCATTTTTTTTTTACTTTCTTCAATTTTTAAAAACAATATGATCTATCATTGTTTTTTTCATCTTCCGTTATTCCTCAGAGAAAACCAACAAATTTCAAATATGAGTGCACGTGACAACAAAGTAACTATATTTTCAAAATAAGGATGCTAAATATGCTGTCATAAATTTTTCTTTTTATACACACTTTATTTTCTGCTGTTATTTTCTCAATATCCATCTCTATTTTGAAATTTTTCATAAATCAAAAGTCTTGAAAAAGGTAATTATCACAGAAACGTTCAACGTCGACTTTCATTAAAAAATCATCAAATTTTGAATTATTTATTTTTTAAACTTTTATTCATATTTTCAGATTTATTTCCTTATTTTCATTATATGTAAATATATATAAATATTTGTTGTAGTTCCAACGAAAGAATAAAAACATATTTTAAAATTGGTAGGTCCACGAAGAGATTTTCTATTTTTTTGGAATTTATTTATTTTGTTCTTACATACATGTTATATATGTATGTTTCCAGCTTGTTAAAGGAATCTTATAGATAAATCTAAACCAAAGTTAATTAGAGCAGGAATCGTAAACACTAAACTTTATGCCATGTATGCTCTCAGACGGAAGCATCAAGCTGAAAACACACACACACACACACACACACACACACACACACACACACACACACACACACACACACACACACACACACTCATGTATATATATATATATATATATATATATATATATATATTTATATATATATATATGAGTGTGTGTGTATATATATATATATATATATATATATATTCAAACATGCATTCGAGGAGCATTAAATAAGTTATCAGACTTTTTTTTCGTATGGGCACTTTTATGATAGCACACACATGAAACTCCAGTCCCTTTCGAAGTAATCTCCTCCGTCTGCAGTGCACTTGTTGTACCGTTCCAACAACTTCTGGAAGTCCCCATGGAAGTCCTCTTGTGTGAGCGTGTCAATGACCTTCGTCACAGCCTCTTTCATCTCCTCAATTGTCTCATAACAACAACCTCTATGTTTTTCCTTGAGCTTAGGGAATAACCAAAAGTTACAGATAGCAAGGTTTGGATTATAGGGAGGCCTGAGGAACTGTCTTGATGCCCATCATGGTCAAATAGTCTGTAACAAGGATGGAGTTATGGACAGGTGCATTGTCCTGCTGGAAATGCCACTGACCCGATTTGAAGAGTGGTGGCCTCTTCTGACGGAATCTCTTCCTGGACTCCCTTAAAACCTTAACATAATAACCCTAACCCTAACCCTCTGGTCAATCAACCGTGGTGTATTGACTTCCTTACTCTTCCCACACCTCTCATCATCCCTCACAGACTGCCTTCCTTTCTTGAATCTCTTATGCCACTCAAAAACTGATGCTCAATTCATGCAAGATGGTCGAAAAGCATTATGAAGCAATCCATACGTTTCTGTGGCATTTTTTCCAAGTTTAAAACATAATTTTATTGTATATCGTTCTTCTAAAGTGTCATAACGTCCAGATTGCATTTTTGAAATTCACCAGCTGAGACAATCAGGCTTTAGTAGCGTGTATTCAAATTGCTGCTGTAGCTGTTGATTTGAACTGAAATCATAAAGATTGGTCAGTCATCTCATAAGATTTATAGCAATAGAATACAGAATTGTCAAGTGTCTACAACACTTTTAAATACCTGTACAAAAATGTCTGGCCACTTATTGAAGGCACTACGTAGATATGTGTATACGAAAACACAGACAAAAACTATTTTAAAAAATGGAAGAGTTACCAGTAAATTTAAAGCCACACAGCCACACACAAAAAAATCCCAAAACACACACTCACTCAAACAGTGAGAAGAAAAATAACAGTTAGTGAAACCCAAAACCAATCGAAAACACATACACACACACACACACACAACGACAAAAACATATCAAATATTAAAGACAGGTAAAGCAGTATAAATTAAACACACTCTAAGAAAAAGGGAGAATAACCTCTATATAAAATCCTCAATCAAACGGAGAAACATTAAAACTGCAAAAGAGTGAGTTCAAGTCTCATTGAGTACCCCATTAACAAGGCCTTGTGCTACATATGTTCTCCGACGAAAGCAACAAGCTGGAAACATATACATGTATAACACGTATGTAAGAACAAAATAAGTGAATTCCAAAAAATACAAATCTCTTCATGGGTTTCCCTATTTAAAATATATATATATATATATATATATATATATATATATATATATATATATATAATGGACTGAAACTACCTACTTAGGTTTTACCTAAAAGATCTTCTGGGTAATTTTAACAAAAGAGTTGTGTCCCAAACGACATTTTATTATTAAAGTGGCTACCAGAAAGATTTAAATGTTAGCTTAAAAACACAAAACAAACCTATACTCAATTTGCCAAAGAACAAGCTTTTTTATGTCTGCATGCTTTTGATATTTCAAACCTCTGATTATCATAAGAATATATATATATATATATAGAGAGAGAGAGAGAGGGTGAGAAAGAGAGAGAGCGTTTCGTGCGGTTATTATTGAGTTTTGTTTCGTAAAGTTAAATTAACTTCATTTTAAATATTTTAATGAAAGGAATTTATGTTTAATGACATATCATTCTTCATGGGTTATTTAATTCCAAATTCATCCTTGTAGAAAAATCAGAATGATGCAATTTAACCTACAAATGTAGAGGTTCATACCTTTTCTAAATGTAGAAGATTCTAAGCTAACCAATGCAAAATTATCAACGAGTGGAAGGTCCAACCAAATTAAACGCAGGTGCGTATTTAGAGCTTTAAAATATTTTAAGAGATCGTATTAAATGAATTGAAGTTACTTCATATTGTCCCATCTGTTATTGTAATTGTTTTGTCTTTTTTTGTTTCTTCTTATGCTTTTTTTATTACTAAAAAGTTAACCTTTCTCTTTGAGCTTCAGTCCTTTATTTTTTATCATTTTAAACATTATTAACTGTAAACCTTCTATGGCTCTTGCATCTGGGCTTATTTGATTTTTCCAGGGTATTTTGTTTTCTTTAAGCATTTCTTCCATTTATAGAAAAGAGTCCCAGATGAATTATTTAGTTTTATATTCTTCAGACCCTGTAAAGGTATAAAATTAGAAATCTGTTTAAGGATTTATTTTTGTTTTCTGCTTCAATATTTATAATGTAACTTAACCTGTCTGCAATTTAAAAAATATTCGAAATATATGAGCAGATTAAAACACATTTGGAAAGGGAAATAAAAGTATTATTGTTCAGTAAATTGATATTTTAGGACCGATATATTCTATAGAAATAGCTGTATCAAAAAGATTTTAGACTTATTTATTTTATTTCATTTTATTTCAGAATGTCTGGTATATGGTTAAAACCGGCATTGATTTAATCAAGGAGGTTTGTGACGACATTAATCTCTATTCTGTCGTTAAAGGTAGAACATTAAATTTTATAGCTATCTTTTCGCACTTTTATTATATATATATATATATATATATATATATATATATATATATATATACTCTTTTGCGCAACAAAGGTTTTGTTAACAAACGGCTAAGTTTAAAAGTAATCGTTTCTTCAGTCTAGTTTCCATTTTATGATTTCATTTTCTTTCCCCATATGTATTCAATTAATTTTATTCGGCGAGTAGGTGGCTATGTCTCTAAATAAATAGATTTGCAGACTTTGATCTTTCCACTTTCAGCAGTAAATATAATTACAGGCATAGCCAGTTAGTGGTGAAAAAAGGCACTAAAGTAATTATTCTTCATACTTCGACTTTTAAAAAACGTTAGGGAAAATAAAAGAAAATTTGATTCCAGATGTGAATTTCCCTCTTTTTTTTTATTCTGATAATCTTGCAACGCCCGTTGGTGTATGAAAGTAAAATCATGCATATACATTCATTTTACATGTCCTAGCATGTGTGCGCACTAACACGCACGTGTCCGTGAGCGTGTGAGAGTGCATGTGTAAAATTTCTCAGCTTTTGTTTTCTTTCGATACTATTTTTAAATGTTTTCTTGGAAAATATTTAAAAGTATTAACTAAATGTTCTATCAATGAACAGCATTTAAATTACATGGATTTTTTTATTTAATGTTGATTTATTAGGTGAATCTTTCGAAGAAACTTTACTGCAGAATTTACCAAATAAAAATTTAGACTAATAATATGTGTTAATTCATTTCAGTGTCTCTTCTGTTATGAATATAAAAGTACGTGAATAATTCAATAAGTTTCCTGACATTTTCAAACAGGCATTTAAAATTGTCGTAGTCTCTTGAAAATTCAGTGTGTTATTGCTATACATCTTATGAGATGACTGACTAATTTTTATGATTTCAGGTTCAAATCAACAGCTACAGCAGGAAGTGGAATACACCCTACTAAATCCTGATTGTCACAGCTGGTGAGTTTCAAAAAAGCAATCTGGACGAACACATTAGAAAAACGATATGCAATAAAATTCTGTTTTAAACTTGGAAAAAATGCCACAGAAACGTATGGAATGCTTCAGACTGCTTTTGGACCATCTTGCATGAACCGAGCATCAGTTTTTGAGTGGCATAAGAGATTCAAGGAAGACATGGAGTCTGTGAGGGATGAAGAGAGGTGTGGGAGGAGTAAGAGAATCAGAACACCAGAGTTGATTGGCCAAATGGTTAGGGTTAGGGTTACTATGTTGAGGTTTTAAGGGAGTTCAGGAAGAGATTCCGTCAGAAAAGGCCAGCACGCTTCAAATCGGATCTGTGGCATTTGTACCAGGGCAGTACATCAGTCCACAACCCCATCCTTGTCACAGACTGTTTGACCAAAATCTGCATCAAAACAGTACCTCAGCCTCCTTATAGTCCAGACCTTGGTCCCTGTGACTTTTGGTAATTCCCTTAGCTCAGAGGCCGTCGTTATGAGACAATTGAGGAGATGAAAGAGACTGTGACTAAGGTCATTGACATGATCACATAAGAGGACTTCCATGTGGCCTTCCAGAAGTTTTTGGAACGGTACAAAAAGTGCATTGCAGCCGGAGGAGATTACTTCAAAGGGGACTATAGTTTCATATGTGTACTATCAATAAAAGTGCCCTTACAAAAAAAGCCTGGAAACTTATTTCATGATCGTTGTAAAAAGATATGGATCTGAATTTGTTCATAGATTAATCAAATTCCGTTCATATATTCAAAATGGAGGCATATTTAGTGTAACTTGTGTCTCCTCGGCAAAAATGGAATCGGTGACGCTTGTTTAAATCTTGGACGAGATCGCGTTTCATTCAAGCAAATGACATCAGGAAACCATGTTCTGTCCCCAGTTATGGGTAAAACGTAAGGCTGACTTGGTTCTTTAGTTTTGATTAGGCAGTCAGACTAGGAGAAGGAAAACTCTGAATTCAAACCATCTTTATACCGCTTAAAAACTGCACTCAGTAATATTTATTCTTGCTAAAAGCTATTTCCATTGGTGATGAATCTAATATCGAATCACATTCTGCAAATAGATTATATATCATAGCTGACTGAAAAGAAACATATCATTAATATCAAATAGTTATCTCCCTTTAAAAAGTATCAGAGTTGGGATGAGAACAATGTAGACCACACACTATCATTACTAACTTTTACAATTTATTGGATATTGTTTTTCTAGGTATTTTATTCTAACAAATAATCCCGCTATGGTGTGTCGTTGTTCCTTTTTTACTGTAACTTGCATTAAAAATTTAAATCATTCTAGATGGTCTCATTTTATTTTATATTTGCATTTACAGAATTTTGTTATATAATGAAGTCGAAATATCGAAAAATAAGCGATCAACACGATTATATTTTCGTTTTGCTCATGTAATAGAATTATATAGCGATGCTACTTCGAAGAAAAGAAAATAACCTATTAATTTTCATATTTTTACTCTTCCAGATCGTGTCGAAAGATTAGAGAAATGTTTATTTCAGATGTGAATTCATCAGTTCTTTATAATCATATGAGGCTGGAAGGTTTCTTTGGGCATTTTACCGTAAATTGTTTAATGAAAGAATAAGATAATTCGATTTAAGAATTTCATTGGATATAGGAAAAAACAAAACAAAAGGAAAAGCAAAAGATGCAAAAAAGACGGAAATGTCAGTAGCTTTATTTTTTTATGGGGTTGACTAGTATCTTTCCTTTCATTCAGATCTCCTGTTCCAGATTGTAATAATTAGCAATGGAAATGACTGCAATAAGATATATTTCATCTGTGAGATATCTGGTTATTAACTATTTACAATAGTTGAAATACCGAGGACATTTGATAGCTCAGTATCATACATAAAACCATGTTTATTTATATACTCAAGCCTGTAGCAACAACCCATACACCCTTTCCATTGTTCAGTCAACTGGACCTCTTCTTCTATTTTATTTCAGTATGTGCTTTTTATTCTGCTTTTGTACGTGGCTGCCGTAATGATGACAAGGAAAATTCCTCTGATTTTTCTATTTTGCCAGTTTTTGTCTTTGGAAACTATTAAGGAATAGCATATATCATTCTTTTCAAGCCGAAACCCTATTGCATAGTCTGGAACGAGCCGCTGCAGGTATTGGCCTCCATGTCAATACACATAAAACGGAATATGTGAGCTTTAATCAAACAGGCGACATCTCCACACTAAACAGTAGCTCTCTGAAACTAGTTGACAAGTTCATCGACCAAGGAAGCAGTGTCTCATCAACCGAAAAAGACATCGACACGCGACTAACAAAGGCATAGACAGCCATCAATATCCTATCGGTCATATGGAAGTCAGACCTGACCGATAAAATGAAACGCAGTTTCTTCCAAGCAACGATTTTGTCGATACTTCTACATGGATGCACTACGTGGACGCTTACTAAACGGCTGGAGAAAAAGCTTGACGGCAACTACACAAGAATGCGGCGAGCAACATTGGACAAGTCCTGGAGGCACCACCCGACAAAGCAGCAGCTATTCAGCCATCTACCTTCCATCACTAAAACTATCCAAGTTAGACAAACAAGACATGTAGGACACTGCTGGAGAAGTAGGGACGAGCTCATAAGTGATGTACTGCTATGGACCCCTTCACATGGCGAACAAAAGCAGGATGACCAACTTGAACCTACATACAGCAGCTCTGTGAGGATAAGGGGTGTAGCCCTGTGGACCTGCTGGAAGCTATGAACGATAGAGAGGGGTGGCGAGAGAGGGTCAGGGATATCCGTGCTGGTTGCTCGACAAGATGATGATGATATATCATATATCTTCTACTTTATTAGAGCGTGATTTATTCCCTTGTTCTTGAACTAAATTGACCTGGTATTATTAATATACCCTCTCGAAACGTTTGCAGCAGTTTTAAACAGTTGGAACATGGAACGTGTCCTTTTGATAATTTCTCTCGTTGTCTCCATTGCATGATTATATCAGGTCCGTTTTGATTACAAATATACTGTCTATAATTTTGAGGAGAGTTATTAATATTTTATATATAATTCAGACAGTTAAGCTCTTTCTGTAGAGGTTCAATTGTACGAACGATATTTGGAATGTTAATGACTCGTCTGAAAACGATAGACAATGTGTCCACACAGATATATACCTGTATGTGTGCTTTTATGTGTATATAATTCCTACAAGCTTTCTTTGTTTCATTCAATATTAATATTTAATTCTTAAATAAGAGCCTTCTTTTCATCTATTATTGCACATATTTAAAATACAGAATGCATGTGTTTGTGTATTTGGTCAATGTTTCTAAAATTATTACTTCATCGAGGAATCCCTAATCCCCATGACTTATTATATCTGATAACACAACTAAATGGTTTAATCACCCTGAACCCGAACCCAAAGAATTCGAATTATACCGACTAAATATGTTGTTTATGATCAAATGAGAGGAACTTTTCAACTAGTGTTATGATAAAATAATCAAACGATTATTGTATTTGGAATGTACCAATAATATAGTTGCTTTGTGGTTATGTGAAAGTTCAAGGACAACATATTATCTTTTGAATGATTTTTCAACATTATGCAATACTCTTCATAAAATCTATCTCTAGGTATTCCTCGCTGTACTGAAAAAAAAATCCAGTAATGTTAGTTGTTTCTCTGATTTACACAGTAAAAAAAATATATAGTCAAATAGTGCTAATCATTCACTTCTATGCATAATTTCTGAGAATTCTGCAACGGCTTTGGCAACTTTTAAATCTATTTTATAAATAAGGCCACAAAACTGCCAAAATACCTTTAATTTCATCTAGAATTATAACATCTAAGATAAATTTACTGCCAATAATAATATTACATGTACATAAATAAGGTTTAAATATTGTGAATCAATAGTCTTCAGATGTGAACATGAAATTAGTTTTCGAGTAAAAGTCGGTAGAAGCGAAAAGGATTTTTGATCCCCATCATATGTTCATAATCCAAATAGCAATAATATTGCGAATTCATAGTCTTTACAAATGTAAATAAAATAGGCTTCGGAATAAAGGTTGGCAAAAGAGAAACTACTTTTGATAATTATACGAAACAAAGGGTTTCTCCAAATAGATGCATACTATTAATATGATGATCATTAATGACTGAGACAAGTATAATGGAAGTCATTTTGAATACGTCCCATAAAAATACATCCTTTCAACTGAAGACATCAAATAAATGGTTTTTTGGGGTTTTTTTTAATTGTTATTATATCCACTGCCAGGATATGTAATTTTTTTTATCTTTATTTTCTTGTCTTAGTTTTAAACCATTATCGTATTAATAGGTTGCATCAATTTTGAAACAGTCTTGAATTATTATGTTTACAAATAAATAGTGATGATCGATGGAGGTGCCCGTAGTGTAATGGTTATCGTTGCAGGAAATGGACACGGCGATACGAGTTCAAATCCTGGACGAGACTGATTGCATTTCACATAGCAATAATACCTTTGGGAAAGGTATGTATCCTATAATTCTCCCTCCAGTTATGGGCAAATAATAGGGCAGACTAGGTTCTTCAGCCTTGGTGAGGTAACTAGTCTAGGAGAAGGAAAACTCTGAATTCAAACCTGTTAAACTCCGTTTAAAAATTGACCCTGTGTCATATCCTGCCCGAGCGGAGGGGTTGGTAAATATGTATGATTGCAGATCAATAGTTGTTATAGTTTACGATTTTCAAATCTGAAACAAAAAGAAAAGAACAGAACTTTATTAGTAGTAGAATTATTAACATCCATTTTAAGTCTCATGTATATTGATACACCCAATACATAATTTTGTATGTTTATATGAAGTAAAAATTCAGTTAATTCCAATAAAACTGAAAATAGTTCTGATAATCGTAAAATCTACATAAGGATATTCATAATATTATATTAAATTATTACATTACCATTTGTGTTGTTCATGACATAGACATTGCTGTAAAGATAAGTAAAACTGAGAATAATTTTAAATAATTCTCATATGTATATAATCCTGATATTAATAGTCTGTTATATTCTTAATAATTCACATGTTTATATAATAAACCTTCGAGTAAATGTTAAACTGAACAAACATTTTGTGTTTGAAGACCCAAATAAGACTTAATAATTGGGTTTGGTTGGGTTTCATAGCATATCAGCCATTGTAGGTTATTTAATGCCAAATCTTCTTCATATATATATATATATATATATATATATATATATATATATATATATATATATATATATATATTATAACAGTGTTAGTTGTCAGTAAATCACTTTGTGGGTTTGTGTCAAACCAAGTACAAATCATTATTAATTCCCCTTCACTTAAACTCATACAAACACACATTAATACGCAACTATAACCCTTACGTATACACACATACTCACACACTTAACAACCAAACGTAAAAAATCATACTACTACGGTTTTTGACAGTATTTTTTAGATTTTCGATTCAATTCATTTTCTTAGCTGGTGATGATTGTTGTTTTGCAAAAACTCAATGAAACCCAGGGCTCTCAGTCTAAATTCCATGAATTACACACACACAAACACACACACACACACACACACATATATATATATATATATATATATATATATATATATATATATATATATATCTTTTATCTAAAAGATCTGAAGAAGTCCTGTTAATTTTTTTTCGTGGTTTTGAAAATTTCAAAAATGCGTAACAGGATGGAAATAAATTTATAATGTGACTATATATATATATATATATATATATATATATATATATATATATATATATATATATATATATATATAATATATATATATATATATATATATATATATATATATATATATATATATATATATATATATATATATATATATATATATATATATATATATATATATATATATATATATATATATATATATATATATATATATATATATATATATATATATATATATATATATATATATTATATATATATATATATATATATATATATATATATATATATATATATATATCGTAAAGAAGGGCTGCTGTTGCTAAAATAAATACCTTAAAATTCCCTTAGCCAACGTAGTCCGCTTGGTGGCCGACAGGTTTGAAGCTTAGTCTAACGTAATGTTGGACGGGTTTCCATCCCGGCTTCGAGCGTTCTGCGTGTCTAGCCTCACTGAAGAGTTCTGATAGAACGAAATAGTCTGTCTGTGGATGACAATATATATATATATATATATATATATATATATATATATATATATATATATATATATATATATATATATATATGTATATGTGTTATCAACAAAATGTGTGCACTAGTATGCATATTTTCTTTCGATATGGGTGGCACAAACATCGATAGAAGTATTTAATCTGTAATTCTAAGGTGATTGAACAAAATTAATGATTCAGGAAAAACGAAATATAATGTTATGGCAAAGATTTGTGGAAGTAAGAAAGTAAATGTGGTTAAAAAAAAATTCAACACCGAGTATAACAGTGAGTTATGCATTATAGACAATTAAAAATATATACTCATTTTTTATGATTAATGCTTATAACAGATATTGTCAGTTAAAATTTATGCAAAACTATGAATCTCTAAAGTGTTCAATTTCGATCGTTGGGGGTCAGCGGGATTATTTAAGGGGTCGATATATGATCAGGGGTTTTAAGTGGTTCAATAACTGCAAGGTCAATTGAACGTTTAGGATGAAAAGCTGACATTTGAATAAGGACCAAAAATACATAAAGCACAACTTGCTGATACATACATTACAAACCAATCAACGTAGGGAGTACACATAAAAAAAGTCAAAGTTACGCAAAGGAGAATCATCAATTCTTTCCCTTACCGTAGCATCAAACACAACCCAATTGAATGTAGAACGGTGGATGGTAAACGTACAAACGCACAGAAAATGTCAACCACTTCTTTCTCATACATATACACACTCATAGTGAGGGAAAAATAAAGAGACATGAGTCACATCAAACTATCGACTTAATTGACCAGCTACCGAGATAGATACACAGCACATGCTCGCTGGTCAGAGCCACCATCAGATTGTCTTTAGCGCAGACTAATACATAGACAGCTGGCGTATACTTAACACACATAACTTTCGGAATGTTGTCAGTGCACTGACAATTAAGCTGGAAAAGTTTAAGTTTTCTTATTTCTACTAATCACAAGGCTGGCCATCAATGTTGAGAAAAAGGGCCGATAATATTCACACGAGTATTTAAAATGTTGCTTCTTTATTTACGTACTTCTGAAACTATATCCACTGAACCTGTTATGAGAGAAGATTTTCTGTAATTATGTCTTGAAACCTGCGAATATGAAATACCAGTTTGAAAGTATTCAATTCTGATGCGTAAAACATTAAATCTTGATTGTTTTAAGAAAAATGTTGAAATCAATCAAATTTAAAGAAGTTTTGAAAGTATCAGCAAGTGCTGATAATGAAGGAGGATTGAAGATACCATACAGTATCGACCTTAATTTAGGAAAAAAATCGAAAATACACGCTATTAGTTAAGAGATCATAATAACCCAAATTAAATATGTGTTCAAAATTGTTTTAAAGAAAAATTGTCTCCTTGATCAAAAATGAATTACCTTAAGAGAAAATATAGTGCAACAAAGCATTGAAAAGATGACTAATAATGTGGAGAGAAACTTGGCGTTTCGACTTCAACATTGAAAGTTTTTTTATTTGATTCGACGAATCAAATTTTGGCTATTCAAATATTCTTATGTGAGGTATGATTGCCCAACCCTAAAATGCATTGTTGATGAGTTTACTTTGTTCGTTAAAAGTGGGCGAGATTTGGTAATCCGTTTGTATCTCAAAAACCCAAACGAGTCTGTACGTCTCATTCTCCAGGTTGTGCATATACCACTTATTCATATGGTCAAATTCAAATTTCTTGCACAATTCACAGTGGGTCACATTGCCCACCTAGTTGTGTCTAGTCTAATACTCTTTCTGTACTATTTTGCTGTTTTCGCTTAATATGGGATTCATTGTTTCATGTCTATCACGACATAACTTACATCTATTGTTTTGTTACTTCTTCCCTATTGTTGCTTTCATAAGATTGGTTCTTATGGCGTTATTATTATCTTTTTTTTTTCTTTTACTCCTTGAGAGCTTCTCATATCAGCGTTAGCCGGTGGTCTTACACGAGAATTTGAGTGACAACAAGTCACCTCAAGTCTCCAAGACTCTTCTTAGTATTCTGGCAGATCTTAACAATGCTTTAGCTTGGGTTGACTCCACTCGTCCTCTTATTTCCAAATTCTCTAGTCTTTTTACCAAACCTTTGGTGACTGTACAAAGAGCACCAATGACTATGGGTATAAGAATCATTTTCATGTTCCAGAGTTTGTTTTTTTTTTTCAATTTCCAAGCAAGGTCCTGGTATATATCCTTCTTTTTACTTTCTTTCAATTTTACTCTGGGGTCAACAAAGTCCACAATTCGGCAAGTTGGCTTTATTTTATTTTTTTGTAGATAATGATGTCTTGTCATCTGGCCTATATTAGGTGATCCGTTTGTATCTCAAAATCCTATGGGGGTTTGTGCGTCTAATTTTTTAGAAAATATGATGGGTTATGCTAATACCATATGCTCGCATGATCAAATTCAAATTACTATCACAGTTCCCAGTGGATCACCTTTCCAACCCAGTCATGTCTAGTCTTATATTCTTTTTCTGCTAGTTTTCTGCATTTGCTTAATATGTGACTGATCATTTCGTCTCTATCACCCCATAACCCACATTAACTGTTTTGTTGCATCTTGTCTATTATTGCTTTGATATAATAATAATAATAATAATAATAATAATAATAATAATAATAATAATAATAATAAGAAGAAGAAGAAGAAGAAGAAGAAGAAGAAGAATGGCCTGGATTTACTACAAAAAGGCGTATGATATGTTTCCACAAAGCTATCTCAAAATGTACAAAATATCACATGAAGTCATAAACTTCATCGAAAAGAGCATGCACACCTGGAGAGTGGAGCTGACAGCAGGAGGAAGAAGCTTGGCTGAAACAAAGATCCAAAGACGGGTTTTCCAAGGAGATGCACTATCACCCTTACTATTCATAATAGCCATGATGCCACTTAACCACAGACTCAGAAAATGCATAGCCGGATACAAACTTAGCAGATCGTAAGAGAAGATCAATCATCTAATGTACATGGAGGACATTAAAATATTTGCAAAAGATGAAAAAGAACTGGAAACTCTCATACACACCGTTAGAATATACAATCAGGACAGAGGAATGGAATTTGGCATAGAAAAATTTACCATGCTATGAAAAGTGGCAAACGACATATGACTGACGGAATGGAACTACCAAATCACAACGAAATAAGAACGCTCGGAGAAAATGAAGCCTACAAATATGTACAACTATCTTGGAGGCTGACACCATCAAACAAGTGCAAATGAAAGACAAGATTGGAAAAAAATATCTCAGGAGAACTAGAAAACGACTCGAGACAAAACTCTCCAGCAGAAACCTCCTCCAAGGAATGAATACTTGGGCTGGACTCCTCGTTAGATATTCGGGACCCTTCCTCAAGTAGACCAGAGATAAACTTAAAAAATGGATCAAAGAACATGAAAACTAATGACCATGTATAAGGCATTACATCCTAGAGACAACGTTGATAGACTATTGGTGTCTAGAAAAGAGGGAGGAAGAGGAATTGCCAGCATCGAAGACAGCGTCGACGCATCGATAGAACGGCTCGAAGACTACACAGAAAAATACAGACGAGGACTAATTACAGCCATCGGAAACGATACGAACAACACGATAGACGAAAGAATGACAACGACTAGGAAACAAAAATGGGAGAAAAAAACAACTCTATAGCCGCTTTAAACGACTAATAAACTACATCTCACACCAGAAAACTTGGCCATGGCCAAGAAAAGGAAACATTAAGGGAGAAACTGAATCTCTCCTAATAGCATCAGAAAACAACGCCATAAGAACCAATCATATCAAAGCGAGAATTGATAAGACTCAACAAAACAGTAAATATTGGTTATGCGGTGACAGTGACGAACCGATCAATCACATAATAAGCGAATGCAGAAAATTAGCACAGAAGGAGTATAAGGCAAGACATGACTAGGTTGGCAAGGCGATCCACTGGGATATGTGCAAGAAATTTAAATTTGACCATACTAACAAATAGCATATGCACAACCCAGCACCTGTCCTAGAAAATGACACACATAAACTAATATAGGACTTTAACATACAAACAGATCACCTAATCCCAACCAGAAGACTAGCCCTTATAATAATCAACAAACAAATGTGAATTTGTAACACTGTCGACTTTGCTGTCCAGGCGGAACACAGAATGAATATGAAGGTATGTGAAAAGAAGGATAAGTACCTCGATCTGGCTAGAGAATTGAAAAAGCAGTGGAACATGAAAGTGATGATTGTGCCAAATGAGATTGGTGCTTTTGGCACCATAACTAAAGGATTATTAAAAGGCCTGGAGGACTTGAAAGTTGGCGGACGGGTAGAGACTATCCAGATGACAGCAATGCTAAGAACGGACAGAATCTTGAGACGAGACCTGGAGGCTTGAGGATACTTGCTGTCACTCAGACTCCTGTGAAGCTGATGTGAAAAAGTCTAAAGGAGTAAATAATAATAATAATAATAATAATAATAATAATAATAAACTAAGAAAAACGAGTACTTGTAGAATTGTAGACTTTGCTGTCTCGGCTGACCAAGGAGTAATATTGAAAGAAAGTCAAAAGAAGGATAAGTCCCTGAAACTTGCTACGGAATTGAAAAAAAAGTTTACATGAAAGTAATGTTTATACCAATTTTAATTGGTCTTATTGGTACAGTCATCAAAGGATTGGTACAGAGACTAGACGACTTGGAAATTAGAGGACGAATGGAGACTATCGAAACCACAGCATAGCTGAGATCGGCCAGAATTCTGAGAAGATTCCTGGAGACTTGAGGAGACTTGCTGTCACTCAATCTACAGTGAAAGGCCATCAGCTAACGCTGATGTGAAAGATTCTAAAATAATAATAATAATAATAATAATATTGTTATTATTATTATTATTATTATTATTATTATTATTCATTTATTTTTATTTAATTTTTTATTTTATTTTCTTGTACATGTCTGCTTGACAATGAAGGGACTAGGATTCCATCAAGAGGTTGATGATTTAAAAAGTTTGGTGATTCCTG
This sequence comes from Sepioteuthis lessoniana, assembly GCA_963585895.1. Classification (NCBI taxonomy): domain Eukaryota; kingdom Metazoa; phylum Mollusca; class Cephalopoda; order Myopsida; family Loliginidae; genus Sepioteuthis; species Sepioteuthis lessoniana. The sequence goes on along the minus strand of OY757909.1, from coordinate 124,159,365 downwards.
CATTCCACGACTACAATGACTAATAGATAATATAAACGATAAATCTTTGATAATTCGATGAATTTATCAATAATATCTTAATAATATCCAAAGAAATTACAATTGTTCTGCGTCAAATTTCCCTGAATTTTGTTGATAAATATCTACAAAATAACTAAATGAGTCATAAAGAGATTCATCTATGTTGTTTCCATCCAGATTTTTGATCCAAAGAAATAATTCCTAATAATTATTTTATATCGTTATATTGAAGAACTATCTTCATATATAACTAGGAATGTTAGAAAATGAATACTTCTAATACTAAAAGTTGTTCTTTTTTTCTTTTTTTCTTTTGATGTTTGAAAATAGATGTTATGATCTATCAGTTTAAGTCTTGAAGGAATATTACATGAAGACGATTATTTGAAAGAAATCCAAGCCACAGGAGGAAGAATAATAAGTCAACTAGTTCGCCTGTGTTAATTTGGTTGATCTGCACATGAAAACCTTTAGTTGTCTATAAGGAACAAATAAGCAAGTTATAACGAATTATTGATATAAATGACCTCGTTTAAATATCAGTAAATCCATTTACCATAGCCATTTTTATAAGCATCAAGTAAGTTTTATTATTATTATTATTATTATTATTATTATTATTATTATTATTATTATATAATTTATATTGTGGAGGTGTCCGTGGTGTAATTGTTATCGTTGTAGCAAATGGACACGGCGACTCAAGTTCAAATCCTGGACGAGACTGATAGCATTTCTCATAGCACTAATACCCTTGGGAAATGTATGAATCCAATTATTATCCCTCCAGCTATGGGTAAATAGTAGGACAGACTAGGTTCTTCAGCCTTAGTGAGGCAACTAGTCTAGGAGAAGGAAAAACTTTGAATTCAAACCTGTCAAACTCCGCTCAAAAATTGACCTTGTGTCATATCCTGCCTGAGCGGAGGGGTTGGGTAAATAGGATCAAGTAAGTTTTATTAATAATGTTAACAATAAAACTATTTTTATTTTATTAAATAGTTTTATTAATAATGTTAACAATAAAACTATCCCGCTTATCCTTCGTTTACGTTTTGAATTCAAATCCTTTAAACATTTCTTTCTTATGGCCTCTGATAGATTTGGATCAGACATGTAAACACATCCTCCTTCCGAAGAATATCCAATAGATATCATGATTTGGTTTCTTTGTTTAATGGCATATCAACCTTTGTATATTATTTAATGCCAAAGCTATTCTCCTAGACGAATAGTAGTGGTACTATTTAACCCATAGCGGGAAGGATAAGGGGGTTCATACCTTTCCCAAGGGTATTTGCCGAAAGTGAACGTAATTACGCGACTGGAGTATGAAATCGTCACTTTAACCATTACACCACGAGGACATCCCCTAGATATCCTGAATACCGTTTGAATAAACTTGATACAATTAAGCAACGGCTTAGAGAGGACCGAACAGCGTATGCAGGAGCAGACAGTTTTGTGGGTTACTATAGTAGGCAGTAAAATACTAATAAGGTAACTTATGTTATTAATGACAATTAAGTTCACAATATCTTGACTAGTGTAGCACTTACATCTTGAAAATGTATCTTATAATACAGTGTATATTACGAGGGACATGGTCTAACATAATTTTACATTATGGTTCATTAACAAAGGCCTTCTCAGATTTTGAAATAAATGACACGTGAGGAATGAAACTTTGGCTTCAATAAATAATGTCGAAAATCATATAATTTCTGATGTCAAATTCCTTTCCACCAGTATACACTCATTAATGTTGTGTCTACGTGTTTTGAATGACCATAGCTATGTTAATAATTACCACATGGAGTATAATTTCTGATTCAACTTTTCTAAATTTCCACTAATACTTAAATGTCACAAAGATGTTCAACTCAAGACGATTATACCAAGCCTCGATTCAACTGGACATTTGAATCTTAGCTGGAATAAATTAATTCGATGTATATGTTCGCTTTTAGCGTAAATTGTGATGAAAATCCAAGAGACATGCAGAAAATGCAACATGAGTATTTCTTTGATACACAACCTTTGAAATCCTGCATTTTAATCAGTTAATGAAAAAAACATAATGAATTTAGTAACGTATATATATATATATATATATATATATATATATATATATATATATATATATATATATATAGTGAAACCAAATAACCTAATGTCTTGAATATGACATTATATTTATCTGGTGCAAAAAACACTGAAACTCTGTTCTGAACCTCTGGAGATGTTAGTAGTTACACCATCGTTATCTTTGTTCACAGGTTTGCTCCGATCTTCATTGGTCGTATTTATAAATATATTTTCAATGGTTCGAATAGATGAACGCGAAGATGAATAGTATAACATTTTTTAAAAAGTCGATTTTTCTTCTGTAAAAGTAGATGTTTTTATTTGGGTCATAGCTAAAAGTATTCCAATAAAACTTAAGTGTTTTTTTAAGCTATTCAAATAGTATCAAATAAAACAGAGTATAGCTTGTTTGAACAGAGGTTTGCCATCAATTTTTTGGTGGCTACAAAGTGCAAACAAAGTGAAAATTACTAAGGAATGTTTGATATTTACGGAGAAGCATGATTTATTCAAAAACTTTCACAAATGGGCTTAATTGTTTAAAAAACGTTGAAATAATTCCAAGATGACAAGTCACTCATGTCCACGGTGGCAAACTCACCGGAAATAGTGGAATCAGTTAATATGCTCATTTGAGTTGACTGAAAAGTTACAAAAATAACATCATGACCTTTCTTTTTTAAGGTCATTTGTCGTTCGGTTTTTCCAGGTCTCGTACGGCTGCAATAAGTGGAAACCATCATTCTTTTTGATTGGCAAAAGCTGCCAAGTACTTCTCACAGATCAGATCTGGTGCCCTCTGATTTCCAATTGGCTCTCTAATAGAATATATTCGTGCAACAAATTTTTCAAGCGATAATGATGCAAAGAGCACTGTCAACAAAAAACTGAAAACGTAATCCAAAGATTTCTATGCTGAAGGAGTAAAAAATCTTGTTTTTCGACGGCAAAAATGTGTTTTAAAAATGAAGATTACATTGAAACTAAAACACACATTTTCCAGAGTAAAATGTCTATCATTATGCTGCAAAATACACCTTACTTATTTGCAATATTTAGTCGAAATACTTGAGAGCCTATAACTGTGTGAAAATTATTTGTATTTAGCATAATTTCTTGAAGATGTAATTGTTTACAATTAATTTTATTATAAGTTAATTGAAACAGCACGGCTGAAAAAATTTTTATATCAAGATTAAGTAAACCAATAAGGATGAGTAACGTTTAAAATCAACTGAATACATTTAAATGACAAAAAAAATATGATAGGTTATTTCTGCGAAAATGAAAGTGTGTAAAATGTAGTCGGCAGGGAAAAGTGTCACGGTAAAGTTGTCACAATGAGATTTGGTGTGCCAAGAATTTTGTTTATTACCCAGCTGACCCAAGCAGTAAAAGTATACGTGATTATGGGGGAGGCTATTGTGCATTTCTGTAATCTCAACATCTTAGAGAACATATGTTAAATTCCAAGAACGGAGATAGGTAGGTTATTGCAACAGAATCAGCATGTAGATAATAAAATGCAAATAATTTCCCAATCCGTTTCGGTAATAACTCCATACACTGTTAATCATGGTTGTTTGGTTGGGAATGCATCTCGGGTTATTGTATGCATAGAGGCTCGAGAATCGATGGTGCCAAAACCGATATAATCACTTCTGATCAGAGTGGAACTGGGAGAAATGGCAATGAAGTGTTACCCCCCTTGTCCAAGGCCTTCAGAAATTGATCCTCGCACTCAGATGTAGTTTAGTATCCCACCCAGGACTTATCTTTTTAGACAGGATCTTAATCCTCTTTAGGGGATATAGTCGGTATGCTCTAATAGCTGCTTTCCTGGCAACATTTATATATATATACATACATTTTAACCATCACACACACACACACACACACACACACACATATCATCATCATCATGTCGAGCTGGTAGCACGGATATCCCTGACTCTCTCTCGCCACTTTTCCCTATCGTTCATCGCCTCTGGCAGGTCTTCTGGACAACATCCCGTATCCTCACATAGTTGCTGAATGTATGTTCGTGCTGGTCGTTCTGCTTTTGCACGGCCATGTGTGGAGGTCCATAAGAGTACATCACTTATGAGTTCGTCCCTGCTTCTGCAGCAGTGTCCTGTATGTCTGGTTCGTCTAACTTGATTAGTTTTCGTGATAGGAGGCAGGTAGCCGTACAGTTGGTGTCTTGTGGAGTGTTGCCGCCAGGACTTGTTCAATATTGCTCGCAGCATTCTTTTGTAATTGCCGTCTAGCTTCTTCTCCAGCCGTTTTGTTAGAGTCCATATAGTGCATCCATATAGCAGTATCGATGCGACCGCTGCCTGGAAGAAACTGCGTTTCATTTTAGGTCTGATTTCCATATAATCGATAGCCTATTGATAGCTGTCCGTGCTTTCGTTAACCTCGTGTCGATGTCCTTTTCGGTTGATGCGACGCTGCTTCCTAGTGCGTGTATGTGTGTGTGTGATGGGTAAAATGTCTGTAACATTTCGCAAAAACTAAAATAACTCATATCTCCCTTTTATGAGATATCTTTACCGAAATATCATGAAAACTATTGATGAAATTTATTCCAAGAAATCCTTATTAGCCTCAGCTATAGCTTCCTTGATCTCGCGTTACACCGAGTTTTGAAGGTTTCTTGCTTAACCGAACTCAACTCATACTTATCAAAGAGAATTGCAATCTAGGCCATTTGACGATCAAGTCGCAGAAATTGACATTATGTCACATCCTACTCGTGCTGAGTGATAGTGTGTGACACAAGGTCAATTTTTAGCGAAGTTTAACAGGATTGTATTCAGAGATTTTCTTTTCCTAAGCTTGTTGCTATGACAAGGCTAAAGAGCCAAGCGCGTTCCGCTATTTACCTATAGTCATAAGGAGAATAAATGAATGAATATCCGTCCTAAAAGCATTAGCGATCTTTTAAATGCAGACAGCCTCGTCCATAATTTGAAGTCGGGAAACCATGCCCAATTCCTTTGAATTTAAGCATTGCTATATATATATATATATATATGTGTGTGTGTGTGTGTGGAGAGAGAGAGAGAGAGGGGGAGATAGAGGGAGAGAGAAAGAAAGCTAGGAATAGTGGCTCATTTTAAATGTTCACTATTACTTGCACTATTATCAGAATAATACACAGCAGGATAATAGTGTAGATACGGGACGCCCCATCAACAAAATGGACTTTCGTTTTAAAGGCCGGCTTTGATGTTATCACTACTTCTATTTGTGCAAACTTGGAGGATCCTAATTTGCCTTTCATAGTTATATCTTCCTACCAAAAATTTTGATGATTAATTATGGCGTTTAGCACTGATGTAGACATAACGAAATGATCATACAGCTGCAAATCTTACTGGAAAGTTTTTTTTTTACTTTCCTAATCTAGAACAGTGTAACGGTGTTGCTTTTATGAAATTCACGCAATGATGTGCCGTTTTTTATGGGTTACGCATACATTCATAGAAACCTAATGGAAATTTTAGTAATATAGAGATATATGATCCCTTACATATCAGTGGCAATGAGGAAAAAGATGACGAAAGTTATTTCTTTAAAACTATTCAATGACTTCAGCATAATCAAGAGAAGTATTTAGTCTACAAAAGAAAACCACGTCAAAAATAATAAGTAGATATTTGTGCGTTTCGCTTAATTGTCGTTGGCACTGAAAGATAACAATGAACACATTCGCTTTCGTTTAAGCAGCAATATATATATATATATATATATATAGCAATACAAAGAAAGTTCGCAGCTGCAGAAACAACGTTATGCTTTGTATATACAACGTCTCAGTCTCGTAAAAGCACGTGTGAGGAAATATAAATCTGGTGAGACAAAGTCATTTAGGGTTCTACAGACTTAACCATGCATTTCATTCATGTGCAATGCTATAAATAAAAAGAAGACAAAAAGAAGCCTTCACATACTGTGTCTTGCCAAATAAATTTAAAAAACTGTCTTCTCTGTGCTAAGATTACTTTGTTGACCCAGATTATATTTTCAATAGATAAATAATCGAAATAGCAAAATATGTTATACGTTAAAAAACAATCTAAAAAGTTATATTCAGGATCTGATGGGTACATGGTCGCCATATTCCATAATTAGTTTTGTGCTGGCTCTTTTTCTTTTTTAAATTTCTCTTAGGTTTTGTCTACTACACAGTAAACTAATGTCAGCAGGACACTCTATGTGAGAAAAGCAGCTACTTCAGGAGGAAATTCAGTCCTCTAGAAAAGTTGGTTTGGGTCAAGATAATGTCTGCTGAAAGATCCTACGTCCAGCAACAGGATTCTATGATATGCTACTGAAGCAGACATCACAAAATGATGATTATGTTGCGAATTTGACCGGAAGTTGTTTTTTTTTTTATCTTCTTATTAAATAATATTAAATAAATTATATTTCGTTTTAAAGGCCGGCTTTGATGTTATCACTACTTCTATTTGTGCAAACTTGGAGGATCCTAATTTGCCTTTCATAGTTATATCTTCCTAATAAAAGCTCCGCTATGAAGTGCCATTTTTATGGTTTACACTTTCATTCATACAAACCTAATGGTAATTTTAGTAATATAGGTTACAAGAAAATTTCTTCGACCACATCGTCCTTATCATCTGGCCGCTTAAAACTTCAGATTGCGATCACTTTGATTATGATGTATGGAGTGGAGATGAACAAGACAATCAAAATTCTTTGTAATATCAAAGATGAACTAAAGGCAAGGTTAACGGCAGCAGTTAATAATTTAAACAAGTTGACTGTAAGTAAAGCTTGCAGGTGGTTCGAAAGTCACCTGGAGACAGTGTTTGTAGCTTGTAGCGATATTGTTAAGTAAAAATATTAGCATTTTAAGATATTTTCATATTATTTTCGTAAATATGTCTCATAAAGTGAGTGGTATTTTCAATTTTGCGTAATTTAGACAACAGTTTCTCCATCGCACCTTGTATATTGCTGTGAGCGAATCCATATTTGCAAGAAAGAAATACAGGACATTTAGTTGTAATCCAAATAAAGTTTAGTGATATTAGTATAGTATATATTTAGTTATGAATCGGTACTCATATTCTCTTTATGTAGCTATATCTCTATCTCACTGTGTCGGAGGGGTTTAGCATACTCTGACTGTTCCTCCAGCAGATTTCCCCCGAAAAAAAAAGTCTCTTATATGAAACTAAACTGCAACTGATAGCGAGAGCATCACTTCAGAAGGGTCTTGGAAGTACTGGGTCATTCCATTGTTGCCATAAGTCTCAGGTCCGTTCGGACCCGGAATGGTAGTACTTGTTAGGTTCTCATCTAGGGGTCAAATAGACACGTTTAATAATTAGTTGTATTCGACCTGACTGTTAAAAATAGTTCTTGAGAAACTACTAGATGAGAAATGTAAATCAGAAAGATAAATGAACGCGATTCAATGACGTCTTGGTTGAAAACAAACCTAGACAGGTTAACATGCCGCTAAAATCAGTCAATCAATTAATCTATTTATCGATTAATCAGCCTGTATCTGACAATTACAATTTTATTTTATTTTGTTTCTAACTCACTAGGAAATTCTATACTTAAGACTTACTTAATCTTTGTGTTTTTCATATTTTTTCTCTTTGTTCATTTTCATTTCATTTCCAAATCCCTCTCTTTTTGCTTCCCTCTTCCAATTCATTCTTTCTTTTTTCTTTGTTTTTGCCTGATGTTCAGTCTAGATGGTTTTTTTTTTTTTTTTTGCAAACTTACAATGCAATTTTTCCCGAATAAGGAGTGAGAGTAGGCCGCGATTTCTCTCTAATTAAATAATTAAAACAATCTACCGAGATGAAAGCTTGAGTCACATTAAAACTATATTCTCTATTTGGTATTTCTACAAGTAAATTAGTTCTGAAATGGGTTAAATCTTAAATGTGTAAAATGAAGTATAAATTAAAACGAATTCTAGTATAATTAATGTAGAAAACGCTTCAATCTAAGACCTGTGCCTAGCTGAGCAAATTTTATCATGAAGTGATGGTATCTAGATTTGTTGATTATTGTCTTGACGTCTAGACTAATCCGACTATTTTGATAAAATAATCTTATGAAGTAAGTCTATATAAATTTTATTTGAAATGTTGTTGATTGCATAAGTTCAGCATATTACATATTAACTATATTTTGCTATTGTCAGCTTCTCCTTGTTTATCAAATTATAATACATCCCCAGGGCAAAATTTGCGAACATTATTAAAAGAACTACATCATCATCATGTCGTGCTGCCAGCACGGTTATCCCTGACCCTCTCTAGCCACTTCTCCCTATCATTCATCGCCTCTGGCTGGTCTTCAGGGATACATCCCGTATCCTCACAGAGCTGCTGTCTGTATGCCCGAGCTGGTCGTCCTGCTTTTGCTCGGCCATATGTGAGGGTCCATTGGGGTACATCACTTATGAGCTCGTCCCTGCTTCTCCCGCTGTGTCGTGCATGTCTGGTTCGTCTAACCTGGATAATTTTCGTGATGGGAGGTTGGTGGCCGTATATTTGGTGCTTTGTTGAGTGTTGCCTCCTGGATTTGGTCAATTTTGCTTGCAGCATTCTTGTGTAATTGCTGTCTAGCTTTTTCTCCAGCCGTTTTCTTAGCGTCCAAGTAGTACATACATATAGCAGTATCGATACGACCGCTGCTTGGAAGAAACTGCGTTTCATTTTATCTGTCAGGTCTGACTTCCATATGATCGAAAGCCTATCGTTAGCTGTCCATACCTTCGTTAGCCGCGTGTCGATGTCTTTTTCGGTTAATGAGACACTGCTTCCTCGGTAGGTGAACTTGTCTAACAGTTTAAAAGAACTACAATATAACAATTTTCCACCATATCGAAAGTTAGATTTTCAGAGATGATTCGAAAACTTGCAAGAATAATTGTGTTAAATGTCTATTGTGATAAAAAAAATAGCGTCATGGCGTAACGGTTATAGGCGTTAGGTCCCTAAGCTTCCAAGGAGACAATCATCTGGAGGTTGCAGGTTCAATTCTGACTTCGGGCGAGTAACAATACAGGAATACTTAACACTTGTACTCTGTTAGGCGACCCCAGTGGATTCAATAAAGGACGAACTTTGAAGTTCCGTGAAGGTTCCCGTGTTCGACAAACATCTGAAGAAGGCCGGATGACATATCGGCCGAAACGCTGTGGAAATAACAATAAAGATGAAGACAATAGTCCGAAAACTCATAATGATAAAAATCACCATGCTTCGTCTCGGAAATTTATATAAAAATTAACGTTTCAGCCTTTGTTAAAATCTGTCTCATTGAGTAGAGCCTGGGTCTCGATACTTTAAAACCATTTACTTTGGTTGGAAATAAACGAAAATAGACGTTAGATAATAAAGTAAAAATCATCTACCTTCCTCTCTCTCTCTCTTTTTCTCTCTCTCTCTCTCTTTCTTTTTCTTCTTGCCTCTTCTTATCTCCCTCCCTCATTTTCCATATCTTCATCTTTCGCCTTTCATTCCTCTCTTTCTTTTGATTTATTCATATTTCTTTAGATTTATTTATATTTCCCTGTCTTTTATAAACATAAAGTTGGAGAGAAATAATAAGAAAGTCAATAACAACATATTATTGGCGGCGCTTTTCATTCAGTAGGAGTGGCATATTTGAAGGCACATATCACACAGTAATAGTTTACAACAGTTTCTCAGAGCAGATTATATGCTATTGAGTTGAACGTGGCACTTCACATGTGATGTATGTGTTTACGCTTTTATGTGTGGATAAGATTTCTCATGAATATATCCGAAGACTATGAATGAAATAAATGACTTATATTATACAAAAAATATAGATTTTTTAATGTAACGACCTTCCTAGCCAATGGAAAAAAATTCGCATTAATCGAACCTCATGCAATGAAAAAAAAATAGATAAAAATCAGCCATTGCAAATGGTGCCTGAACGTAATCACAAACAATTCAGTAATGAAGGCATAATTCTACAATTTCCGTTGGAAATTGTCAAAATGTTCGATAAAATCTCTTAATATGTATTATAGGACAAAGTGTAGTTTTTCTTGGGGAGTAAGTGTCTTAGTTATCCCCATTGACGTCCATTTCTCCATTTTGTTTCAAAAGTTAATAAAGTTCAGATGAACGTAATATAAGATTAGATTAGCTATACTATAGAAGAGCAAGTGAAAAACTTAAAACATCTAATTCATATACTCGCAGAATCCTTTTTTAAAAGTGTCACGTGGATTATGAACATCAGAATAAGAGAGGAGAAAAAGTGATTAGTCAATCATATTTAATGTGTGAGGATTTATGGCATGTTATCAGTTTTATGATTGTGACTTGCATAGAAAAGATTAATTTATTGATTTTTGAGGTCTGAATTGTCCAAATACTAGTAAAATATATTTTGAAATCAATCAAGTTGTAAGTGACACAAACCAAATTTGGTAATACGATTAAACTTGAAAATTAGTTCTCATTACTTGTAAAGCAATTCATTTTTGCCATATTCCAGAAAAAATTAATTCTCCCAGGCATAATTCCATCTTTTATACTCTCCAATATATACATGGGTATATTTCAAAAAGTGGGCAGATTGTTCACAAATGGCCCTGGAGACCGGGGTTCCATTCATACGAAAAACTAAAAAAAAAATGGTACTTGATACCTCCTTGCTTAACAATCAACATTATAAGGTACGTATCAGGGGTGAAATTGAGCAATCTAAGAAAAGAAGTGGTGCCCTCCCCTACCCTGTGGTGTAGTAATTCTTGAAAGGGAATCTTTCGGGACGCCATCGGGACGCCTTCGACTATGGTTGCCTAATTTCGATATATATGATATAGATTATATATAAAACTAATCTCCGGCACGTGCAGGATACCACAAAAACCCACACACATAGACACACATAGACACACACACACACACATATATATATATATATATGTATGTGTGTGTGTGTGTGTGTGTGTGTGTGTGTGTGTGTGTGCGGGAATAGATCAAGACTTTGATATATAGCGATCTTAACTATAATGTATACTACACTTTTGAGGGAGTATAATCCGTTCATAGACTCTTCTCACCAATGATTCGCCAGAATTTACGCAGAAATATAAAATTAACAGCGAAAACTTCATAATAGGAGTGATCTTTACTCACCAACAGTTATATTAGAAATCAACTCATGGCAACTGTAAGAAATATTTTTTTTATAATCTGAAGAGGATAACTAAAACGCTTACTCCGAATGAGGAATGTGAAAATTTTGTTACCACCCATATGGAAGCAGCAGCCGAGTGCATACTAACTAAATGAAAAGTCACATGTAGGGTTCAATTGAAATCAATAGCCGTTAGAGAAAAACGAGATAATTTGAAATGATTATCCTTAATAAAAGAAACTAACAAATACAATGCGTAGAAACTTGAGAAAGTCCAGAGAAAATTGAGTAACACATACCAAATAGAAAAACTAAAATCCATTCTAGACCAAATCAATGAAATTAGAAATTCCGTGGAAAACAAATAATCACGATTAGTGTGGCCGACAGTAAATTAAGTGAGCAGAAGGAAGAGCACCCCAAGAAGAATATGAAAAGCTGCCTGCCAAGAATAGAAATTACAGTATTTGAAATAACATTTTAAGAATCTGCTCGGAAAACCTTTTAAAGTCTCTGATAAAACTATCAAAAGATTGTTAAAAACAGACATTAAACAATATCAGAATGCAGAGGAATAAATTTACGTTGCATTGAAAAATATAAGCAGAAAAACGGCAGGTTTCGATTAAACACTTCTTGAATTATGGAAAACAAGAACATTTGATGACATACTTTATTCCATTATGCAACGCTCTCTATAAAAACACAAAAGAAAAATGGAAGAAATGCTGCGTTCTTCCCTTCCCAAAGAAATGAGACTTTGAAATCAATAAAATTAAAGAGGTATAAATGTTATTTCTCTTGCTGCTAAGGTTTAGATTGCCCTTCTTATCCGACCAGATTTCGAGAATACTCTTAGGAATAATCAGAATAGTTTTCATAGAAATCGAACCACTACCTCACAGATTCTGACGATCGTCCAATCATCGAAAGATTGGGAGCAAAAAACATAAGGAAAACTTTTGTTCGTAGATTTCTCCACGGCATTCTATTCTATACAGGAGTGTTATAGCAGATACACACTTATGGTTACCCTCAAGAAAATGTCACCGCAAGAAAAATGCTCTACAAAAAATGGAACGCAATGGTTTACTCAACAGATGACGGCATTATCACTGTAGTCATGCGAGGAGCTGCATTGGTGCCATAAGGTTTTTATAATTTTCCTACACTATGAATTTCGAAATCAATTGATTAAATAAAATAAATGGTTTCACACTAAATAACAAAAAAAGCAAGAAGTAGACTGTATCCTACAGAAACTGTAACAGATGCAGATTATATAGATGATCTTGCATTTCTCACAAAAGCACCAGTACAGGCAGAATTATAACTGAATTATAACAAAACTTCCGAAGCATTGGTCTCTTCGTGAATACATATAAAGCAGAGTTCATAAGTCTTAAACAAGAAGGGTCTATCTCCGCTTTAATTAGCAAGCCTCAAAAGTAGACTCGTCCTCATACCCCGGCATAATATTTTATCTACTCAACATGATGACAACATGCACCTTGCGAAATAGTGGATGGCTATTGACCAGTTAACGACCATAAAACATCCGATCTTTCCAGTGTTTCTTTCATGCAGCAGCCGTGGAATTACTACTGTACGAATGCACTTCATGGATGTTAACGAACTGCTTTGAGAAAAAGTAGATAGAAACTGCACAAGAATACTACCTGCTGTTCTGAATACAATCTGTGTGCATCACCCCATAAAACAGCAGCTGAATGGCAACCTGCTTCCCATCTCACAAAGCATCCACATGAGACGAACAACATAGGAGGAGCACCGTTGAAGTAAAGATGAACTCTTAAGTTATATTCCTTGTTGAACTCGTATTCAAGGGCACACCAGTGTGATCCGACTAGTGAAAATTTCCATGTGTAGCCAAGAGGACCAACGAGGATAGCTTGATGATAAGGATGGGTTTCGATTGAGAGGCTGATAGCTCATTGCTGTCACTAAGCCTCGATCATTATAATGACGATGATGAAGATATATTACGTAATATGTGAGTTTATATATGTGTATGCCTCCAAAATATAATATACAAAATTATGTTTTATTCAATTTAAGATATTATCAACTCGTAAAATGTGGCATTTCCGGTTAAGAGGAATCATATGAATCATAAAAAAATGTCCTTTGTCCACATAAGTGGTGAAAACAATGAGGTCAGATTTATTTATCGTAAGACCATTTATACGCTGGATACTCATGCTGTATATTTCAGCAATATGCGCGAACAAAAAGAGTTAAAACGAGGCGTTCAAGACAAACCAGGTTTTTTTTTAATGTTTAAAACTTCTTTCTGGACCTTAAGAACATTTTAAAAGTATATGCCAGAAATATTTAACTGCCTTTTAACTTTCTCCCTGAAAATGGCCTTGAACGTTTGCATGCATACAAACATGGGGTAGATGTGAGTGAATCCACGTGTAAATTTATTTGCATTTTACGTGCAAAATTTCACAAATAAATGGGTGCGTTTTGTTTAAGTTTTAGTAAATGTACACTTGCACATATTTATCAACACGTTCTCTTCTTACATACATGTTTGCAAAACCACAGAGCAACAGAAAATAAATCAAAGCAGATAAATTTAAGTGCACAAATTCACACACAGGCTTTTTCATTTATGTGCCACAGCATACAGATATCGATAAGCCAACAAACTTATATAGAAAATAAGTAGGGATTTGTGGAAATATATATTCTCAATTGTTCCGACAGATACTCACTCACTCGTACACAATAGTATGGAAGAGAGACAAACAAATTTGATTTCACCAAATACACTTACATTGGGCTAATGAGGAAGAAATTCGCACCCAGTCCTACGCTAAACGATCGTCACATTTTTGGCGGCAACTCGCTGGGAAGCAAAGAGCAATAAAAGGGGAACCATAAATATAAAAACCCGCCTTAAATGCAATAAAACCTTCTTTTTATGGGCCATAAAGCAAACGTGTTTATTTTTATTCGACTTTTATTTAGCATTTTTCAGCCTCTTTTCGCTGCTGCTGCTGCTGTGACTGCTGCTGCTGCTCTCAAAACTTCCCTGCTTGAAGCGGTTCTCTTTTTCTTTTAAACCCCCCTTTATACACCAAGATAATTGTTTTACCTCCGTCCTTCACATTTCATTATTTTTCTTTAGTTTTCTTCTTTTTTGAAGTGAGTTTTTCTTTCTGTGTTTCTTTCTTTCTTTCTTTCTTTCTTTCTTTCTTTCTTTCTTTTATTCATATTCTTTTATACTTTCTTTCATTGCTCAGTACTTTCTTTCTTTCTTTCTTTCTTTCTTTCTTTCTTTCTTTCTAGTGTCTTTTTCATTCTTTTATTCATTCCTTTTCACTAGTTTCTTCTTTATTTATTGAGCTATTTATTCATTTACTAAAAGATTCATTTTCTTTCTTTCTTACTTTCTCTCTTTCTTTCTTTCTTTCTTTCTTTATTTATTTATTTATCTATTTATTTCTATTGTCTTCTTCATTTTTTATTCATTCCTTTTCCTAATTTTCTTCCTTATTTATTGAGCTATTTATTCATTTACTTAGAGATTAATTTTCCTTCTTTCTCTCTATATTTCTTTCTTTCTTTCTAGTGTCTTTTCATTCTTTTATTCATTCCTTTTCCCAAATTTCTTCTTTATTTATTGAGCTATTTATTCATATACTTAGAGATTTATTTTCTTTCTTTCTTTCTTTCTTTCTTTCTTTCTTTATTTATTTATCTATTTTTAATTTTCATTTTTGTATTTATTTATTTGTTTGTGTTATTATCCTTTGGTTATTTTATTTTTCTCTTTTCTTCCTTTTCTTTTTCCTTTTTCCATTCTTTTTTTTTCTTAATTTCGTTATTACTTTTTTTTATTCTCCCGTCTATTTTTCCTTTGTTCCCCATTACAATTTTTTTTTCTCTCAAAAGAGCCAGTCGACATCCGTGAGTGTTTGAAATATTTATTTTTCCGTTTCGTTCTCTGATTTCAATCATTTCCTCTGTCAACGCGTGATGACTCAGAAGTACCACTAAATTAAATAATCACACTTATCATTTGTATAATTTCACTTACGTTTATGCCAATACCCGGCATCTTCGACAATTTCTTCTTTCAAACGTTTAAAATCTGAAGATAGATAGATAGATAGATAGATTGGAAGTACTTGGGGTGTACTTTTAAGATAACAGGGAAAACTGCGATATAACTACTCCAAAAGTTAACGAGCAATAAATAAGAGAAAAAAAAACAAAACAAAAAAATAAATATGAATGAAATATAATTAATTAAAAAAAAAGCTGGACTTTGTGGAGCTGCTCCTGTTCTTAACAGAGTACTATCAACCTAACTGGAAAAGTATCACCCGAAAATATTGATAGAACATAACAAGGATTAAATCACTAACTTCCGTCACCCTGTGTCTTCAGCAAAGACCCTGTGATGGATTGTAAGAAGTCAAACTTTAAGCTGAAATATTATAATTATTATTATTTACTCATTAGAGTTTTCATATCAGCGTTAGCAGATGGTCTTTCACTGGAGTTTGAGTGTCAGCAAGTCTCCTCAAGTATCCAGGACTCTTCTCAGTATTCTGGCCGTTCTCTATAATGTAGTAGTTTGGATGGTCTCCACTCGTCCGCCAACTTCCAAGTCCTTTAGTCTCTTTAATAATCCTTTAGTTATTGTGCCAAAAGCACCATTCACAATTGGTCACTTTCATGTTCCACAACTTTTTCAATTCTCTAGCTAGGTTGAGGTACTCATCCTTGTTTTCACATTCATTCGGTTTTATTCTGTAGTCAGATGGGACAGCAAAGTCGACAATCTTGGAAATCCTCTTTTTTTTTTTTGGTTGATTATTATAAGTTCTGGTCTTCTGGCCGAGATTAGGTGATCCGTGTTGTTATTATTATTATTATTATTATTATTATTTATTAATAATAATAATAATAATAATAATAATAATAAGAAGAAGAAGAAGAAGAAGAAGAAGAAGAAGAAGAACATGTTGATATCAGTATGAAAACTGCAGCATTGTTGAGATTGGCCAAAACAGTGAGAAGAGTCCCAAAGACTTGCTGACACTAAAACTCCTGTGAGAAACCATCAGCTATCTCTTATATGAAAATTTCTCAAAAGAAAAAAGTAATAATCCCTCGGTTAATATTTATTTAGACCCATTAAGCAGCACTCAAAATTTGGTCTAGTTTGGTTTGGTTCCTTGGCATATCAACTATTGTAGATATTATAATGCCCAATCTAGTTTATACATATGTATTAAATATCTATGATTTGTAAGCACATATTGTAGATAACATTTTTAAACAAGTCTGAGCTCATTTTATTCTTGCCTAAAATTAAATGGTTCAAGTATTTCAAGCTAACACGAAAAATTCCATTTAAAATAAATAATTTGTTTGCACACAGTTCAATGTTTTCTTGTTTAGCCATATAAAAGTAAGAATATCACATCAATCATTTGTTTGCACACATTTAAATGAATATAAATATGATTTGTAAGGGAGTAGTTTGAACGTGGTTTCATTTTTAGCTAACTAATTTGACAGCTAACTAGTTATGCTATTGTTTCTACACAATTAAATAGTTTCAGTTAATGCTAACTAATATTTATAATTTTATTCATAATTAATCATTTCTTTGCAGATAGTGAAATGATAACTAGTTATGTTATTTCTAACATTCTATTCAGTATCATTCCTTCATTTGTACACGGTCAGATGGTGTGGGGATTTAGGAATTAACAATAAAACTCCCAACTTGATGTTGACTCGTCGGCTGTCACATACAAAATGTATAAACGCGTCGCTACTCATCGGCTCCACGCACACATCCGGTTAGAAATCCGAAAAAAAAAAAAAAAGAAAAATAATAAAAATTAAAGTAGCCAATGGGAAGCAGTTTCGCCAAAAATGAGAAGGATTGTGGAGTGACGAGTTTGGAGCCGGTAGGGAGAGATAAAAACTCAGGATTTCTGAGAAACGGAGCAGTTAGGACAAAAGAGACCCTAGGAAGCACATAGATACAGTGATCAAGCGAGAAGTAACATCCGCCCTCGAGTTAAGAGCAGAAACTCCTTTTCTGCTAGTTCCACTACCTGACCATAAAAGAAAGAAAAGAAAAGAAAAGAAAAAAAGAATAAGTACTCTTTAAAAACTTTTCCCTCCTTTCCCCCTTTTTCCTGATATCTGACTTTTCACCACCTTGAAAATTTACTACTTGTAAAAGGGAACCCTGAACATTCAAATCAGAGTTAATGCTTTATTGTTTTATAAAGATTGTTTAAATTTTAGATATTCCTTGTTTGTCTTGTTTTAGATGGCCGTGCAAAAGCAGGACGACCAGCTCGAACATACATTCAGCAGCTATGTGAGGATACGGTATGTGGCCCTGAAGACCTACCAGAGGCGATGAACGATAGGGAGAAGTGGCGAGAGAGGGTCAGAGATATCCGTGCTTGCGACACGACATGATGATGATGATTGCTATGTATTACGAACAATCATATTTGACATCAAGTATTTGTTTACTTACATTTAAATAGTCAACGAGTTCTCCTTTTAACAATTCAATTTAACATGTCATTTGTTTGCATATATTTTAAGTATAAAATGGTTTTATTTGATTGTTACTATGGGATACGATGCTTGTCACGGTAAAAAATGTGATATGATATCGGCTGTCACGGTGCTCTATAAGGTGCTTGATTCCGTGACTCCCACATTGTTTTCGGGTAGTTTGTTCATCAATTCCCTCTCTGCCCACGTTTTGTTTGAAAGACCCACCTTTAGGGAATGGCACAATCCTTCTGTAGTACTAACCGGAGCTGAGGTGAATATCCAAAGACGTATATTCCACGGAGACGTATTCTAGCCATTGCTATTCATTAAATGATAAATACCTCTCAACTTAGGAAATATAAAAGAGGCTAAACTTAACGAAAATACAGAAAAGATAAACCACCGTACGTATATCGATGATATCAAAAAATTTACCAAAATGATAAAAAAAAACTACAAACACTATTATAAAATCTATAAGTACATACAGCCAGAACGTAGGAATGAAATTTTGCATTGAAAATTGTATCATGCTGATCATAAAATATAGGAAACGAGAAAACAAAGAAAAGCATAGAACTGCCAAATCAAGTAAGTTTAAAGAGAAAAAAATTACCAGTACTTTAAATTATCAGAAATGGACACTAACAAAGAGAGGTAAAAGAAAATATATTACAAAATTCGACTCTATAAGAAAAAAACATTTTTCCAAATGAGGCTCTGCTGCAAAAATGTAATCCAAGACATAAGCAGCTGAGCTGTCAACCTTGTAAGATATTAGGACCATTCTTAAAATGAACAATGAAAGAATTCAGACCAAAGGAAAAGGAAATTGATGACATTAAAAATGCCTTGTACCAAGAATGATAAAGATTTTCTGTGTGTGGAAAGAAAACAAAGGAGGACTTGCCACTATTGAATACTAAAGAAATATACTAAAAAGAAAAAAATCAAGCCTAATTACAGCAGACAGTAACAAAAATAGCTTCATAAGGCGAAACCGAAAAACAACAAAAAATAGAAAATAAAAATAGGAAGAAAAGCAACTACATGGATTTTTTAAGAAATAAACTGTTGAGATTGCACATGAAAAGAACACGATATGGCCAAGAAAGGGATACTTCAAAAGAGAAAATGAAACTCTTTTAATAGCAACACAAAATAATGCCAAAAGTATCCATAATATTTTAACGAAAATTGATGATACCCGACAGAATAGCGAATGCAAATTATGTGGAGAGAGATACGTAAAGTTTGATAAAAGATGGCATAGACATATAGTATATGTCAAGAAAACCAAAAGGAAATGAACGAACCTGCATTGAGCACAAACACACACACACACACAAACACACTAAAGTATATATATATATATATATATATATATATATATATACGATTTTGATTTTGAATATTTATATCAATCCACAAAATTTGTTTTGTCCTCTCAGGGCATGTCATAATGTCACGAGCTATGACAACCAAATCATCTGTGGTTACCAATTTGACTCTGATGGAAGATATTTGAATATTAATGTTTTACAGATTCGATTAGTGGGTAAGTATAATGTTAAACTGGACCCTCATTTTGTTTCCATCAGGTTACCTAAAGCAAATACTAATTAAATATAAAGTAGACATATATCCTAAAATTTTCTGGACCATTACATTTATTTCCTCTGACTTTTATTTTCACTGGAACATCAAGACTAAAAAAATTGTATTATTGAGTTAGCACTCTTAGTTCAAGCAATGGCCATTGACAAAGTTTATTAGATTATAAATTCTTTATCAAAAAACATAACTTGTAGTTGTGCCAATATTCCTTGTCGCAATGAAAATATAAAATATGTATTTATGGTCAGTTTACTTCACGTCAAAAATGAAAAAAATACAGTAAAAATTCTGCAGTTTCAAAAACTGTGGTCATTGAAATTTTTTGTGAAGTCTAAGATATTTAAATTGAATGTAATTCAAGATTTGAGGTTGCTGATCATTTTCAAATTTTTAATATATTTGAATTTCAAATACTTGACTCTAATCGAAAACTAAGATAAAGAATCCATGAATATGTTTGGGTTAGCTAGAATTTATGAAACCTAATAGCCTTATATAAAAGGATTAGTGATAAAAATAAAACATTCTATAAAATTAGACAATTTGTTTTTCTAATATAGAAATATATCATGTTGAGTTTCAATATGTGTGAATTTTATGATCAGAAATGACTTTTAATACCGACCTCTTAAGATCAATATACGCATATTTATTTGCTTGGAAATGTCTTCATAAATAAATATGAATAAAAAAACATACAAAAACAAATATAAAAATACAAGTGTAAAATAATTAAGGGCTCCGGTTGATTGGTTTAAAGGGAGTTATTTCCTTGCAAGATTTCCTGGTAGAAGACGGGACGGTGGAAAAGAAGGACATATATGTGAAAGAGGTTCCAGGTGTTCACAGACAGTGAAAGAGAGAAAGGCTATAAGGTAGAAATGAATGCGAGGTTTAATGGAAGGATCCCTTACTCTAGGTCGGGATAGCATCAGAATCCTGGGTGAAAAAAGAAACATATCCGCAACAACTCAGTGTCGGATTCTGATCGACTGAAAAAAACTCAAACAGAAATACCGTTTGGAAATGGACGCGTAATAGAAAACAGGAAAAGAGACAGTTTGACACAAGACGTGACCATGTAAAAACGGCTTAATATTACAGCACCCTTTTTTTGGAAATGCTACACGAAGGTATCTTATATCCACCGCGAATCTGTGAGAACATAACAAGCAAGCAAGCACGTGCGAGAACAACAACAGAAAACAATAAATATAATATCAAGGTCTGTGTCTGCTCTCTCTTCTCACGATGGTTTCTTTCTCTCTGCCTACCTAAGCAGACGACAATATTTGTTTCTCTCTTCTCGACAAGAACTTAAAGGTGTAGTAGCGAATCATTTTTAGTATTAGCGAGCCAAGACGGTATTTTGTGTGTTCGTCACCTTTTCTCAACGCGAGGTTACGATGTGGGTCCAAGTGAAACCTAAGGCGTAGCACTACAATAGTCTGCCGAGAACCATGGTGGTGTAAGTGCCTATCTGGTGTTAGAATTGTCTATATGAGAAACGTAGTGTTACAAAAATATTAATAGTAATATAAAAACATATAAATAAAAACTATTAGTAGTTGTAGTAGTATCATTACATACTTATAAAATCTTAAATCATTCTAAGACAACAGATTTTAAACAATGACTTTGTTATTTATGAATAACAGATACGTCCATTTTGCTTGTAGTTCATGTGAAATAATTTGGCTGACTGTAACAGGCTCAAATTGGCGCGTTGCTCGTATTATTTTTTTTTTAATTTTAATTTAAAACAGGAACTCTGTAATAAAACATTACTCTCGGAATGCGAATAAAACAGCCCTTATTTCACCATAAAAACTAAAGCAAATCATTAAATGAACATATGTCTTAGCCGAAATGATTGGGAAAAGCGAACTTGACATCCATCAATTCGTATGTTCTTGCAAACAATAGTTTAATCTCTATAACATTCACGGGAGTGTAGCAGCAATTAAATATTGAACGAATTGTGTTAATAATTATGTGCTTTAAATTTAATTTACAAAACAATCATCCGTGGCATGTCACTTTCTTAAAATTATTCAAAATAATACGTTACAAAAACTTATACTGGTTTCTCATCGCCCGTCAAACAGCACGAATCATAAAAAAATGAAAGAAGTTTTCTTTAAAACAGATAACCCAGTTAACACTTTAAAAACTCATTCCACAAATTAAAAATTAAGTCAGCTTGCATGTACAATATTATCTACTCTGTAAATATCTAACTAGCACCAGTAATACCCAAGTTTATTTTTATTAACGCAAGAATTATTATAAAAATGAAATCAAGTTTATTAGTATTTTCTTTTAGATTAATTTTTAACGGAATTTTAATACAATTGAAACTCCACCGCATCTTCCTCCTCCGATTTCACATAATAACTCCGTTTAAACGTTAAAACTGTTCTATTTCAAGAAATTCAGTTTAGCATTAGTACACTGATTAGTTCTATTCGACCCGCAGATTGGACCCTATCAGGTGCGACCACTTCGGGCAAGAGTTGACCTGGGAGCGATGGCAATGAAGGGGTACTCGAAATTCCTCAAAACTCCAGTATTACTGTGGTCTAACCATCAGTTTGCTTGGAGTCATATATCAGGACACTCGTTGAAGTAGTCTTAATTCACTGCAGAGATGTTGTTGGTGTATTCTACAGCCTCAGCCGACTTGGCTAAGCCCTTTTTAAGATTGGTAAGAAGAATCAACAATTTTGAGGAAATCTTGAGGGACTTGCTGTCAGTCACGTTCATGAGAAAGATAACCAATTAGAGCAGGTGGTAAAAACATGTAAGGACTGAAATAATAACTATGTTCGGACTTGTGCTAATTTACAAAAAAAAAAAAAAGAAAAAAAAAGAAAAGAGAAAAATTGCCGGTCCAGCAAACAAGACAACAGAGTGAAAATTAAAGAGAAAGATAGCCAATTAAATGGACCTTGCCAGAGAACTTAGAAACATATGGAATATTCCATTGACAGAGACATGTATCAAAGTTGATGCGCTTGGAAGGGTTCCCAGAGGATTGAAAAGGGGATTGGAAAAGTTGGAAATCAGAGAAACAATCAAGAGCTTTTAGATTACAGCATTGGGCCAGGATAATGAGCAGAGTGCTGATGACTTAAGCAGACTTGCTGTCACTCAGACCCTTGCAAAAATTCACCAGCTAACTTCGGGGTAAAAATCTCGCAAGAGGTACACTAATGATGTAAGTAGTAAATCACATAAAGAGCAAATGCCACAAAAGGAATATTGGCGCAGCTACGACTAGGTAGGGAAAGTGTCCTGTAAGTAATTATGCAAGACACTGAGTTTGATCAAATGGTATTGGTGCAAAGAACCTGAAAATGAAACTAAGAGGATTGAAGATTTGAGGAAAAATTGATATTATCCATCAATCGCATTTTAAAATATTGAGCCACTACTATAGGTCCCTTCACTAGAGTACCATATAAATAAACAAGGGAGGGAACATAGGTCTCAAATATTTCCGAAAATATCTAGTTTTTTCAGTTGACAATAAGTATTTTAAATTCATTGGGTTTTTCCCTATCGTATTCTTACTTTCTTGCTGAATATACGCCCAGGGTTTGAAAGACATCAAGACTAAAACTGAATTTTTCAAGAAATAAATGAACAATTAATAATACGTTAACTTTCTGCAAAAAAAAACCCGCTAGGTATCCAATACACTAATTCCATTGAGGTGTCATTTACTCGAAGAATCTCTGAAACTCCTCTTTTATATGTTGGGAAACGGAGTCAGCTTATTTCTTTTCATGACACCCGCATTCTCAAATTGAAAAATGAAAAAAATTGTAAACTCTTATACATGCTGTCAGAATGTACAGTCAGGACATAGGGATGGAATCTGGCATAGAAAAATGCGCCATGTTAATAATGAAAAGTGGGAAACGACAGTTGCCGGACGGAATTTTCAGTTTAGAAGCAAAATATGGTGAGTATGGAGCTTGTTGTATTTGTAGAATCCTTATGCTTTACCGAAAATAATTTTCGATGTCCTCAGTTTGTAAAGTAATCGTCCCAACTTTGCATGTAAACTCGTTTAATTTTTCGAAAAAAAAATCAGTATGGCTATTGTTTTTAAAATCATTTCTCTGATACGGCTTACAAATAAATTTATCTTCAGCAAAAATATGATATATACAACGTGTAGATTATGTCCGAGTTTGGACTGTGAAACTCGCGACAACGCACGAACAGAATCAAACGCAAGGTGTTCTGCTTAAACTAAAGGTAACCATCGACAATAATTGAATCAGCAATCCGGGTTCAAATACTGGATAAAATGTTTGCGTTTTATAACACATTATTACCCTTCGAGATTGCATTAATCCATTCGTTATCCGTCCTCAGCTATGTGTAAATAATAGGACAGATCGGGTTATATAGCTTTAGAAAAGCAACCATTCTAGCGTAGGGAAAATTCTGAAAAAAAAAGACAGGTTTACTCAGCTTAAAAATTGACTTTGAGTTATATCCAACAATAAGTGAAGCGGTTGTTAAATATATTCGTCATCAATCTTATATTTGAAAAGAATCATATTTTCAGGACATTTTTAAGCAGAGGAAACCAAATTTAAACTGTGTTCCTTTTTCGTTCTCCCATATTGGTTCCTAAGTAAGGCTAAAGAAACCAGCCTGTCCTGGTTTTTATCCATAAGTGGACGGAAAAGTTGTGAATGTATGCCTCTGTTTTAACCTGACGTGAAACTTGTACAGCATCGTCCACAATTGTTATGTAAGCATTTGATAAATGAGATGATCTCTGAAGGGAATTGTAAAATGACTTAAATAAATGCAAATCTCGAGGAGAAATACAACTATCAGGGCAATGAAATGAATAAAAATTCTTACTTATTCTGAAAAGAAAGCTAACATAATAACAATTTTTAATTTTTGAATAATAAATCTGTCCACAGATAATTTCATATATGAAACTTGTACAGAACGTATAAACATCTCTAAATTAATAGAATCAAATTTTAAGTGAATTACAATTATTTTAATTGATTAATTCGCTGTATTCAAAGATTAATTTTCATTTAATTTATATGCCTTAAAGGGATGTACTTCATAGTATTAAAAAATGAAAATATTTGAAGCAGCTGTTACGTTACCGAGAATTAATTATCGATTCTTCGAACCTTTTTAAAATATTCTAGCAAGATGATTTACATTTCTGATGATCATTTTCAGATTCTGCTAAACTTTTTCTTCCCTTTCTATCTATGATTTTCCATAATTATATAATCAAAACAGATGCAGATTTGGATTTTTCAATTTCCTTGCAATTAAGTAACTTCACCTAAATATATTCATATGCCAAAATTCATCAGAATTTGTGTACACTTTGTAATTTCGGTGATTAATACATTAATTGATTGATTTTAACGCTATTTCAAGCCGCCGGGGTTATTTTATGACAAGTGTTAATGGGACAGCATTCATCGTTCGTTCAAATTCACATTTTTTTGTTTCTTATGAAATGATTCTGCATATTGTCTTATCGAATATGTTTAATTATTTAAGTGATTTATTTGACTCATAGATGGGAATCTTACTGTCAATACCACTTCGAGCCAGAATGGACCTGGTTGTAATAGAAAAGAAGAGGTAACTTATATGCCTCAGATACCTAGAACTGAAGATTTAGAATCAAATGCAGTTAAGTATCCTACGCAGGAAACAATTTTTAACTGTGGATCATGTCCCTTGATAGAGGTTACAAACAGCGTATTCTAAGATCCGAGGGCAGGCAGGTTTTTTTTTTTTTTTTTTTCTAATTTAATCTTATGCTTTCTGAAAGTCTTGCCAAAGTTCTTCATTATTAGCTAAAGCATAAAAAGTACCATTTTTAAAACTTCAGGTATTGCTTATTCTTGTAGATTTGGCTTTTAAAAATGTCTCGTATTACTTAAAAAAACAAAACGTCGCCGACTTCAACGTCTACTTTGACTCAGAGTTCGGCGATTAATAGCGTAATAGTTGGAGTCGCTGGGTTCCATGTTGGCTTGCAAGAACAATTCTTGCGGGGCAACTCTGATACACTCGTTCTATTATTTTTTTTTGTTATTGTTTTATCGTTTTATTTTCTTTACGTTTTTATGGATGATGGTTGTTAAGCATTTGTCTGCATAAATAACTAAAATAGTTTGGCACACGGTCCCTTTAGCATGAGTTATCAGAGAAACCAAATTGTCAGCTTGGGGACATGAGAGTAAATAAATAAATAACAGCAATATTTTCCTCCCAAGACGACCATAAAAGGATAAATGACGTCCAGAGTTATTGCGTGGAAATAAACGAATAACAATAATGGGAAAATTTCGTTTGAATCCTCTTTTGTTTTGTTAGTAATCGATAAGATCAACGTCCAAAGTGGGTGTGCTCCGCTTGATTCCCACTACACGCAAAACTTCGACAATATGTGTTCTTTTGAAGGAAATAAGCCACAAAGGTCAAAAGTGACACGAGAAAAGAATAATCGAGGATCAAAAGAATCTACTATACCGAAAATCATTGATTAGGTTAGAATAGAGTTCATTCATCTAAAATTCGAGATAAGATAAGGTCAAGCAATAAGCGTTTCTGTTCGAATGTACTCAGTGTGATTAATCAAGTACACTTTATTTTAAACAAATAATTATCTTGCTAATATTGATTAATACTTTAACAATTGACTTAAATCGAATTATACGATGTAGAAGCTATTTTTTTTCTTCATTGTTAATCAAAAACCATTCTGTTTGTTTTTATAGTTTTCACTTGGCAGTTTAAAGATCACTACCATAAACTGCGTATACATTGGTGTAAAACTTTTCGATATCAAAAAGGCATTCTCGTAAATACTATTTTCCAAAGTTGCTAAGTTCAAATTTGACTCACAAAATATTTATGTATATTATGATTGTTAATATATATCTAGATAAAAGGACATATCCAGTAATCAGCATTTATCAATTAAGAATACAAAAAAATCATTTAGTTAATTCCAAAGGTAGACCCCCTACATTACTATGAAAATGTTCTATTCAAATTTGCAATTTGACAATACTTTGAGGTGTTTATTTGCGCTCACTGTTGCAAAAACATTTTTGGATTAAATACGTTTCTTACAAAAGTCTAAATAAAACCATAGCAATAAAGAAATAACAATGGTTATTCTTATCAATAGTTAACGACTAATACCATTTATTAAGTTATCTATTTACTAAACCACTCTCCTTTTAGCCGTTTATACCGTAGTTTCTACCAGTGGAGATCGAACCAGCAACCACAATTTACAGTGCTGAAGCTCTTCAATTGAGCCACCAATTCATATCGCACAGAAGTGACTCCAAATCAACTAATTATGGTAATTGCTTTTCCCTTGTCCCTGAGGTATAATAATTACGCGGATGCGTATTTCTAAGCTTCTTGGGAAGACGTGGTCCAAGTGGGTGACCGCGTCCTCTGGAAAGAGTATTGATGTAACTTGCCAGACACATTTAGGTTATTTGGCCGCGCAATTACCATGACTAGTTTTCTTATCTTTTTTAAGGGGCTGCAGATTTTGGGTATAGATGTATTGAAGTCAAGTACTACGTGGTGCCTTCAATTTTTTTTTTACAGGCATTTAAAATAGTCGTAGACTCTTGAAAATTCATTATGTTGTTGCTATACATCTTATGAAAAGACTGACCAATTTTTAGGATTTCAGGTTTAAATGAACAGCTATAAGAGCAATTGGAATACACCCTACTAAAGCATAATTGTCACAGCTGGTAAATTTCAAAAATGTAATCTGGACTTTAGAAGAACGATACGCCATAAAATTATGTTTTAAACTTGGAAAAAATGCCACAGAAACGTATGGAATGTTTCAGAATGTTTTTCGACCATCTTGCATGAATCGAGCATCAGTTTTTGAGAGGCATAAGAGATTCAAGGAAAGCTGGGAGTCTGTGAGGGATGATAAGAGGTGTGGGGGAGTAAGAAAGTCAAAACACCAGAGTTGATTGGCCAAAGGGTTACGGTTACTATGTTGAGGTTTTAAGGGAGTTCAGGAAGAGATTCCTTGGGAAGAAGCCAGCACTCTTCAAATCGGGTCAGTGGTATTTCCACCAGGACAATGCACCTGTCCACAATTCCATCCTTGTCACAGACTATTTGACAAAGACGGGAATCAAGACAGTTCCTCAGCCTCCCCTATAGTCCAGAACTTACTCCCTGTGACTTTTGGTTATTCCCTATGTTCACAGGCTGTCGTTATGAGACAATTGAGGAGATGAAAGAGGCTGTGACGAAGGTCATTGACATACTCATACAAGAGGACTTCCATGGGTCCTTCCAGAACTTGTTGGAACGGTACAACAAGTGCATTGCAGCCGGTGAAGATTACTTTAAAGGGGACTAGAGTTTCATGTGTGTACTATCAGTAAAAGTGCCAAACAAAAATGTCTGGAAACTTATTTAATGATCCCGATAATTCTTGAGTACTTCTGCCCAGAATGTATTTCACCAATTCTCTTGAAGAATCTTGATCGAGGTCTTATGAGCGTTCTAGTCTAAACTTCGAAAACTAGTTTCGGACTTGGAGGTCAGAAATGATACCATAACTATAAACATTGTACATTTTATTTTCTGTTTCAGCAGTATTTTTGTTATTCTTAAACTTACACAACCTTACAGGTCGAATTTTCTTTTTCAATTCCTCCATTTTTGGTGTGTAAGTCCATATATCATTGGTGTGTAAGTCCATATATATTTAAATAATTAAATAAGAATGGCCGACAAAGACATTCTTTAATCGGGTAATTTCTGGTTGCATTTAAAAAAAAAAAGGAAAGTTTGAAATGGACTGTTACAATAAGCTTTTAAAAAACTTTAATTATTTATTACTCTACAGAATAAGTACATATTAAGTGAATAATACTTATCAAGTCCAAATATATTTTTAACCGGAAGTTGGCCGCGGGAATGAAAATACATTCTTTTCTTACACAATTTTCATGAGTATGACTTATTTTTGTTTGGGCCAATAGATTTTAAATTGTGGCAGTCGCTGAAAAATCGGGTCTATTCTTGTTTTGTTTATTTTTTTGTTTTGTTTCGTTTTTGTTATTTTTTCAAAGTTTGTAGTAAATTTGGTTTTATAGAGAAGGGAATTTTTTTCTTAGGGTAAAAAGTCGTAAGAGATAAGCACCGCCTGAAATTACGAGTCTTGTGTTGACTGTATTATTCTTTAGATATTTGGAATTTTGAAATTTATTTTACACTAGCAGAAACACTCGTCGTTGACTAGTTTCTGAAAGAGCTTAAAAAATCGTACCCTTTTTTTTAGGAAAGTGACTGCTTCGATATTATTGTTTTGGACCGGAATATCAGTAAGCTCTTATTGCCAGGCTTCGGCAAAAAATATAATAGAATCTATTATACTATTGAATTCAACACTCATTTATTCAAATAAAATTTTGTTAACAATCATGTAGATGAAAAATCTATATCCATTATTTTAACTCAAAAGAAAAGATACCAATTTTGAGTAAAAAAGTTGTTTCCTTTAAACTTGATATAATCATGTTTGCGTACAAACTTCTTATACTTTTTTTTCAATATTTCGGTTTATAAATCGAAGCAGCCATCACATAAATTGTAAACGTGTAATATGCAAGTGAATAAAAGCTTGAGGAAATTTTGAAGACATACATATTGCAATGTTTATTCAAAAATCACAACAAATACTAACAATCAAACATTTATAATCATAGTACTGTAACATCTTTATTATAACGATTTATAACATTTTACAACTCAATTTAGATATTGGCACACTTTATATTAAGGAATGGGCTGCGAGAAAATATAAATATGCTTTTAAAAATATAGAAAGTAAAGCTATGAGAAAAGAAAATGATAAATAATCAAAACTGAATAATGAAATCAGTAAACACATGAATATGTGATTCAGATTTTTTTCCAGTTGCTAAGAATCAAATCAGTTTACACTCCCATTAAAATTATTTGAATTCGAATTTCCACCGAGGCCGTTTATCGAACTGAAAAGTGGATTTCATGTTGTTCATTGACTTTCTCGTAAAATTTTACTCTAAATTCCATATTTTATTTTTATCAATTAAAAAAACCCAGTTGTATTTGCACTTTCAAAGGGTTTCTGCACCATGCTCTAAAACTAATGAGGTGAATGGGGGTGTCCTTGTGGTGTAATGGTTAAAGCGATGGACTACGGAATCATAGTAAGCGAGTTCGTACTCCAGTCACGCTATTACGTTCACTTTCGGACAAATACCCTTGGTAAAGGTATGAACCCCCTTATCCTCCTAGGTATGGGTTAAATAGTACCACTAATGTTCTTCTAGGAGAATGGCTTTGGCATTAAATAACCTACAAAGGTTGATATGCCATTAAACAAAGAAACCAAACCTAATGGGGTGGGGGTAAATATTATTGTAAGATGATAAAATTTCGTAAATCAATTTTACTTAGTGCCAACCAGTTATGCTTTTATTTTCATCGAAATTGGAGGTATTTCACTTTTCAATGGAGGTGTTTGATGCCTTTAAGCCCCCTAATCGAATTGGAAATAAATTTCGGGTTGTTCGTTATCTTTCTAGTAAAACTTTTTATTAAAATACTGTGACGTGGTATGCCCCTTCTATTCCCTTTGGTGCAATAGATGCACAAATACAGACAGATACACAGAAGGAAACTGTGTTTTATTATATAGATTTTAATTTTTCACCATGTAGAAAGGTTTCTTTATTCACCATCGTTATTTTTTATTTAATTTCATTATGATTACTTTATTTATCGATTACTTTTTGTAAACTGGTATTTTAGCTACGAAAATTAGTGAATGTTTAGGGATGGAGTTAAATTGTCGGGATAATTTCATTTTTTGCAAAGTTAAATAAGTTTGTTGAGGAAAATTTTTTGTAAATTCAATTGAGGGAGTAAATTTCATAGTGAAGAAGAATGAGATTTTTTAATTCTAATTTCACCGGACATACGTGACGTTCACTGATTCGGGTGAGTCTTTCGGTTTTGCGCATTTGAAAATCTTTGTGCATTCTGTTTAGAAGTAAATGAAAAGGATTTTTTTCTGATTAAAGTTAAAAAGAGACCTTATAGAACTTTGCGTGTAAAATCCTGAAGATGGAAGCACTCGAAGTAAATTGATACACGAACTTTTTTGGAAGACATTGTATACACAGGTGTTGCAGAGGGATTTTTAAGACTTAGAAATGGATATAAAGAAAAATGTTAAGAATGGGACAAATTCACCTGTAGAAAAGAAAGGTACACTTCATAGATTAAAATACTTACTATTGGAGGGAGAGAGAAAAACGGTAGTTTTTTTCTTGCATATTGTTTTACAGGATGCGTATGAATCAGTGTGTTCTAAAAACGAAGGTAAACATGGAAGTTCCAAACAACATAATCGTGATAAGAGTTGAGAAGTAATCGCATACGTTATCACTTTGTACAGCTAGAGTGAGTTACTTATGGAAAGTATTGACAATTGCCTGTGTAAATAGATACATGTTGAAATTGGTGTTCATTACATTTTGTTAAGGAAGGAATAATGAGTTACGGTATAGATTGTTAATTGGGAATATTCGATCTTAGATCCTGCGGGGTTAAAATTGCGATTCGGTAAATGTTCCTTTATGCAAACAGCTATAATTTACGTTTAGATAAGTCGAACAAAGAGGATAAAAATTGATAGGTTTTGCGTGGTGTAGTAATATTCAACAAGAAATAGTAAGTAGCGTCAGTAAAAATCGTTTTAAAACTATGAGAAAAAGAAAAGGATGAAAAACATATGATAAATTATTTCGGCGCAGTGTGTCAGTTTTATCTCAGTTTTTGTTATGTTATTTCAATTGATGTTAAGGTATAAGATTAATATATGTGTCATTTATTATGTTTGGGACAGTGAATCCTTTTTTCTGAAGTTTTACCTGACCATTTTTCTTTTGTTGGTAAGTTACTATTCTCTCCGCGTGGAACATTTTTGTTGAACTGATGGATGTGCCTTTCGGATCTGTCGACAAGACAAAAATCAAATGAAGTTCAGCAGTCACTACATGGAGTGACAATAATCCAAAAGAAAGGTCAGTTATAATAGTAATAGTGATAATATCCAATAATAGTCAACACTAAAGATAACCTGCTGAAGAGAGGACTTTGCTGTCCCGGTGAACCAGAAAGTAAAATTAAAAGAAAGAAAAAGAAAGATAGGTGCCAAAACCTTGCTATAGATCGGGGGAAAAAATGGAATATAGAAATAACGTTGATACCAGTCGTATTTGGTGCGCCCTGTGCAGTCACCAAAGGACTGGTAAAGAGAATGGCAAAGTTGGAAATAAGAGGATGAGCGGAGACCATCTAATCTACTGCATTACTAAGATTGGCTAGAATACTGAGAAGGGTCCTGAAGACTTGAGGAGACTTGCTGTCTCACAGTGCAGGACCATCAGTTAAGGCTGCAGGGAAAAGCTCTCAAAGGAGGATGATGATGATGATTATTATTATTATTATTGTAGTAGTATTAGTAGTAGTAAGATCAAGTGATAGCAAGTCTCCTCAGTTTTCCAACATTCTCCTCAGTCAGAATTCGAAGGATAAAACCGTGAATCTGGATAATTCTACATATTCCATACAGGAGGTTAGTGAAGACTTTCTTTTCTTTAAAAAAAAAAGACAACATTGATTTTGTTCGAATATTTGTAAAATGTTGTGGTGTACTATCTGTAATCTATTTCTTTTTTAATGAATAATCTTTCTAATCGGCTCTTCTTTCCCAGCTAAACAATAATGAAATATTTTAGATTTATTTAAATTTGGCGCGCAAAAATTAGTGATTCCACAAATGAAAGACAGGCTTTCTAAACTAATGGATAAAGCAGAACTAGTAAAGTTCAAAGGCTCCACTTCCTGCCCCGCTAACGTTAGAATAGAAATTTCTTGAAAAGCTATAAAAAAGGAGTCTTTTACTTAGCAGTTAGTTATCAGAATTCGAAGGATAAAGCCGTGAATCTGGA
The DNA here is from genome assembly GCA_963585895.1 of Sepioteuthis lessoniana. Lineage (NCBI taxonomy): Eukaryota > Metazoa > Mollusca > Cephalopoda > Myopsida > Loliginidae > Sepioteuthis > Sepioteuthis lessoniana. The sequence continues at coordinate 124,126,795 of OY757909.1, read as the reverse complement.
TAATTCTACATATTCCATACAGGAGTTTAGTGAAGACTTTCTTTTCTTTAAAAAAAAAAGACAACATTGATTTTGTTCGAATATTTGTAAAATGTTGTGGTGTACTATATGTAATTCATTTTTTTTAAATGAAGAATCTTTCTAATCGGCTCTTCTTTCCCAGCTAAACAATGGTGAAATATGTAAGATTTATCTAAATTTAGCGCGCAAATATTATTAATTCTTACCGTTCTGCCCTAATTTCACTGCAGTCATCAAAATCTTTTATCAATAAAAGTGAGCAGCCCCTTAAGGAATTATCTAAAAATAGATCATTGACATAAACTATAAACGCGAAACTAGAAACTAAAAACTAGTTCAGGGCCTTAGGCTCAAAAGCGAAAGACAATAACGGATTTTAACAAGTTAAAACTTTGTTTTTTTGGCGGGGGCTGTTTTGTTTTTTTTTGTTTTTTTTTTTGTGACCCGCTCTTTATGTACAGCCATCATAACTGTTCTTGGTCACATCTGTGTCTGGCGCGCAGATCATAAACAACCCCTGGGTCTGGTATAGCGACAATATACCACCCATGATTAAAATGTCCAGTCACAGTATTACAAAATGTGGGACCCAAGCAACAAGCCTGGGTGTCATGATCGGCAGGTGCTCTCCTGATAGCCAACATGGGAGACCCGAACGTCATCCTACGAATGTTAGCTGCTCTTTTTCCAGGTACATAATCGACGTCGTAAGAAACCACAACAATCAGAGACCTAAACGTAAAACATGGACTAGGGAAGATAATCAACTTGCACTACAATGCTATTTTAGGAGCAACCCTTCACAAAGAGGATACAGGAAAAGAATGATAGAGATCTGGCGAGAATGTGCGAAATTTCAGACAATTGTCTTGCTGATAAAGTTAGAACAATAATTAAGAAGGGTTGGTTTTCTGACCTTGAAATACTAGAAAATTGAGGAACAGAAAGAACTTATTTGATATGAAATTTTGTACAATTTTAAGAATAATAAAAAAAGTTACAGACACTGGTGATAAATATGTTTAGCGTAGGACCTACGTGTCATTACAGACTGGCCAGTCCGAAAGTAGTTTTCAAAGTTTAGTTCTAGCGCCATTGAGGGACGAACCTAAACCAGGACGATAACCAGACCTATTTCAAAATGCTTTTACAGAATTGGTAGAATGTAATTCGGGCCGAAATACTCGAAATAGTTGTCTTCAACAAATCACCATCTACAATCTCCAGCCGCTTGAAAAGGATAAGGCAAATAGGAAAAGTGAACACGTTGGGCGTTAGGATTGCTCAAACCCAACCCAATTCATTATAGTTATTTGGTTCAGAAACGTTTGTTGTGTGATTTCTCACGATGAAGTCTCTTCATGTCGTATTTACTTACTCGATAGTGTTAAGGAAAATCTGTAATCAGGCAAATATCTTTTAAAAATAGAATAACTATCGGTGTCAAGAGGATTCAACGAAACTAGATTATCTAATTACTGGCTTTAAAAAAGAGAAATTACAATTTTGAAATAATTCTTTTTTAAAAATGTACCTGATAGGAATCTTTATTGCCATATAAGATTTTTCGACAATTCTTCTTGTCTTTTTTTAAATATAGAGATACAATACATAATCATCCTCCTTAGATAATTCATATTTCCAGTAGTGTGTCACATTTCAGTCAGAGAAACCAATGCTCGGCTCCTTTTTTGCCCCTGGTGTTTGATCAGTAGAAACGTTGTCTCTGACATTGTCGGTGAACCATAAAATTACATGGAAAGCTTACCTAAAATTATCAAATAAGCTTTTTGATATTTTTTGCCCCTCCTACAAACTAATTATTAATAGAACATTATATGGATAAATCTTGTTATTGGACTATTTGGTACATTCTTACCATTGTAATTCCACCTTTCCTTTGTAATTTCAAGGATATATTAATGCTGACTCGATTAAATATCTTCTCTGCTACCAATCAATCCAATGTAAATACATGACAAGAAAATTTTAACATTGCTACGGGAATTCCTTTATGATATTAGGCTTTTAAAGTCTTCACCTGTTCACCACTCCTGTCACCACTTTTGGAATCTTCACAAGGTTACCTTCGTAATATTCGGTCTGCTTTTAAGATAAGCTCATATAAACGTTGATATTTTTAATAACCACGGATAGAAACTAAGAATGCGTTGATTGGGGTAGTAAACATGTGTTGTCTGTTAGAAATTTTATCCTAAAATGCTAACTTTTTTTTTCGAATAACCATTCATATTATTGCCATGTTGGCTGGGACTATAGAATACACCGACTACTTCTCTGCAAAGAGGTAAGACTCCTCCAATGAGAGACATTAAACAATCTGATGGTGAGGTTCCAGTGATGTTGGGGCTTTGAGGAATGTGGTGCACCCCTTCATTCCCATCGCTCCCAGGTCCACTCTGGTAGCATTGTTATATTTTGACCTTCGACCCAGCCCAAAAATGCTATTCCAAGGTGATACACCGGAAGGAAGTGACACATTCCAATGGCCAGTAATCGAAAGAGATCGTGTGGGCGGATTAAGGCTTATGATATGGGACAAGGTGAAGGTCCTATTGTGCCACTAACAGTGATGCACCGGAAGAGAGTAACCTCTGAAATGCATGACAGTTATTTCCGCTTGATGACAATTAAACATCCGATTCAAAGATCCAGTAGGCGATCGTGTGGGCGTTGAGTTATTATTTAACTCAGTTGAGTTTGGGTCCCAGAGCAGTTGCCAGCAGAATTCCAGACAGCCAGAGACCAGATGTGGTAGGGAAGGCCACACCCGACCGAGGGGGCCCTCAGAAAAGCCCCGATGGAGTGGACCCCAAGACCTCTGGTTGAGCATCTAAGAGAACAAGAAAGACACAACGTGACGGTCATAACAGTGGGGTCAAAATATGAAGTTTATGTTCGGTCTCCAGCACCCTCTCACATGTAACTCTTGAATAACCCTTTCGAACCTTACAAATAAAGTGAGAGGTAAATATGTTGTTAAAGAAGTCTTCCTGCATCTTTGTCTTGCGTCGTTTCTTCCTGTGTCTTCCTCTAGCGTCATTCTGCGTGCGTCCATCTTTACTATTATTGAGTCGTTATGATACGGCACAGCACCTGAGAGGGCCCTATCTATGGGTTAAATAGAACTAATCAGCGCAATTATGCTAAATTGAATTGTTTGAAATAGCACAGTTTTTGACATTGAAACTGAACTTAGGCTACACTGAATTGTTTGAATTAGGACTGTTTTACTAAACTGAATACCTTGAAATAGAAATGTTTTTACGATTAAACTGTGTACTCATGCAAAACTGAATCGTTTGAAAGAGAACCGATTATTTGAATAAAAATGGATTTGTCACTTAATATCCTACAAAGGTTGATATGTCATAAAACCCAAACACACCAACCAACCATGCATATCAATTCTGCGAATATTGATAAAACCCCAAGACTTTGTACTTATTTTCATTAACTGACGCTACTTTTTGATAATTATCAAGCCAATCATAAATGAAAGAGAATATAATATTATTTATATTAACTAATCCTAACTAAATGCAGTTCAAATACAGGATATTCAAAGAAAATAGATATCACTTTTGCAATCTCTGTCTTGTTAACGTTTACTCCATGGGTAGATGTACAAAATCAACCCCAGGTTTTCCAACTAATATATAAATAACTATAGCTATTTTTCAACCTTTATCAAAGTGTATCTCCCTGAGTGAATATTTCCTATGAATCATTTATTTATCATAATGTGTTTTCCGATCAACCGTTGAAGAATTAGTCACTGAAACGTTTCGAGCCTCGTATTGCTGATGAAGTTAGAGTCTGGGTTACTCTATAATCCAACTATTATGAATATTCTTCTCGTCATTCCGTCTCTGGAATAGCAATATGTCTCCAGCTTAGAGCGTTCGGTTCTCAGAAAACATCTACGTCACTCACCACTAATGACTGCTTCTTATTCACGGTTTTCACCAGAATTAGATTTGCCTTGATATTAGGCTACATTTATGGGGATCTTCGTTTTGGCTGACGCCGCCAAAAGCCATCTGGAAGAGTATGTAAGAATAAGTAAAAACAAAAATGGTGCGGATGCATTTGTTTGGACACCAGTAAACGATTGATCTTAAAAAAAAGTGCATGTATAATGAATGTGGTTGCACACACACACAAACACACATACACACACACACACATATATATATATATATATATATATATATTTAAAGGGAGAAAGAGTGTGTGTGTGTGTGTATGTGTGTGTGTGTTTGTGTGAGAGAGAGAGGGAGATAGAGAGAGAGAGAAAGAATATGCATACACTGTCTTAATATTTGCAGCGACACACACACATATACATCTAAGCATTATTCATAATTAAAGCATATTATAATTTGTAAACATGTATGTATGTAGATAGATACATACGCACATACATACATGAGCGTGGGAGTGTATACATACATACATACATACATACATACATACCTGTGCATGTGTGTACATACATACATACATACATGTGCGTGGGTGTGTATACATACATACATAGATACATGTGCGGGTTGATATGTCCGAAATTTATTCAACTACTTAGTATTAGGGAAATGTTGACCATTCTTAGCATAATCTTCATAAAATTTATCGAAATCTTTCGAGTCATTCCATCAGATGTTTTAAATGATACTAGAAGATTCACTTCAGAAAATATCTTATTCAGGAACTATTTTTCTCGATTTTTATCTTAATGTTCACGATACTGTAAAACGTTGCCCATTACGCAGTGCTTACCAACTCTCCTGTTTAAAATTATGAAAGGCAAATGTCTTCCTCCCTTCATATATGCATTTAAACTGTCATAATCAAGTGTTAAACTGCTAAGAAGAAATTAATTTCATCTCAACGGACGCAAAACCAAAAATAAATAAATAGAGGTAAAAAATGAATTAATTTTTATCAATCTATTTTTAGGAGTTTCCGATATTATCTTATATCTCCGAACAAACTCAAAGTCGTCTTTACAACGAGTCCGCTCGTTGTAAACAGTAACTCGATGTAAATGAACGATAAAACCGAACAACACGTTTTCTAAAGAAGAATTATACTAAAGTATAATGAAAGTTATTCTACGTCCTTTATTTGTTAAATAATGTCAGTCTTACAACCCATAAGTACTATGATAAGTACTGATTGGTATATTTTATACCTGAAATCAAAGCAACATTTATTAATTCTTTTGCTAATTAACGATGTACTAATGCTCTTTCTAAACATACCAATCTCCTCACTGTAACAAAAGATAAAATATATTCGTCTCCCTCAATCTTCTAGTAATGCTATAGTTAGACACTAAATTTCTTTACTTGACGATAAAAAAAAATCGAGTTTTCTCATATACATCTCCGTGTATAATCAGTTTACAAACACAGATGTATGTACGTTGAACTTTTATAAACCCAGCATGCACCATATAAACGATATATCTATCTGATATGTGCAGCCATTTAGATAAAAAAATATAAATGACTCATGCGGCCCGATTCTGGACTTGTGTTTAAGTAGAGCTCAGAGAGTGATTTTTTAACGTATCGCTCGTTGACTGGTCTAATCATTTCAACAGTTATCAGCATCTAAACAAATAGGGGTAGTTGACCAATGCTTTATGATCAGCACTCCAAAAAAGTGCAGGCAATATATATCAGTGATTATTACAGAAGTAGTTTTATCTCCAGAATCACGATGACTGCAGATGTCGGGGGCATCTGTTGTTTCCATAACATCGGGTTAATAGACGCTGACGTGCAAGGAAGCTAAATCATTATGGTGCTCGATTAAGACAATTAGAAAGAAATAAAGAAATTATTATAATTATTATCATTGGTGTTGATCGTTTGTACGTTCGTGTACACACAAATTATAATTGCAAGAATAGTCAAGATGATATTTCATATGGAATAACAGATATTAATGGATGAATGTTTGGTCAAACGGTTAACATAATGGAATAGGTGAACCGGGATCAAACAGTCTTTGAGATATTTTTTGCTACCTTCACTCTAGTACCTTTGAAAATACATGACTTCAATTCTTTTACTATGATAAATAATAGGGTAGTTGGAGGGTTTTAACTTTTTAAAAACAATTTTTCTTGGATATTAAATAATACCTCATTAAAAGGATCACTTCTTCATAACTGGAAACCTATAAAACCTGCCGTATTGTTCGTAGACATGTGCTTCACATCCAAATGTAAACCTCATTGTTCTGAGGGATGCACTATAGGGGTATGTTTAGCCATTACACACTAACAATCTTATATGTTACTGTATCTTATTGATGATTATTATGACGTAACTGATTTTTCTCTTCTTTTATGTCCAGAAAAGGATTTGATAAACATGTCAAACTTTTATTCATTCTGATTATTACATATTTCGTGACACACAAAAGGTTTGTCTTTACCAGAAAAATAAAACGGTAACCATTTCTACATTATTGTATGGACAGCAATAGAAAAAACTGAACAATAAATTTTTGGGGCCTATCGTTTCAACTTATAGCTAATCGACTTATAACTTAAGCAGTTTCCTCATTTCAGCAGGTTTAGCCCAAAAATTTAATTTTTTTTTATGATATGAAGAAAAGTACATGACTAGAACATCTCTAAATTTAATTAATTGTTTTTTTTATGATTTGGTTTTTAATTCATTTCCTTTTTGGTAGAGTGTATTTTATGTAAAATAAAATCAGGAGAAATGTATTATCGAGGTGAAAAATTAGGGTAAATTTTATTTACTATGAGATCAGTCTAAAATGTAAGGGGGGTGATATTTTTGAAAAATAGTTTATAAAAGCTCATGGCCAGTCATTGTTAAGCTTAAACACAATCAAATGCAGGAGAATATTTTATGCCCTCGGTATTAAAACAGATATAAAAAAAATGAAAATTACTAGAATGCTTTAAATATATTCAAAAATGCACGATACTAGATATGACGGGGAAGAAAAAAATGTCTATTTGAAATTGTGCAAATGATAGTTTTTGAGCTAGACAAACTGATAATAAATAAGCAACAAAGAAACTGTCCTACAGATTTAAATATCGCAATTTTGAAGACTAAGAAATTATTTAAGTTAGACATAACAAAGTTAATGCTGGTGAACAAAAAAAAAAAACGTTTCCGAGAAAATGGTTAATGCTATCCAACAAGATTTTAGAGTAAAAGAGACTAAAAAGCTTGAGAGTATCTAGACACTGAGATTGAAAGAAGATGTTCAGTTATATGAAGATTACAATTGTATTTATTATTATTGGAGCACTTCAGACTATTCAAAAGGGAATTGTAAAGATTTCTAACTTGAATATACGAACACAAAATCAATAAATAAAAGTAGATTCACTATACTATGAGTTAGAGTTTGAGAACCTGTCGTCGTTTGATCTCGCAAGACATACTGTCACTCAAACTCCAGGGAGAAACCATCATTTAACGCTGGTGTGAAAAACTCTCTAAAGATAATAATAATAATAATAATAATAATAATAATAATAATAATAATAACTGGATTATACACTGTCCCAAATGTACAAAATATCACATGAAGTCATAAACTTCATCGAAAAAAGCATGCAAACCTGGAGAGTGGAGCTGACAGCTGAGGGAAGAAGCTTAGCTGAAACAAAGATCCAAAGACGGGTTTTCGAAGGAGATGCACAATCACCCTTACTATTCATAATAGCCACTTAACCACATACTCAGAAAATGCATAGCCGGATACAAACTTAGTAGATCGCAAGAGAAGATCAATCACCTAATGTACTGGGATGACATTAAACTAGTTGCAAAAAATGAAAAAGAACTGGAAAATATCAAACACCCCGATAAAATATACAGTCAGGACAGAGGAATGGAATTTGGCATAGAAAAATATACCATGTTTGTCAAGAAAAGTGGCAACCGACATATGACTGACAGAATGGAACTACCAAATAACGAAAAATTAGAACGCTCGGAGAAAAAGAAACCTACAAAATTTTGGGTATCTTGGAGGCTGACACCATCCAACAAGTGCAAATGAAGGAGAACTAGAAAACTACTCGAGACAAAAGTCTCCTGCAGAAACTTCATCAAAGGAATGAATACTTGGGCTGGACTCCTCGCTAGATATTCGGGACCCTTTCTCAAGTGGACCAGAGATGAATGACCATGCTCTAAGCATTACATCACAGTGACGACGTTCAGAGAGTATATGTATCTAGAAAAGAGGGAAGAAGAGGACTTGCCAGCATTGAAGACAGCGTTGACGCATTGATACAACAGCTAGAAGACTACACAGTAAAACACGAACGAGGACTAATTACAACCATCAGAAACGATACGAACAACACGATAGACGATAGAATGACAACAACTAGGAAACAAAAATGGGAGGAAAAACTAATCTATAGCCGCTTTAAACGACTAATAAACAACATCTCACATCAGAAAACATGGACCTAGCTAAGAAAAGGAAACCTTAAGTGAATCATATAATCTCTTCTAATAGACAACGCCATAAGAACCAATCATATCAAGGCGAGAATAGATAAGACGTAACAAAATAGCAAATTTAGGCTATACGGTGTCAGAGACGAAACCATCAATAACATAATAACCGAATGCAGCAAATTAGCACAGAAGGTGTATAAGGCGAGACACGACTGGGTGGGCAAGGTGATCAACTGGGAAATGTGCAAGAAATTTAAACTTGACCATACTAACAAATGGTATATGCACAACCCAGCACCTATCCTAGAAAATTACACGCATCAACTCCTATGGGACTTTAACATACAAACAGATCACCTGATCCCGGCTAGAAGACAAGACCGTATAATAATCAATAATAAGATGAGAACTTGCACAATTGTCGACTTTGCTGTTGCGGCGGACCACAGAATAAACCTGAAGGAATGTGCAAAGAAGGGTAAGTACCTCGACCTTGCTAGAGAATTGAAAAACCTGTGGAATATGAAAGTGACGATTGTACCAATTGTGATTGGTGCGTTAGGGACAATAACTAAAGGATTATTAAAAACATGGAGGACTTAGAAATTGGCGGACGGATAAAGACTATCCAAACAACAGGATTGATGAGAACAGTCAGAATCCTGAGACCAGTCCCGGAGAATGAAGGAGACTTGCTTTCACTCAAACTCCAGCGAAAACCATCAGGTAACACTGATGTGAAAAACTCTAAAGGACTAAATAATAATATTAATTATAATAATTGACAAAAACCAGAAAACAAAAATGGGAAGAAAAACAACTCCATGGGCGTTTAAAACGACTATTAAACAATATCTCACACGAAAAACCTGCACATGGTTAAGAAAAGGAAACTTTAAGACAGAAACATAATCTGTCCTAATGGCAGCACAAAACAGCGCCATAAGAACCAATCATATCAAGGCGAGGATTGATAAGACGCAACAAAATAGCAAATGTATACTCTGTGGTGACAGATATGAAACCAACAATAACAAATAAGCGAATGCAGCTAACTGGCACAGAAGGAGTACAAGGCTGGACACGACTGGGTGGGCAAGGTTATCCACTGGAAAATGTGCCAGAAATTTAAATTTGACCATGCCAACGAATGGTATATGCACAACCCAGCACCTTTCCTTGAAAATGACACACACAAACTCCCATGGGATTTAAAATACAAACATATCACCATATCCCGGCCAGAAGACCAGATCTTATAATAATCAACAAAAAAAAAAAAAGAAAATCTTCAAAATTGTGGATGTTGCTGTCTCGGCTGACCACAGAATAAAACAGAAATAATGTGAAAAGAGGGATAAGTACCTCGACCTTGCTAGAGAACTGAAAAATTGTGGAACATGAAAGTGACAATAACACCAATTGTGATTGGTGCTTTTGCCATGGCAACTAAATGGCCTGGAGGATTTGGAAGTTGTCAGCTGAGTGGAGACCATCTAAACAACAGCATAATTGAAAACGTCCAGAATACTGAGAAGAGTCCAGCAGACTTGAGGAGACTTGCTGTAACTCAATTTTCAGGGAAAGACCATCAGCTTACGCCGATGTGAAAAACTCTAATGAGTAAATAGTAATAATAATAATCAACAAAAAAAGAGAATTTACAAAATTGTCGACTTTGCCGTCCCGGTTGATTACAGAATAAACCTGAAAGAATGTGAAAAGAACTATATGTACCTCGACCTTGCTAAAGAATTAAAATAGCTGTGGAACATGAAAGTGACGCTTATACCAATTGTGATTGTTGCTTTTGTCACAGTAACTAAATGATTATTAACGGGCCTTGAGGCAGACGAGTGGAGACCATCCAAACGTTAGTTTTATTGAAGACGGCTATGATACTGAGAAGAGTCCTGGAGACATGAGGAGATTTGCTGTCACTCAAACTCCAGTGAAAAACTCTAAAGGAATTTGCAAAAAATGAAAAAGAAATGGAAGATCTCAAACACGTCGTTAGAATATACAGTCAGGACATAGCAATGGAATTTGGCATAGAAAAATATGCCATGCTCTTCATGAAAAGTGGCAAACGACATATGACTGACGGAATGGAACTACCAAATCACGACAAAATTAGAACGCTCGGAGAAAAAGAAACCTACAAATACTTGGGTATCTTGGAGGCTGACACCATCAAACAAGTGCAAATGAAAGACAAGATCTGAAAAGAATAACTCAGGAGAACGAGAAAACTACTCGAGACAAAACTCTCCAGCAGACACCTCATGAAAGGATTAAACACTTGGGCTATGCTCCTAGTTAGATATTCGGGACCCTTTCTCAGGTGGACCAGAGATGAACTTAAACAAATGGACCAAGAAAAAGAGAACTAATGACCATGCATAAGGCATTACACAACAGAGACAGTGGTGCTCGTGGTGTAATGCTTATCGTCGTAGGAAATAGACACAGCGACACGAGTTCAAATCCTGGGCGAGACTGACTGCATTTCACATTGCACTAATACACTTGGGAAAGGTATGAATCCAATTATTCTCCCTCCAGCTATGGATAAATAGTAAGGCACACTGGGTTCTTAAGCCATGGTGAGGCAACTAGTCTAGGAGAAGGAAAACTCTGAATTCGAACCCGTTAAACTCTGCTTAAAAATAGACCTTGAGTCATATCCTGCCCGAGCGGAGGGGTTGGTAAATATGATTACACCCCAGGGACGACGTTGACAGACTATATGTATCTAGAAAAGAGGGAGGAAGAGGATTTGCCTGCATCGAAGACAGCGTTGACGCATCAGTACAACGGCTCGAAGACGACATAGAAAAAGACGAACAAGGACTAATTACAGCCATCAGAAACGATACGGACAACACAATAGACGATAGAATGACAACAACTAGGAAACAAAAATGGGAGGAAAAACAAATCTATGGCCGCTTCAAACGACTAATAAACAACATCTCACACCAGAAAACTTGGACCTGGCAAAGAAAAGGAAACCTTTAGAGAGAAACGGAATCCCTCCTAATAGCAGCACAGAACAACACCATAAGAACCAATAATATCAAAGCGAGAATAGATAAGACGCAAGAAAACAGTAAATGTAGGCTATGCGGTGACAGAGACGAAACCATCAATAATATAATAAGCGAATGCAGCCAACTGGCACAGAAGGTGTATAAGGCGAGACACGGGTGGGTGTGCAAGGTGATCAATTGTGAAATGGGCAAGAAATTTAAATTTGACCATACTAATAAATGGTATATGCCCAACCCAACACCTATCCTAGAAAATAACACGCATAAACTCCTATTGGACTTTAACATACAAATGGATCATTTAATACCGGACAGATGAGCAGAACTTATAATACTCAACCAAAAAAAAAAAAAAGAGAATATGCAAAATTGTCGACTTTACTGTCCCAGCAGACCTCAGAATAAATCTGAAGGAAAGTGAAAAGAAGATGTACCTCGACCTTGCTAGAGAATGGAAAAAAACTTGTGAAACATGAAAGTAACGATTGTACCAATTGTTATTGTTACTTTAGGCACAATAACTAAAGGATTATTAAAAGGCCTGGAGGACTTGGAAGTTGGCGGATGTGAAAATAATAATAATAATAATAATAATAATAATAATAATAAGAAGAAGAAGAAGAAGAAGAAGAAGAAGAAGAAGAAGGGACAAAAACTTAGGAATATTAGTAGCGAACACCATCAAATAACCAGTGATGAAACAAAGAAAGAAAACCCTACATTAGACAAAAGAGAAAACTTCCCGAAATCAGGTTAGGTAGCAAATATCTCAATAAAGAGATAAATACTTGGTCAGCCTTTCTGGTAAGGTACTCGGGACCATTCTTAAAGCTGACGTGGCAGAAACTCTAAAAACTGAATCTCAGGACAAGTAAACGGATAACTATGCTCGGGTTATATATTCGAGAGATAACCGAGACAGATTATAAGTGTCAAGAAAAGAAGGAAGAGGATTCACCAGCACTGAAAATTGCGTGGATACATCAATACGAAATCTTAAAGATTTCTTTAAAAATAGCAAAGAAATATTAATTACAACGACCAGGATTGATAATATAAGAACAAATAGAAAAAGAACAAACAGCTAGATGGATATTTCAAGCGACAAACTGGCGATATTCTCAACGAGAAAACCTGATTATGGCAAAGATAGAGAAACCATAAGAGAGAAAATGAATCTTTTCAAATCTCAACAAAACTAGCACCATAAGAATCAATTATATTAAAGCCAAAATCGATGATATCCAACAGAATAGAAAATATACGTAATGTAATGAAAAAAATGAAACAGTTAATCCCACAATAAGTGAATGCAGTTTCCCAGAGGAAAGGGAGAACAAGATTTAGCACGAATGGATGGGAAAAATAAGTCAAAATGTGCAAGAAACTGAATTTTGAAAATGCAACTAAATGCTTTGAACACAAATCAGAAACCGTCCAAGAGAATTACCAGCATAAAATATTTTAGGGTTTTATGACACAAACGGATCACCAGATCTAATAAGGAAGAAAAAATAACATACTGTCCAGTCGATTTTGTTGATTTAGTGAACAACAGCGTGGAAATAAAAGAAAGAGAAAAGATATAGAATTCCTTCGACCTCGACAGAGAACTAAAAATTCTGTGGAACGTGAGGGTGACTGTAGTTGGTGCACTTAAAACAGTAACAAAAAAATGGGAAAAGAGACAAAATGAGTTGGAAATCAGAGGAAGGATCGAGACAATCCAGACTGCTGCTCAAATGTCGCCTGAATTTCTAAGAATAATCCTGGAGACCAGATGAGACTTGCTATCATTCTGACTCTCATGAACGAACAACAGTTAACACTGGTGTAAATGATTTACAAAGAGTGAAATAATAATAAATCCGAAGGAAAGTGAAAAAAAGGATACGTACCTCGACCTTGCTAGAGAATTGTAAAAGCTGTGGAACATGAAAGTGACGATTGTATCAATTGTAATTGGTGCTTTTGGTACAGTAACTAAAGGATTATTAAAAGGCCTGGGGGAGTTGGAAGTTGACGGACGGGTAGAGAATATCCAAACGACAGCATTGCTGAGAACGGTCAGAATCCTGGGACGAGTCCTGGAGACTTGAAGAGACTTGCTGTCACTCAGACTCCAGTGAAAAACCATCAGCTAACGCTGATGTGAAAAACTCAAATGAGCAAAAATAAAAATAATAATTATGATAATAATAGAGAGAGGAAACAATAATCCACGTATAGAAAACGAAGCAAAATTATGATAAATCTAACCTTATAGTCGAACGCTAATATTATCCTCTAAGCCATAGCTAGGGTGATATGGGGGTGGAAAATTTTCCCAAAGATATTTGTTCGAGACTGAAGGCAGTAGCGTGACTCGAGTTCGAACTCACTAAGGTGTCAAAGTTCACAATGTTAGGCATTTTGTCTCTCCCTGTCTCTGTCATTTTACCACACACATAAAAATGAAACACTATGAACTTTCATTATATTATGTGACTAGACGAGGTCATAGAAATTAGATTACCCACCTACCATCAGTTTAGTCAGACTGTAGTTCAACTTTAGTTTGAACCTAGCGACCTTGAATGAGTTTGATACTAACTGCGGAAAAGCGAACAAAGAAACACCATTTCCTGTTTCTCGAGTGGAGAGGAATGATGCAGAGAAAAAACTCGAGGGCTCGATAACAAGGGTGAAGACTATAAAAGCCGGTCCAGTTTCAAGGTGAAAGCGGTCGGAAGCAATTGGGGCTCACGAGAAACTTCAAGTACTGAGAATCGTTGGTTGTGAACAGAGAGACGATGGAGAGAGAGTTTATAATTATCCCAGACATAGCCACTGTGGCAGGTTAACATTTATTTGACACGCTAACTAGGCGAGCAGTTATATAAAAGTCACGAGCTGCCCCCAACACACACCCATACGCGAGCAAGTCCAATTCTTCAAACCTTGTGTCGGCTTTCTTTTTTCTTTTGTCCTTGTGACACCACCGTTACCTGGACTGAGCGCACTGTGGTATGCATCTGCTGATGCATTAAAGGTGGGTCTGACATCGCGACACAGACATAATGCACAATGGACTGTACAAGGCAGCAGGCAAGGCAGATCCTTTACAACTTGTCGGCTCCGTCATGTAGAGTAATTCCTCTAAAGTATTATCGCATTAAAATAAAACAAAGTAGGGATCAAATCAACACCATTAGATAGAGAAATGTTTCTTTTGTTAAACACTACTTTTAACATAGTCACTACCACGTGTTATGTATTTTTTCCAGCAATAATTAAGAGTTAAAATCTGCACCAGCATGGCACAACTTCAGAGATTGTCATTTTGATTCTGGTGATGACAATAAGTCTCTTCATCGGTTATTTTGGTAACCAGAAAACTATCACCCACTTCATCTTGGACTTGCAGTACTTGATAGGCTGATATCCGGTGGTATTTCTGATTTTGTCGACATCATTTCCCACTCATTGAAATCGAAATTCATCCAAGTTCTCTGGTTTTGATTGACTGAATTACACGTGAGGCCATCTGGAATACTCACATCTCAGTCGCTTGTACTGATCAGCTCTGTAAACTATTCATTTTTACTCTAGCCAAAGTTTGATCCCCATTAACGTTCAAAGAACCTTCGATGTCAATGAAAGCATCTTAACTGGACAGAGAATTTACATAGCACAGTCCAGTGTTATACGTCAGGCTACCGCTCCAGTTATGAAGGAACAAATGAATGGTTATTAAGAGAAAGTGTCTACGTATCCTACCGTACCATTAGCTTCTTCGCTGTTTTGGCCAATATAAAATACTACAAAGCACGACGATTTGTGAAAATCTCATATATATATATATATATATATATATATACTTAGATAAATCGAGTAAAGTTAATGGCATATCAATGAATTTAACTGTTTTATGCCCAGAAATCGGAAATTGCTTACATAGCAGAATTTATTTCGATTTTTGTGCAGTTACTAGAGTTTTATGTAAACAATTATATATGAAATATTCCAACCTAAAACAAATAGGTTATAAGAATATCTCTTTGACCCATATATGGAACAATAACATATAATACCACTGCTTATAAGAGTGGACTTGCAAGTCATGGAAATGGATTTTTGTCCTCTTACCCAAAGTTCAATATGCAGTTTTCTTTCATACGCAAAATATTATTTTTATTTTAGTTAGGGTTTTACACATCAACAGAGGATACACTCAGTGTATTCTAAGTCCTGCTGACGGAGCTGATAGATAGATAGATAGATGAGTCGCAACATTCAATCTGAAGTCATCATCATCATGTCGTGCCACAGGCACGGATATCCCTGACCCTCTCTCGCCACTTCTCCTAATTGTTCATCGCCTCTGGCAAGTCTTCAGGGCTACATCCCGTATCCTCACATAGCTGTTGTATGTATGTTCGAGCTGGTCGTCCTGCTTTTGCCCGGCCATATGTGGGTGTCCATAGGAGTACATCCCTTATGAGCTCGTACCACCTTCTCCAGTGTCCTGCATGTCTGGTTCGTCTAACTTGGATAGTCTTTGTGATGGGGACAGGTGGCCGTGTAGTTGGCGCCTTGTGGGGTGTTGCCGCCAGGACATGTTCAATATTGCTCGCAACATTCTTGTGTAATTGCCGTCTAGCTTCTTCTCCAGTCGTTTAGTTAGCGTCCAAGTAGTGTATCAATACGACCGCTGCCTGGAAGAAACTGTGTTTCATTTTATCGGTCAGGTTTGATTTCCATATGATCGATAGCCTATCGATTGCTGACCATGCCTTTGTTAACATTTGATTAAGTAGAAAGTATTAGAACTAAATGGGTTGACATTTCCGTAATTCAGGAGGCAAATACTGATAGAAATTGAAATCAGTGACTGAAGTTCAATTCCTGGACTAAGCTGTTTTAGCTTGATTTCAGGCGAATTCTCTCGAGGACCGCGTGAATCCATTTCTTCTCCACCCCAGGAGTTATAGATAAATACTTTGATTGAGTAGGTTATTTCGACGAACAGTCTATGAGTACGAAAGAAAAATTCAAACCAGTATGACTCCGCTTAAAAATTGACCTTGTGTCACAGCTTGCTCGTCCTGAAGGGCTTTGGGTAAATGCAAGCATTTTATATTATTTCAATCGTTTTCAGAAAAATTTGAATAAACATTGAAAGATTTGAAAAAATACAATACTCAGAATTCATGTAAACTTATCGAATTTTGACTATATATTTATTTGCCGAACTTTCTGTCAGATTTAATGGCAACAATCTGTCTACTTTATATATATATATATATATATATATATATATATATATATAAATGGACGAGGAAGTATTCCTCTCTGCCAGTGTTTACTTAGTCTACATCGTTATTTTCGACATCTCCCCATAAAAGTGAATTTGTTAATTCAGCAGTATTGTTTACTGATTAAACATTTATGAGTAAAAGGAAAATGTAACTAAACCTTTAATTATTCCCACATAAGCCAAAAGATTCAACTTGGAACGAATACATAATCGTGAGTAATAATCAGAGGTCAACTATTTCTGTTACCAAACATTTTCTTTAAGCAGACAGCCACAATAAAATTCGCATCAACTCATTGGAGACCATCTGTTGTTTAAATAGTGGAAACTAAAACATAATTACCGCCAGTCGCTGTATATTTTTTGACTTAGAAGATAAATTACGTTCACTTATAGCCAGTAAGTTCTAATTGTGTAATCCACGTTTCATAAATTATAAATATTCATTTTATGCAAACGCTCACGTATATATATATATATATATATATAAAGAGAGAGAGAGAGAGAGAGAGGGAGAGAGAGGGAGACAAAAATGTGAATAGAATGAACGGGAAAGATATATAGGAACATGCATAGATCGACATATGGATATAGATTGAACGAAGCAGATGAAATGATTTAGAGAGAATGACATAGATAGATAGATAGATACGAACGTACATTTTAACTGAATGAATAAGAAGGGTACATAAGAAGATGAATAGTGCGAAATATAGATGAAGATAAAAAGATGCTGATGTATAGTACATGATTGAGAGAGAGAGCGAGAGTGATATATGAAAGGGAATTATATATATATATATATATATATATATATATATATATATATATATATATATAAAGCGAAAGGGCAGAGACATAGAGATAACGAGAGAGACCGACAAAGAAAAAGATATGAGGATTATGTACATTAATATTCCTTACATTCTGGCTATGATTATTTAAATAAAATGACAATTTCTCTCTGTGATTTCTAGTGACTTTCTTCTAGCAGATATTTCTCATATTAAATTTCGCATAATCTAAACTGTATTCAAGTATGCACTTACCAGAAAAAGTTTTGCTTCTGAACAATTCGTAATCTTCCAAATTATGTTTGAGATGTTAAGTGGGGTTGCGTTTATTGGTGACATCATAAGCTTTTAATTCCTTAATGTTCTCTCGCATGATACATTGGAACTTCGACTTCTTAGATTGATTTTAACGGCATGTCAACTCGTCTGCGCTTTTTTTTTTTGCCTATAGTAAGCTGATATCCACATTTGTTGTATAGTTTCTTATTTATTTTCATTCATACCTGGATATATGATGTCAAGTCTTCCTACCAAATACAAATATTTTAAACAGATTTATTTGACTCATTGATTGGATAGTAGTTGGTACTGTACCTTCAGGTAAATGGAACTGTGGGTAACGGCAAAGAAGGGATACTCCACACTCCAAAGTGCTGTAAGCCGTACTACGAGATGCAGTTTAATATCATTCCCTGGGGAACGCTTTGTATGAGGTGGAGATTAAGTCTGCACATTCTAATCCAACCGACAGACAAATTTATTTCTTTATTTGCTCTAATAAAATCTGATCTTACTCCCTTGGTTTTGTCTTTACTTCGAATTTTAAACTTTAACACAATTTTCTTTTCTTGCTGAATTAGCCTCAATATTTTCTTGGAATTCCAGTTCATTAACATGTCTGTAAAACTCCTATGAATTGTTCCAAGTACGTCAATAATTTTAAAACATGTATGCAAGCCTCAGGTTATTATTCAATCGTTTTCGTCAAGTCAGTTTTATTTTGTAGCTTTTAAAACATTTTCAGTTTATCATTTTGATCTGTTGAGAAAACAATATCGGACCGATCTTCTTTGTTTCATGAAGATTGACAGAACTAACCACATTGAATGATTCGTTTTAATTAATAACGTTTCAGTGAATTTTTTTTTTCTTTTCAGAAGTAGGACATCTGGTTAATGTATTCATCATTTTATGAACGACCGAGAAAACTTTTGATAAAATTCCTTCAAAAAACGAAATTAATGACGTTAAGGATGCTATAAAGGAACAAGAACAACAGAAAGGATGACACAAAGGGAACAAGAGGAAATGCTGAAAGGATACAACAAGGAGAAAAGAAGAACAGGTGATTTACAGGATGTTGATTAGCTCATTCTCAAGGAGAGCAAGGCAAGAGTGAAAAATGTAGCCATGGCATAGATCGACTTTAAAAAAGGCCTATAATATGGTCCTATAATCCTTGCTAGGCTATCCGGCTTATTGGTCTAGTGGGTAGAGTGTTCGCAAATGGTCCGAAAGACCTGGGTTCAATCCTAGGTCACGTCATACCAAACACTTTAAAAATGGTACTTGATACCGCCTTGCTTAACACACAGCAATATAAGGTACATATCAAGGATAAAGTGGAGAAATCCAGGGAAAGGACAAGCGCCCTCCCCTACACCTCAGTGTAGCAGCTATTGAAAAGGGAGACTTCTGGTCGCCCTCGACAACAGTCGCCAACTTTACATAATATAATCCTTGGTAATATATTTTCTAAAAATGAACAAATTCAATAGATTCTTCACGGAAGCCATGAGAAACTAGAAAATGGAACTGCCAGCAGGAGGAAAAATGTTAGCAGAGGTTAAAATTCAGACAGACATTTTTCAGGGAAAATCGCTTTCGTTGTTTTTATTTGTAATAGCAATGATGCCATTCAATCACATAAAAAGGGGCAACACATTTCTAAATCACAAGAAAAGATTAATAACCTTGAGTACAGGGACAACCTCAAGCTGTTTCCAAAAATGGAAAAAATTGAGACTGACACAAACAATAAGAATATTCCAGATATAGGAATGGAATTTGGAATAGAAGAATATGCCATGCTAATAAGAAGCTGTAAAAGACAAATAATAAAAGAAATACTACTGAAAAATCAGTAAAGAATCAGAATGCTTGCTGAAAAGTAAAAAGCAAACTCTACAGCAGAAACCTCATCAATGGGAACAAAACACCTGGCTGTCCTCCTTTTAAGATACACGTATCCGCTCTTAAAAGGAACCAGTGGACAAGAAAATTGATGTTAATATAGTCTTACATCCGAAAGATGACATAGTCAGACTGTAAGTGTCAAGAAAAAAAAACGGAAGAGGACTTACCAAGTTTAAAGATTGCGTGGATGCATAAACACGAGGACCATTGGACAACATAAAAGACTGCAAAGACAGACTAATTACAGCAACAATAACAGATCTGACAACATGAAGATAAATAGAAAAACAATAACGAGGAACTGAAATGGGAAGAATAAAACTGTATCGATATTTCAAGCAGCAAAAAATTGAAATATCATTCCAGAAGGTATGGACATGCCTCTGAAAAGGAAACGGTAAGAGAAAGACTGAATCTCTTCTAATAGCAGCCATAAGGACCTACCATGTTAAAGCAAAAATATGTTCGCTCCAACAGAATAGCATGTTTAGGTTATGTGGAGATAGATCAAAAGGATTGATCATATTATATGCGAATTTAACAAGCAAGCGTAAAGGGAATATGACTATACACGACTGGGCAGGAAAGTTGAGTAACAGGGAATTGTGCAAGAAATTGAAATTTGACCAAACGGTATATATACAAACCAAAATACTTCCCGGGGAAATCATCATATGGTATTTTGATATACAAACAGATTACTTAATCCCAACCAGAGGATTTGTCCAAGCGATATTTAAGAAAAAAATAACTTGCCATATAGTGGATTTTGCCGTCCAGGTGGACTACAGAATGAAAATCAAAACAAACAAGTCATACTTAGACTTTACCAGAGGAGTAAGAAAGCAGACCCATGAGAGTAACAATGATATCAATATAATTGGTGCTCTTGGAATGGTCCCGAAAAGCTTGGAAAAGGGGGCAGCAAGAGGGGGAATTCGGGGTACAAATCGAGACAATCTAAACTACAGCTGATAGGTTCTGCAAGAATACTGAAAAGATTCTCTGACACTTGGGAAAACTTGCAGTCTTTCAGACTCAAGTGAAAGACAATCTGTTGTATACTATAATGATATCAATAACAACAGTAATACAATTCATATACAAATACAAATGCAGGCTGACTCTGTTGTTTCCGATATGAACGGGTTTATGAATTCCTGATTTGGTCCATGGTAACACGAGGAGAGAGAGATACAGTTCTTAAAAGCCTATGCTAACCATACTATTCTGCCCCCACTCAACGTGCGGTGCATCTTGTGATGTTTAAGATCTTAATTCATCTCTGCCGGTCGAGATCCGAAAACTGAACAGCATGCCCCAACGGTCGAAAACCTAACGACATCTTTCATCGATCAAAATCCAACTGACGTCTTTTCTTCTCTGGACCATCTCCTCCGAGCATGACGTCATCCACATTCCAGTCCCATTTCCTGTCTGGGGATTTATTATGACAAATGGTGATTGTCATATCCTTTGCGCGCGAGCGTAAAACTGCACCCAATGACCTGTGCACCAGAACTAAGATTAGAATAGTTCAAAACCCTACCAAACTGAATGATAAGATATAATCAACGAAAAATGATTAATATAAAAAAAAAACCTTAATTATATAACAAATCAACTTGTGCTGGAGTAAAAAAAATTGTTAGAGCAAAATGAGACGTAAAAATCTCGTGATGGCATGTATTGATTACCAAAATGAATACATGGTCACGCATAGCCAGATTATAGAATATCAAAAACTGTACAACATACCCAAGGAGGTCATAGAATTAATGGAGAAAATTAGGAAAAACTGCAAAGTACAACTGTCAGCAGGAGGAGAAAGATTAGCTGAGGTGAAAGTCCAGAGAATTTTCTTCCAGAGAGATGCGATATAGCAATTACTATATGTGATTGCAATGATACCACTCAGTCACATACTTAGGAAATGCACTAGTGAATATAACCTTACTAAATAGCAGGAAAAGATCAATCACGTAATGTATTAGGATGACATCAAACTGTTAGCCAAAACAAAAAAAAAAGTATTGAAAACTTTAATTCAAGCAATGACAATATAGAGTCAAGACATAGGGATGGAGTTTGGCATAGACTAATGCGCCAACAAATAATTAAAAGCGGTAAACAACACATGAAGGAAGGAACAGAACTACCAAACTAAGAAAAGATAACATTGCTAGGAGAAAATGAAATTATATATACATGGGAATATCGGGAGCAGACACCATCAAACATATGGAAATGAAGGAAAACATTTAAAATAGTTTCTCAGGAGAACGAGGAAACAACTTGAGACCAAACAATATGGAAGAAATTTCATCAAAGAGATAAATACCAGGGCTGTCCTCGTAAGATACTCGGGAACATTCTTGAAGTGAACGAGGGAACCAGAGAACAAAAACCCATCAAAATTCATAAGACCATACATCACTGTGACAACGTAGATTGACTGTTTCAAGAAAATGAGAAAGACTTGCCAGCATTGAAGATAACGTTGATGCATCGATAAAAGACATGAAGACTCCATAAAAATGCTGAGGAACATAGATTTCAGCGACTAAAAACAGTAGAGACAAAACAAGTATTTTTACAGAACAAAATTAACAGAAAACAAACATGAGAAGAAAAGCAAGTGGTCATTTCAAGTGACAAACAAGCGAAATTTCACATGAAAAGATTTGGATATGGCTGAGATTGTAAAGTCTTAAGAGAGAAACTGAATCTCTCCTGTTACAAGCTCAGAACAACGCCATAAGGACTATGTTAAACTAAAAATAGACAAGACGCAACAAAATATTCAATATGGGTTAGAAAGTGTTTGAAATAAAAGGGTCAATGCAGTAAGTTTGCGCAAAAAGTGTATAAGACTAGACAGGTCTGTGGGCAAGTTGATCAACTGGGAATTATGCAAAAAGATTAAATTTGACCATATGAACAAATGGTATGTGCATTAACCAGAATCCATCCTCGGAAATGAGACATACAACATTCTCAAAGATTTTGAAATATAAATCGACTGCATAATCTCGGCCAGACAACCAGACCGAGTGATAGTCAACAACAAAAAATGAATCTGCTGAATAGTGGATTTTGTTGCTCCAGCAGACCACAGGTTAAAACTGAAAGAAAGCGAATAGAGAGATTAGTAGCTAGACCTTACTAAAGAACTGAAAAAAACTATTGAACGTGAAAGTGACGGTAATTCCAGTTGTAACTGGTGCACTCAGTACAACCATCAAAGTATTGATAAAGAGACTGAACGACTTAGAAATAAGAAGATCATCCAAACGACGGCATTATCGAGATCTTCCAGACTATTGAAAAGAGTCCTGGGGGACTTGAGGAAACTTGCTGTCGCTCAAACTCCAGGGAGAACCCATCAGTAACCCTTGTGTGAAAACCTTGCCAGAAGTTATGTAATAATGATAATAATCGCTACAGCAGCTGCAGAAACAGCGTCAAGAGTGTCTTAAATTAATTACCCCGGTTGAGGAAATTACATCTTATCTATTTGTTGTGTAAGAAATAGAATATATGATATTTTACTTCTGAATTAATCTTTATCTCTTCATTTTATTTGTTCATTTTCTGTTGGAATTGGATCTTAGTAAAATCTATCTGTAAATAATTTCTTCTCGTTACTGAGAAAAGTCTGAAACGAAATGAATTAAAAAAATGTTCTTTATTATAAAAAATACTATTAATTAGTACTAAGAAAGTTTCATGCTATTGTAAAATTTATTCAATTATTAAAAAAATACAAATAATAAAACCTAATTATTCTAATATTGAGAAAATATAATACAATATTTTTAAATCCCTTTCAGTTTACAAAAAAAAATTAAATTGTTCGTCTAATTCCATTTACAATGTTTTTTTACATTGTAAAATATATTTATTCCTCGCTATTTTATAGACATTTCGTTTTCACAGACGAATATATTTTCATCAACAATTATATGAATTGGGTGGGTTTTGATCCCAGCTTCAAGCGTCTTATATGTCTAGCCCCACTGAAGACTTGTGATACAACGAAACAGTCTGTATGTGGATGGCAATATATACGAGGAACATACGATAAGTTTCCAGACTTTTTTCGGAGGGCAACTTTTATTGATAGTACACACATGAAACTCTACTCCCCTTCGTAGTAATCTCCTGCAGCTGCAATGCACTAGTTGTACCGTTCCAACAACTTCTGCCAGACCCCAGTGAAGTTCTCTTGTGTGAGCGTGTCATTAACCTTCATCACAGCCTCTTTCATCTCCTCAATTGTCTCACAACGACAGCCTCTGAGCTTAGGGAATAACCAAAAATCACAGGAAGCAAGGAGGTCTGGACAATTGAGAGGCTGAGGAACTGTCTTGATGCCCATCTTGGTCAAATAGTCTGTGACAAGAACAGAGTTGGGGACTGGTGTATTGTCCTGGTGGAAATACCACGGACCCGATTTGAAGAGTGCTGGCCTCTTCTGACGGAATCTCTTGCTGAACTCCTTTAAAACCTCAACATTAAAACCTTAAAACCTGACCACAACCCTAACTTTTTGAAAAAATCAACTCTGGTGTATTGATTTTCATACTCCTACTACACTTCTCATCATCCCTCAAAGACTCCCTGCCTTCCTTGAATTGCTCATGCCACTCAGAAACTGATGCTCGATTCATACAAGATGGTCGAAAAGCAGTCTGAAGCATTCCATATGTTTCTGTGGCATTTTTTCAAAGTTTCAAACAGACTTTAGTAGATATTGTTCTTCTAAAGTGTCAAATTGCATTCTTGAAATTTACCAGCTGTGACAATCAGGATTTAGTAGGGTGTATTCCAATTCCTGCTGTAGCTGTTCATCTCATAAGATATATAGCGATAATATATTGAATTTGCAAGAGTCTACGACAATTTTAAATACCCATATGAAAAAAGACTGGAAACTTATCGTATGACCCTTATATATATATAGTATGACAATATATGCGCTCCCCGATAGAGGTTGAGCACTCTGGCAAACGAATTTACGGCTGCCGCTCGCATAATGCAAAGCTCTTCGAACGAGTTGAGCACTCTGGTATCCGGTATGATATATAATGTAAACAAACGAACGCTAAGGACGCTACTACTTAATACCTTATAATTCCCTGGCTGACGTGGTATGCTTGTTGGCTGAGCGGTCTCATGCTAAGTCTAACGTACATTTGGGCATGTTTCGTTCCCAGCTTCAAGCGTCCTACCTGTCTAGCCACACTGAAGAGTCGTGATACAACGAAATCGTCTGTCAGTGGATGACAATATATTCATATATATATATATATATATATTAGCGTTTTTAGACTATAGATAATGGGGAGGCTGCGGTTTGAGAAACTCTTTATTCTAATGGAGATTTCTGTGCAACTGAAACTACCTAACTGCGGATGTCACAATTTACCCACCTATTTACGTTATTTTCTCATTGATTATCAAATTATCTTTGTTTCATCATAATTAACTTCTTTTTTTCTTTCAGTGATCCCATTAAAATCTGAATGAGTTTGATGTGCCTCAAAACAACCCGAACTGAAGTCTCCATGGAATAGTTGTTAACTTGCTGAACTTCGACATTCTAATAAGTAAGTTCAAAATCTAGTCGCTCTCTTTGTTTCACTTTCGTTTTAATATCATTGAGAAAAGTATCTTTTATCCCCCAGTTATGAGTTAAGTAACTCCATTTCTATCCTTTTACAGAGACGGCTTTAACATTAACCCACCAAGGTTGATATGCCATTAAGCGAAGAAAGCAACCAACCAAACAATCAAACCATCCAATATTATTGATACGTTTAAAATCCTGCAATGTGCATTATATATCACTGAGATAGAAGGGTTAACATATAATAGGATCTGGATAATTTGCATTCTTTTAATAAAACAATATTTACAAAATAATTACTAGGTATTATTGATTTCTGATATATTGTTTCATTGTCCATATTTACCAACCCCTCCGCTTGGAAAGGATATGACACAAAGTCAATTTTTAAGCGGAGTTTAACAGGTTTGAATTCAGAGTTTTCCTTCTCCTCGAATAGTTGCCTCACCAAAGCTGAAGAAACCAGTCTGCCCTACTATTTACCCATAGCTGGAGGGAGAATAATTGGATTCATACCTTTCCTAAGGGTATTAGTACAATGCGAAATGCAATCAGTCTCGTCCAGGATTTGAACTAGTGTCGCTGTGTTCATTTTCTTACGACGATAACCATTGCAGCACAGGCACCTCCTGCAATATTGTTTCATTGTCAAACGTATTAAAAGTACTTCTATGAATGTTTGATTTTATAGAGAATCAATTCAAAGAAATATGAATAAGTAAAATCATTCAACATGCGTTATTTTTTTTAGTTTTGCCAATCTTTTTCGTTTAATATGGTATTTTATTCTATTAAAGTAAATGTTAGAGACCAAAAACATTCATATTTTTTCTAGTATTCCTGTAGAACAAAAAATAAACAAATAATTTCATGAAATAATTGTCTAATCATAGATATTTGATATGATTTAAATATTTTTTTGTTTATATCGACACTTGGGGAGTAATAATAACGCTTCTGGATCCCTAATCTCATATCCCCCACTATCAAACCTTACAAGGTTCTATACGGTCTACAATTTCATTCTTTTATCCTCACTCTCAAAACTGTATTCACTTAAAACGTTTTATACGGTCTCCAGTTTCAAAGAATTTTATTTTAAAATATGACTCACCCATTTTTTAAAAATATTTTCACTTAATCAGAGAAATAAATTTGCTGCTTCCAATTCTTTTATGGATTTTTAACGATGATTTTTGGATAAATTAATATTTATATATTTTTTTAAAAAAAGGATATAGGAATATGAACGGAAGCAATAACTGAATGACAAAAATAATAAATACAAAATTATTAATATTTTGAGTCTATTTTCAAATTATTAAAACCAAGTTTTAGAAAGAAATGTTATGTATATTTAATAAGCCTTTTTTAAAATAAGGCGTTAAAAATTGTTTATATCAAAGTAAATACATTGAAGAGATTTACTAAAATAAAACGTAATAATATAAATTGTTTAGTGTAAAGATATAACAGTAATTTGTTCAATTATTTCTCATTAAACTGAATTATCGCAAGGGAAAATCAACTCATTTGTATAATTGTCTTATTCTTTAGATTTTGATGCCTTCATTTCAGATATTTTTGCGGTAGATTATAATATTTAAAAGGAAGTAAAACATGATTCGAAATACTTAATTTCTAATAAACCATGTTTTAAGAATCCCTCACCTACCGATCAAATTAAGTTGAATATGAATTTAATGCCTTTTTATAATTGACTTTCAATTTCCCTTAGTTGATAAGAACAACGTTATGAATGACTTCTTTTAACTTACCTATTGTAAAAGCGTGCACTTTTGGGGGCCTTAAAATTTACACGAATAACATCTTATTAATTATTGTATCTAAGAAATTGTATTTATTTTTGTCACATGAATATCTAGAAATGAATTTAGCTTGGAATCTTAATTATTGGTTTAATGCAACATTTTGATACCAGAGACTCATTATTTATCCTTTTCACTTTGGGCTCTGTAGTCTAACAAGCTCTATGCTTGAAGTGCCTCTCTCTTTCTCTCTCTCTCTCTCTATATATATATATAGATAGATAGATAGATAGATATATTGGAGGCACTTGTGTCGTAATGCTTAATGCCTTAGGAAATTGGCACAGGGACCTGAGTTCAAATATTGAACGAAGTTGAATTTCATACATCACTAATACTCTTGAAAAAGTTATGAAACTAACTATTAATCAATTTTCTATTAGTAAGACGACTGACTGGGCTTCTAAGCATTAGTGTGGTAACTGTTCTAGGAGAAGGTAAACTCTGAATTCAGACTTGTTAAATTCACCAGAAAAATTGACCTTATATCGCAACTGGCTCATGTAGAGATGTTTGGTCTCTCTCTCTCTCTCTCTCTCTATATATATATATATATAAAAGTAAGTAAAGTTAGCGACCATAGTCGAGGGTGACCCGAAGGCTCCCTTTTCGATAGCTACTACACCAAGGTGTAGGGGAGGGCGCTACTCCATTCCCAGGATTGCTCCACTTTACCCTTGAACCGTACCTTATAATGCTGAGTGTTAAGCAAGGTGGTATCAAGTTCCATTTTTAAAGTCTTTGGTATGACTCGACCTGGGATTGAACCCAGGTCTCCCGGGCCATTGGCGAACACTCTAACCGCTGGGCCAATATATATATATATATATATATATTTACGAGAATAATTAAATAGGTTTCAAGACTTTTTTTCGTATGGGCACTTTTATTCATAGTACACACATGAAACTCTAGTCCCCTTCGATGTACTCTCCTCCGACTGTAATGCACTTGTACCATTCCAACAAATTCTGGCAGGCTCCATGGAATTCTTCTTGTGTGAGCGTGTCAATGACCTTCGTCACAGCCTCTTTCATCTCCTCAATTGTCTCATAACGACAGCCTCTGAGCTTAGGGAATAAGCAAAAGTCACAGGGAGCAAGGTCTTGATTATAGGGAGGATGAGGAACTGTCTCGATTCTCATCTTGGTCAAATAGTCTTTGACAAGGACAGAGTTGTGGACTGGTGCATACCATTGACCCGATTTGAAGAGTGCTGGCCTCTTCCCTAGGAATCTCTCCCTGAACATCCTTAAAACCTCCACTGAGTAACCCCTAACCATAACCCTAACACTAACCCTTTGGCCAATCAACTCTGGTGTATTGATTTTCATACTCCTCCTACACCTCTCATCATCCCTCATAGACTGCCTGATTTCCTTGAATCTCTTAAGCCACTCAAAATCTGATGCTCGATTCATGCAAGATTCTCCAAAAGCAGTCTGAAGCATTCCATACGTTTCTGTGGCATTTTTTCCAAGTTTAAAAGAGAATTTTATTACATATCATTCTTCCTCATGTCCATATTGCATTTTTGAAATTCACCTGCTGTGACAATCATACTTTAGTATGGTGTATTCCAATTCCTGCTGTAGCTAATCATTTAACGCGAAATCATAAATATTGGTCAGTCATCTCATATGATGGATAGCAATAACATACTGAATTTTCAAGAGTCTACACTATTTTTAAATGCTGGCACAAAAAAGTCTGGAAACTTATTGAAGGCACCACGCATATATGTATATATATATATACAGAGAGAGAGAGAGAGAGAGAGAGAGAGAGATAACATTATTTAATACTTTCTGTTGTCTTTCTGCATGTGCTGCATCATCCTGGTGATGCAGTGTTCATATATTAATTATTACTCTGGATCTTGAACTTAAATTTTATCCACCCTTTCGACTGAAGCTGTAGAATCTGCAGACTGCATCGTTACAGAAAAAGTGAGCGCCTTCCTCGCCAACGAGGTTACCTCTTGAAACTGGATTGAGACCTGTATTGATTAAGGACGGGATCATAGCGTTTGACTTGTTTGTGATTTTAGTGTTTTCCTAGTAGATTATTGAAATGTTCTTTTCCCTTGTGACGTATTTCTTCTTGGCTGGCAACTTTAATTTTGATCTTGTAAAGATCATTTACATTCTGTCATGCTGATTAGGATGGTATATCTTCTACCAAATTTCTGATTTTATTTATTTGGCCTTGAATATATTTTTCTACGTGTTTGTTAGCTCTGTTTGGACTTTCTTAATTTTCTACGCAATGGAATTTGTAGGATTTCATTTATTGAATAACGTGCCTATTTTCCAAACGACTAATGACTCCTATGGAACTCTACAAATAGCTCTTAATTTGGTCAGTATGTAGTCTGTTGCTGCTTCTATATGGGTTGTAACAATTTTTTTTTTGTTTTTTTGTTTTCGTAAGCGTTTCGGAATATGTATTTAGATGTCTCCTGTCGGATATAAAACATATTCTTTCAGTTAACATATTTATTGCGTAATCCAAACAGGAGAAATGTATTGAGAAACAAAGTCGACTCTACTACGTTCTAATGAACCATCATAAAGATTAGAAGGGATGATATTAGAGATGTTAATTTAACAATGGATGTTTAAAAATGCAAAAACTTCGGGATTTCACATCACTTTATCAAGTCTTGATGATGATTCATTAGAACAGAAACACAATAGTTTCTCATTAAATCTCTCCTTCTGATGGATTATCTTGTTATTAATTTTTGCACTATATTATGGGATTTTACTCCAATTTCTACTTTCATATTTATTGCTTATATCACTATTGGTAAATGACTACCTGTGATAATGTGTAGCTGAATTGTTTGTTTCTAATTTCTGCGTACACTCAGGCGTATATTTACCGCGACAATTCTGTGATTAGAAGATACTCTTCCCAAAGATGAGAATGTCACAATTTAGAATCGTATTTATCCTCTTCTTGTTAATGAGTATATAATATATCTGTACTTTGAAATTATTTGAGTAGGTGGAGGTCCATAATTTTCCCTCACTTTTTAGAAAAAAAATGGTGTTTAGATATGAAAGACTGTTTTCGAGTGAAATATCTATAAGATATTCACCATTTCTATTTGGAGAGTTTTGTAAGCAAATTTTCTAATTTCCTTCTTTGCCTATTTGTGCATTCATAACTCAATTGCTGATTAGAACATAATGATTTGAACTGTTTTGATTAAGGGAAGATAACTCGTCGTAGGAGGTCATAATACTCATTTCATCACTGTCATTGGTGGCGCTGCAGCCAAAGAGGATTGCTCAGCTGGGATTGCCATTAACTGTTGTACAGATGATTCTCGGTTGGGTTTGTATTTACTTTAAGGCACGAGGATAGAGAAGTATTCTTACAACTTCTATGTAGACATTGACAGAGTTTTTCTAAGCAGATTCAAAACAAATATCCAATCATTACTGGTATCTTGGTATTTTAATTCAAGTTCAGTCTGTTACTATGTTCTTGCATGCATATAATGTCTTTATTATTCCGTGATAGTTTTCATAAGTTTTAGTTAAATCAACTTATCTGTTTTAGCTTAATCGGGTGCATGGGGCTTACTTCATTCTATCATTACATTTAGACAATATTATTATGGCAAAGTAGATTCGGGATTTTCTGATGCTATTGAAATATTTTCCTTTCGGTGTATTTTTTTTTATTGATTTCTACCCACTTTCAGATATCTAGGGTCAGTTTTTATTCTCACCCTTTAACACAGGACTGGTGAATGGGAATAAGAATAGTGTAGAAGATATGTTGACTAGTGAGAAAAATAATAAACTTTTGATATTTGCAGGAAGTAGAACAAGTACATTTCACTGCCAGACAAAGTCAGAGTGATTTAGATACTACTTAATGCATTTACTAGTGGGATTTTTTATTTGCTTTTTTCTATTCCGGGTAGCAACAAAGATTTATTCCAAGTCTTAAATACCATATTTTTTATCTATTCATTTCTAATTTCTTTGCTTAATCTTTTAGAATATCTACCAACTTTTAGACTTTTTGTGTTGTATTTTTATCTGATTTTTTTCAAAACTTAACTCATGATATATATATATATATATATATATATATATATATATATGTGTGTGTGTGTGTGTGTGTGTGTGTGTGTGTGTGTGTGTGTGTGTGAACAAGAGTGAACATGATTTGGCATAAAATAAAGCATAAGGTTTGATTAGTCATATAATACACCCAAACCAAACCAAACCTAACTAAGATTTTTCGAAGTTGGTAAACGCCAAAAGTAACAATAACCTGGATTACGGATAGCCAAATCGATTCGAGACTAATTTCATTTTCACTGCTAGGCAAATCCAAGGATACCGTACCCAGGGAAATGCATATGTTAAAATGTCCTGTTTTTTTTTCAGTAATTCGGTTACAAATAGAGGCAAAGTTGTAACACACACACACACACACACACATATATATATATATATATATATATATATATATATGTGTGTGTGTGTGTGTGTGTGTGTGTGTGTGGTGGGGGTGAAGAGGTAAGAGAGGAATGTTGTATTTGTGGAAATATTGGCTTTCCTTTTATTTTCTCTGTTGGAATTGTCTGCTTGTGAAGTAATTTTAGGAAACAGCAAACATTGTTTTATTTTCTGGAACGAGTTCTATTTTAAGTAGACCTCGAAAACTCATTTTGAATTCAATATTTTTTTGAAGCAACAGCTTAAAACCCTACAGAGAACATTAATAAAATTAAGAAGAAAAAAACCCTAAGAAAGTAAGCAATTCACATTCAATCCACTTTCCCTGTCATATTTCCAGCAAACGTCAACGATTCTACTCTTAGGCTGCCACTTCCTTCCCTAACTCCTTATTTTTCCATTCTTTACCTCAATGGTTTCCTTACTAACCTTCAGCCTATGGTCCCTTTTCCCAATTCTCCCCTGCTTTTTAACTTCCGCCAACATCCCACCTTCCGTACATTTTCTTTTCGCCCGGGCAGCCTCTTTCGATTGGAGGCTGTCAGCATCATTTACATTCAAAGCCTGAAAGGCAAACTTGAAATCAGAGTGTAGGATCACAGGCGATCGTCTCCTGTCGTGGTGCTCTCCCCTTTTTGGGTTCATTTTTTTTCCCTTTTTTTCTAGCCGTATTACCAACTTTCTCTTTCAAACCTTATATTACTTTCTGTATTCCTGGCTCTGTCTTTCTTTCTCTCTCTCTTTAGCTCTCTCTCTTTCAACTTATCCAGCTCTTTATTTCCCACCCCGCGCCTGACGGGGTTTCCATTTGAAAATTAGCGTCATCAATCAAGTCGGAGGCAAATCAAATATCACGCCGCTTTCAAGTCCCTCCATCTTTTTCGACTTCTACTGACCCTTTCAGCCAAATCCATCTTCAATTTCTTTTTTTCTTCATTTAAATAGTTTCCCCTGTTTCTTTTTCCATGTGTTCCTTTTTTTTTCTTTCTTTTCTCTTTTCTAAATTCTTTCTTTCTCATTTTATGTCACATGTTTCAGTAATTTATATTTTACATTCTCCCATGTAATGATTTCTTTCTTTTTGCTATTTTCCCCCCTTTTTTATTCTTATATTTAATTTCTTTTGAAAACGCTTTGTTTCCCTTCATCTTTTTTTTTATTTTCCTTATTAGTTATTCTTTCATTCTCGTTTGTCTTATTTTTGATCCTATTATTACTTTGTTTCTTAACTTCGTCTCTGTGTATTTAATGAAGCATTTTTCCGTCGTTTGTTTAATTCCTCTTACTTTCTTTGTCTTTTCTTTCTTTTTCTGCTTTGTAGATATAATATTTTCATTCAGTCAGAAAACTGATCTTACAGACTATTCACAAAGTGAGCAATATCTTTTAGGGTGTCCCATTATTGTGGCCTTCAAGTTAAGAAATACATAACTATACCCATAATCATATCTCATTCCCTCTAACTCTCTCTCTCTCTCCCACTCTCTATATGTGTCTCTCTGTCTTTTATTTTTTTTATTCTCAATTAATCTAGATATATATGTATAAATGTGTACGCGGGTGAGTGACCTTGTATGTGTACATTAT
Source organism: Sepioteuthis lessoniana (assembly GCA_963585895.1). Lineage (NCBI taxonomy): Eukaryota > Metazoa > Mollusca > Cephalopoda > Myopsida > Loliginidae > Sepioteuthis > Sepioteuthis lessoniana. Next base: position 124,093,396 of record OY757909.1, on the reverse strand, counting down.
CAGCACACGTGTATATCACTTTCTCTATCTCTATGTCCGTCTCTCTCTCTATATGTATCATTTTTCTTCCTCTCTCGGTAACTCTCTCTCTATATATATATATATGTACATATATATATATATATATATATATATATATATATATATATATATTATGATTAAAATGTAACTCCAAAAGGATTTTAATCTGTAAAATACAGTGCTTTATGGCCCAAAATCGAAAATAATATTACATAAATTTCGTTTATGAAAGAAAAAAAATATCTGTACAAAAGACTCATGAATCTAGTTTTCATGTTACTGCTGTCAAATTCAGCAGACATCAGGCAAATCGATACTAGTTCACCTGGGAATCAACAACGAGAAACTCACACTCATATGTTTTCTGTTTTTATTGTATTTTACGTTTGAATATATATATATATATATATATATATATATATATATATATATATATATATATATAACGGAGATATGGTTTCACAAGTGTTCTGCATCATAGGATATTGTTATTAAATGGATATTAAATTACAATAAATGTTCAAAATATGATGGCCATTTTACGAGTATACTATTGTTCAGGCCTTCAAGCGAAGAAATAGATCACACAATCCTCTTTAGCACAGACACACACTCTCCCTTTCTCTCTTTTTATATATATATATTGCTCAAATCGTTGAGCTATCAAATTTATATATATATATATATATATATATATATATATATATATATATATATATATATATACAACCATTGCTCTAATTCAAACCATAAGTCAAAACCACATCGCACTTTCTGTGGGTAAACTGGAGGCAGGTTCTGTTTAGTTTGGAGCTTTGGCCCCAGTGTCCGAATAATCAGCAAAAAGAATTCAAACGCAAATCCTGTCCAAAAGTCCTTGGATGTGAAAATACAGTTCACATAGCGATGTTTTTACGTCAAGAGTTTACACAGTGTAAACAAGTAACCTGAGCTGATAGCGTCTGCTGCAGAACATAATATAGACATCATTGAAACTAGTCGACAAATTCACCTACCTAGGAAGCAGCGTCTCATCAACCGAGAAAGACATCGACACACGACTGACGAAGGCATGGACAGCTATCGATAGGCTCTCGATCATATGGAAGTCGGACCTAACTGATAAAATGAAACGCAGTTTCTTCCAGGCAGCGGTTGTGTCGATACTGCTATATGGATGCACCACATGGACGCTTACGAAGCGGCTGGAGAAGAGGCTGGACGGAAATTACACAAGAATGTTGAGAGCAGTATTAAACAAGTCCTGGCGACAACACCCCACGAGACTCCAACTATACGGACACTTGCCCCCCATCACAAAAACTATACAAGTTCGACGAACCAGACACGCAGGACACTGCTGGAGAAGCAAGGACGAGCTCATAAGCGATGTACTCCTGTGGACCCCCACTCATGGATGTGCAAGAGTGGGACGACCAGCACGAACTTACATACAGCAGCTATGTGAGGACACGTGATGTAACCCTGAAGACCTGCCGGAGGCGATGAATGATAGGGAGAGATGGCGAGAGACGGTCAGGGATATCCGCGCAGGCTGCGCGACATGATGATGATGATGATGATTTATCTAAGAACATAGTCACTACCTTAGAGAACTAGAAATAAAATTCCATGATACTAATAATGAAAAGACGTTTTTCTCAGTATTTGCTTGAAAAAACTCGGTCCATGCCTTCTTTGTGGGTGTAGGAATTCTTCTCAGTCCACGTGCCTTAAAATCACTAAATAGTGAAAATAAACCTAGATTGAAGTGTGCTTTATTTAATTGTAACCTTGGCATAACAATCAACTCTTGCTACAATTCCACAAATGCCAGTAATCTCCTTCTACTACGAGTTATCTTTCCTTGTCCATCACATTCCCAGTCACAATCATTGGTGGAGAAATGAATGCTCAAATAGCCAAAGTCGAAAACAACATATTTGGCTTTTAGAGATAATCTAACAGAAATGGGGGATAACAGAAGTTTCACTCGAAAACAGGCTAACATGCTTTAATATTAAATTCGTTAAAAGGAGAGAAATCTATGGACCTACACGCACCCAAACAATGCTAAAGTACAGCTAGATTATATACTCATAAACAAGAAGTGAATAAATAACACTGAACTTTAAAGCATATTCCTTTTCCGAAAGAGCATCCCCTGTTCAAATAAACGTCATAGCAAAGATACATCTGAATCTACACAGGAATGAGAATAAAACTTACATGTTCAGACTGGTCCTTACTTAACAATATAGATATAAGCAATAAATGTACGGTAACTGTGTGAAAAAAATCGATACTCTACAGGTAGTATCTGAAATATATACTCCGAATGGCGAATATGAAAATTTTGTCCACATGGAAGCGGCGACAGAGTGCTTACCGACTAACCCAATATCAATATATTCAATGGGAAGCACTTGTATTTAGGAAAAAAAGAGAAAAATGTGAAAATCACCCTTCCGTAATAAAATAAACCCAACAAATGCCAACACCCCGAAATTAAAAAAAGCCGAAAAAGAACTAACATATATAAAAAAAGAATAAAAATAATACAATCAAGGTCAGATCAATAAAAAAGAGATAGTTGGTAGATGATAGTCAATTACAAATAGGATCGTTGTAATGGAAGTGAGCAGAAGGAAGAGCACCTTGAGAGCTTGACTAAAAGCTGTCTGCCAAGAAGAACGAATTCATGTGTTGAAGGAACATTTCAAGAATCTGCTTTGAAACCCCCAAAAGACACTGATACGTTTAGTAAAAGAATTATTAAGGGAAAATATACACAGTTTACAGAAAAAGAACTGAACGGAGTACTGACGAAAATTAAAAGCAGAAAAGTTATAGGCCTCGACGGAATACCACAAGAAATATGGAAGAGAAATATATTTGATGACTTCAGTCTATTATGCAACACTGTATATGCAAAGAGGGAAGAGGGAGCAAATACTTCTAGCATATGTTCTCACCAAAGAAACTGTTACAGCCGTAATGATTCCCAATAGAAACCCATAATTAAAGATTTACTTATCAGAAGACTTGGACATCTTCAGCATTGTTGCCGGAGTTTTGCAAAGAGATCATCATTATCATCTTGTCATGCCATCAGCACAGAAATCCCTGACCCTCTCTCGCAACCCCTATCTATCGTCCATCGCTTCCGGCACGTCCTCAGACTACATTCCACATCTACACAGAGCTGCTGCCTGCAAGTTCGAACTGGTCGCACTGGCTTTACTCGGCCATGTGAAGGGGTCCACAAGAGTACATCAGTTATGAGCTCGTCTCTAGTTCTCCAGCAGTGTCCCGCATATCTGGTTCGTATAATTTTGATAGTTTTCGTGATTTGAGGTAGGTGGCAGTATAGCTGCTGCTTTGTGGGATGTTGCTTCCAGGACAATATTGCTCGCAGCGTTCTTGTGTAGTTACCGTCAAGCTTTTACTCAATCCGTTTAGTCAGCGTCCATGTTGTGCATCAATATATTAGTCATGTGCGTAGAAGACCTATTGATAAAATCAAATAAAACGGTTTCAAGCTACAAAGGAAAGAAGCAGAAGCTACCCTGCTAGGAGATATTTTAGCCCTATATTTGTTTAAAATATGGATAAACTACAAACTTTTATCATCGATAGCTCTAATAAAAGAAAATGGCTTTGCGCTAAAAAGTGGCAATAAGAAGACGATAATCCGAGGGAACTATTACAGAGAAGCACAATGCAATTTTTTTTTCACGCACATATACGTAATAAAGCAAATTCATTGCTGCATAATAAGGATTAGGCAGCAAGAAGCATTGACCTATACGTGAACGTAATTAAAACGGAGTAGACGTGTTTAAACGAAAAGAAGCCTTTTCCACTCTAAGTGGCGGTCTACTGAAATTTGTACAAGTTCACATACCTCGGCAGGAGTGTCTAATCAACTGAAATTGAAAGTAATATATGCATGGATTGCTATCAATAAGCTAACGATCATATGGAAGTCTGATATATCCAATAAAATAGAATTGGGTTTCTTCCAAGCTGTGTCTGTGCCAATGCTGTTGTACAGATGCACCTCACAGATGCTAACGAAATTAATTGAAAAAAAAGCTAAAAGGGAACAAGAATGCGACGATTCATATTGAACAAATCCAGGAAGCAACACCCCACGAAACAATAGCTGTACAGCAATTCCCCCCCCCCTTTTTAAAAAAACATTTCAGTAAGACAAACAATATATGCAGGGCATTGCTAGAGAAGCAGGGATGAACTCAGAAAAAAAACATTATTCTCAGGAGTCCTACTCATGAATATGACAGTGCTGGCCAGCCAGCCAGAACTTATCTACATCAGTACAGTGCAGACCCAGGATGTTGTTTCTAAGATCTGCCGATGTATGATAGGGACGGATGGAGTGAGAGAGTCAGGGAAATTCATGATGGCAGTGCGTCTTGATGATGATTTATACATATAAATATATATAAATTGGGTTACTCAACAGTAGTGAGCACTATATATATATATATATATATATATATATATATATATAAGTTCGCCAGCCGTGTCGACAACAACTCGAACGCTTCCTTTTCAATAGCTACTACACCGAAGTGTACGGTTGGGTCCTACTCCTTTCCCTGTATTGCTCCACTTACCCGTGACCAGTACCTTGTAATGCTGAGTTGGTATAGAATCCCGGTCTTCCGGACCCCTGGTGAACACTTTAAGCATTATCCTAATATATATATATATATATATATATATATATATATATATATATATATATATATGATAGTAAGAGAAATAAAGAGAATGAGAGGATGAGAAACAGCGAGAGATGATGTTCCCCATTATTGGATATTGTAATTAAATAAATATTAAGTAACAATTGTTGTTAAAAAAATGTTGGCCAAACTCTTAGCGAATCTGTCCTTATGTCTTCACATTTACCAATGATTATCCCATATAATTACCGTCTCTCAGCCAAATTTTAGAGGATCCCTGGAGACAAAATTAAGCGGCTTCACGTCAGTAAATCATTATACCAATCAACTGGATGGGAACTTTCAATGCAATGTCATTTTTTTTACATTGGTATATGAATTTTGAGAATAGCGACCTCATCAAAAACAGGCCAGAATTATACAACACAACGCTATTGTCCATTGTATTAAATGTTTTCTTCTGTTTGTTAAATACTAACCTCTTTTTTCTACTCCAATATATATATATATATATATATATATATATATATATATATATATATGTGTGTGTGTGTGTGTGTGTGTGTGTGTGTGTGTTTACATATATATTTGCAAATAGTTCTATCTGGAATATTGCATGCTATAACAGGCGGAACTGCAAGACAACCGTATGTTCTCAAACACTTTGATATATAATCGAGAACTTTGTCAGTAAACAAACATGCTCAGCCTAAGCCCTTTCTTTCCACTCTTTTTTTAATAATACAAAATTCAACGACTAAACGCCACATTATCAACTATTTTTTCAGTGTCAGCAATAAACATTTCTCATTGAATTAGTCTCTAACCCATATAAGTTAATTAAGTCCTCAACAACGTACGTCGGTGGCAATAGAAAGGAATAAATTATGAAATGAGCCTACCATATAATCTAATCATAACTTGTGGGCACTGTTGGTTCCGAATCGTGTTGGTACGTAACGTTGCAGTATAACATGTACGTATAGACGAATAAATTCAACCCGATTCTCCCTAGAATTGCGTGTTTCACGAAAAAAAAAACCAAAAAAAAACTTAGTCATTTGTAATGTGTTCGATTATTAGGAGATGTCCAGTGATTTCCGATGTCTATCTAATTACCTGACAAAATCAAGTCAACTAAAGTTGTCTTCTTCAAAGTAAATTTAATCAAAACATTTTAGAAAATCAATGACTCTAAGTTTGATCTTCTCTTGATATTAAATTACGATAGCTAAACGTTTGAAGAATTTTCTTCGCTTTTTCTTCTTTTAAAACAATATTTAGACCAATATAATTTTTAGATACCCTTGCATTGTTTAAACTTATGAGCGAATGCATGGATTGCTATCAATAAGCTAACGATCATATGGAAGTCTGATATATCCAATAAAATAGAATTGGGTTTCTTCCAAGCTGTGTCAATACTGTTGTACGGATGCACCTAACAGATGCTAACGAAATTAATAGAAAAAACAGCTAAACGGGAACAAGAATGCGACGATTTATATTGAACAAAACCAGGAACCAACACCCCACGAAAAAACTGCTGTACGGCAACTTTCCTCCTTTTCAGAAAAAAACATCCCTGTATGACAAACAAGATATGTGGGAAACTGCATAGAGAAGCAGGGACGAACTCATGGACAAGAGCATTGTGTTGTATTATTCTGGCCTATTTTCTATGAAGTAGCAATTCTCAAAATTCATATACCAATGTAAAAAATGACGTTGTATTAAATGTTTTCATCCAGTTGATTGGCATCTAAATCTAATGACTTGAAGCCGCTTATGAGCGGAAGCATTGTTTTAATTCCATTTTTTTTTAAATATTATTTCCATTTTTTCCCCTGATTTCTACTTTCTTCTTCTCCAGATTTTTTACAGTTGACTTCACATTTTCTTTTTTATTTCATATAGATGTGTTCTATTGGTTAGTTTGTCGTACTTCAACTCATATTGGGTCATTAAAAGTGAAAGTCAGTCATTTTCAAACAATTATATGGTTTCAAGAAAGTAACTATTTATTTGCATGCAGTAAAAGGTATCAAGTATTCTTTTCTAATACAAATAACTTCCATACAATTATACAGTTTCAAGTATTCGTATAAAATAGTGCAAGTATTCCTATCCAATACAACTATTTTTTACACGTATCTATTCTACCCATAGATGGAACCCTAACAGATAATACAACGTCGTGTCAATGTGTAAGTGGGGTTCATGACAACAAAGGGTTTCTCAACACGCCCCAGAGCATAAGAAGTGAGATTACGTTTTCTGGAGCATTTTAGAGACATATCCAGAATACTCATTTTAATAGGGTTTTTTTCTCCACTGGTGGATACAATCGACATATACTAAAATGATATTAGGAATTCCTCTTTAGCTTTTCTGTATTATTTATAAGACATTCCCATGTTATACTGTATTATATATAATTTCGTACGTCTTTTTATCTAAAAATGTTGTGGTCCGTTTTAGCTATTTTCTTTAATAGCTATTCTTGTTCCTTATCATATTCTATTTCCTTCGGATATATTTTGCTTTCATTTTCTTATATTTCCAACTCTTTTTCCCCTTTGCGATTTTTTCTTTCTTTTTATCTCTTTCGGGGCTTTCCATCTAACTTTCGCTTATGAATATACTCTATCGCTACATTTCTTCCGCTTGTGTCGTCTTCACTCATATGAGTCCAGCATATTGAGCTTGAAGGCTCGGTAAGATAGTGACGGCTGAACGAACGGAGCAGTCGACCAGGCGACAGGCGACAGGCAGACATCGGGGGTGTACGAGAGACTAAGAATTTGGTGTTACTGGTAGATTAAGGGGTTGCTTGCCTTTCTGCTTGCCTGACCCTTTGAGATTCTTCCTTGCAAATGTGGCTCGACCTCCCTTCGACTCGGGCCCAGTCTTGACGCTTTTACCGAATTTGTCGATTCTGCTGAGTTTACGAAAAGACGTCTCTTTTGTAATCACCTGAGAATCTCTCTTATGAAGCGAATTTTGTTCACCTTAATGCAATGTTCTTTAAATAGTAAATGCTTATGATCAACTGGAAAATAAGCAAGCGACTAATATTTGACTATACACATAAATAGTAAATGTACAAATGAGAATCTTTCCAGGAAAATAAAATCCATAAAATTATATGGATTTATAAAATAAAAAACGCATCATCCAATACAGCTCAAAAGACAAGGTCTTTTTGTGATAAACAAGAAATGAACGTGTTTAAACCCTGAGATTTGACATAAAAATATATCACATGATCATTATCATCGTCATCGTCATCAAGTAATTCTGATAACCCCGGATCCATGTGATTCTCTCTCTCTCTCTCTCTCTCTCTCTCTCTCTCTCTCTCTCTCTCTCTCTCTCTCTCTCTCTCTCTCTCTCTCTCTCTCTTTCCGTCCATTCTAATCAGCTATCTCTCTTGGTAAGTAATCTAGACTGCATCAAGAGTCCGCAGAAAGTTGGTGTATGTAAATCTTGGCCGGTCGGCCAACGCTGGTGTGTCCAAGTGTTGGAGTCCACGGGAGCTAAAAGCATATTTTTCTTGTGGACTCCAGCTGTGTCAAGTATATCTTGTTCCCTTTACTTGGAAGGTCCCTAAGATAAGAATTAAGTAGCCGTACAACTACTGTTTTTTGAGGTTCTACTTACAGGATTTGTTCAAAACAGCACGTAGCGTCCTTATGTTATTCTCACCTATGTCTTTCTCGATGGTTTTCATTTGAGTCCAGATGGTATATCCACACAGCATTACTGACACAGCCACATTCACTTCTACTGCTTGGAAGAAATCCCATTTTGTTCTATTTGAGAGACGATCAGTGTATATACGAGGATCATTAAATAGGTTTCCAAACTATTTTCGTATGGGCACTTTTATTGATAGTACACACATGAAGCTCTAGTCCCCTTCGATGTAATCTCCTCCGGCAGCAATGCACTTGTTGTACCGTTCCAACAACGTCTGCCACGCCGCAGTGAAGTCCTCTTGTGTGAGCGTGTCAATGACCTTCGTCACAGCCTCTTTCGTCTCCTCAATTGTCTCACAACAACAGCCTCTGGGCTTAGGGAATAACCAAAAGCCACAGGGAGCAAGGTCTGGACTATAAGGAGGCTGAGAAACTGGCTTGATGCCCATCGTGGTCAAATAGTCTGTGACAAGGATGGGGTTGAGGAATGGTGTATTGTCCTGGTGGAAATGCCACTGACCCGATTTGAAGAGTGGTGGCCTCTTCTGACGGAATCTCTTGCTGAACTCCCTTAAAACCTCAACATAGTAGCTCTAACCCTAACCCTTTGACCAATCAACTCTGGTGTATAGACTTCCTTACTTCTCTCAATATCCCTCACAGACTGCCTGCCTTCTTAGAATCTCTTATGCCACTCAGAAACCGATGCTCGATTCATGCAAGATGGTCGAAAAGCAGTCTGAAGCATTCCATACGTTTCTGTGGCTTTTTTTTTTCAAAGTTTTAAACAAAATTTTATTGCATATCGTTCTTCTAAAATGTCCTCACGTCCAGATTGCATTTTTGAAATTCACCTGCTGTGACAATCAGACTATAATAGGGTGTATTCCCATTCCTGCAGTAGTTATTCATTTGAATCTGAAATCATAATATTTGGTCAGTCATCTCATAAGATGTATAGCAATAACATACTGAATTTCCAAGAGTCTACGACAATGTTAAATACCTGTACAAAAAATCTGGAAACTTATTGAATGCACCACGTATATATATATATATATATATATATATAATGTCAAAACGGTTCTATTCTAAACAACTCAGTTTACCATAAATACGCAGTTTAAATGCCCAAACCATTAAACTCAAACCACGGTTTAATTTTATCTAACCCATTTATAGGGCCCTTATCAGGTACTACCACGCTGGGCCAGAGGAGACCTGGGAGTGAAAGCAACGAAGGGGTACTCCGCATTCCCCAAAGCTCCAGCATTACTGGAGCTTCACCATCAGATTGTTTAGTGTCATAACTAGGACATTCGTCGAGGGGGTCTTACCCCTCTGCATATGTGCTGGCTGTGTATTCTTCAGCTCCAGCCGACTGGGCTAATAAGAGGCCGGTAACAAATTCTACGTATTCATTACTTGGAATATATCTTTCAGGTTTCTCCTGAAATGAATCAATTTTGTTGCTTACATTTACTGTATATTGATTGCGTATATTCCTATTGACATGTAAGGACCTGTCATATCGTGATGATTTATTTGTTTGTTCCTTGTTGGTGTATAGATTCAAGAGAATCGTTGTTGATACACTTCTACAATTAGAAGACACTCCTTCAAATAAAGAGTATGTCTTACAGTTCATAGAGCTGGTTAATCGATTCGTCCTTATAAATTTAAATTCTAACAATGCTTTAGAGTTATATGGATCGGTGTAAGTCCATAGTTTTTTGATTCTGTGAAATATCTGTGTTCGAGAGAAAACTTTGTTCGATATTCTACACTTCTGTTTGAAGTGGTGTGAACATCTAATCTATTACCTTCACCATCATTTATATGAGTATTCAAATCTCCACAAATGAATCATTGCGTTGTGTTTAGGAATGTGTCTAGCAAGAGAAGTTAATTCTTTATAGAAGTTGATGACGTCCGTTTCATCCCGTACAATTGTCAGACGGAGGCATTAGAGGATTATTGGACTGGAGTCCTCAGTAAGTATAGCACACACCATTTTCAGTTTGATTTTCTCACTGCTATTTAGGGATTTGAATACCCGTGGAAGAATTCCTATATCTCCAATGGCGGTTTGACAGAGTTCGTTCATGCAGATTCTGACACAAATGTCCATTCATTACCCGATTTATGTTATTTTAGTTCCTGTTCGCTCTGATAATATCTATTTTCGTGCACGGATATTATGTCTATGTTCGTTTCAGTTTCCAACACGATTAGCACGGGTAACTAGTTGATGGTATTCAATATTCTAACATTGAAAGTTGCGATGTTGTAAGTATTAATGCCTCTAAGAAAATTTGTTTTGAGTTCTGGAATTGATTTTTGAACCCTGTGATAAGATTTCGAACCTCAACAGAATTCACCGCTTGTTCAACTGCGTGAAGGGTAAAGTAGTTTGGGCGTTTGGTTTGAATATGTGTCATGGAAATCTTTCGGTGGTTAACTAGACGTTAAACTTACCGATGAGTAGAAGTAGTTTCCTGACTGATATAATTTGATCCAGGCCATTCATCAGGTGAAGAACTCCGTTGACCAGCTATTAGATTAATTCACTTTGCTTCACATCTACTAAACTGCATCTCATGGTTTCCTGTACTAAAAGCTTGTGTGAGTCATCTAACACTTCCTGTCACTGGAATCAGATTGCATGAGGAAAAATAAGGCAAGATACTAGAATGATTATAGAAGCCATATGATTGATTATTTCGGAGTTTGAGCTCTCCTATTTTACCACCCTTTTTTTGTTTCTGATCTTTACATCTGTGGTACGACAATTGACAAGTTTGATAATGAAAATTTTATTTAAAAAACGTGTGTAATTTTTCTAAGGTTTCATGTAGTTAAATGTCCTACTATCACGTTTTTTTTTTTAATCAGGTATAGTGGGGTCAACTTGTTTCTTCAATTCTCGAATAGCCAACATTATCATGTATTTCAGGTTCCACTTATTTCTTCATTTCTTGTGTAGACAATAATATCATATCTTGTGGGTTCAGCGTATTTCTTCATTTGATGTGTAGTCAACATTATGAGGTATTTCAGGTTCAACATATTTCTTCATTTATTGTGTTGTCAATATCATCTGGATTCGTAATTTTATGATGGTATTGTCATCTTAAGCTAAATCCTTCTTTAAAATTCTAGCAATATGAGATTTTGAACCATTTTTACTTAAAGTTTATAGAGTTACACTTCCGGGGTGGTGTTGGAATGTAATGATAACTTACTTCCACACAGATGAGAGACTTATTTATGTGTATACATACTTCCGGTCAGCTGCGTCGTCTGTTAACGTACCTCCTTACTTTACAAAGTTAAGTCAATGAAATAAAAACTTTACCGGCCTGGGTTGTTAAACACAAAAAAAAGGCTCTTTCTTAAGCGTCAGCCATTAATAAAAGAAAAATTATATCTTGTTCTGGCACGTTTTCATCTTGAATTCAGAACGTACTTTCGTTTACAGTTGGAGGAGGAGTATATCGGATTTTAAGTTTTGGTTGCCTACAAAGTATTAAATTTATATTGTGACACATTGTATTTTGGATTATGAAACCAGTTTTAATGTATGAAAAATATTAAACAATAAAAAATAAACAATGAATTGTTTTAAAATTCCGAACAATTTTTATTTCTGACTCAATTGAGGGGGCTTTAATTTCAAGTAATGAAATCCTCAATCCCTTTCCACTAAACTTTAGGTGATGAACTAAATTTTTTTTTACGGGTTTACTGAAATGAAATTTTTGCTGGCTGAAAAACTCTTTCTTTAGCGTTGACCTTTGATGGCGTAGACAGGAAATTAAGTATAAGATAGAAAAAAATCTTAAGAAGATTTTAAAATTATTATCACATAGTTAAAATAAATAAAAGCTAAAAGGTAGATGAATAGGTGAACTCTGGATGAGAGTTAAAATAAAATGTTGTGCAATATGGCGACAGTAACGCAGTAATCACTGCAAGAGGACTGGGAACAATCCCAGACATTCCGCATTTTTACCTGATTTTTATTTCCTCAATTTTTTTAAATTTCCGTTAACCTCGAAAAATTATATTTTCATTTATTTAGAAAATCGATCTCCTAGACGATTCACAAACGAAGAGAGTTGAATTAATCCCGAGTGCTCCTTTATTCTGGTCTGCTAGCTCAGACACAGATAACTGTACACACAATGATCTCTCTCTCTCTCTCACTCTCTCTCCCCTCTCTTTCTATCTCTGTGTCTGTCTCTGTGTCTGTCTCTCTCTTTATATATATATATATATATATATATATATATATATATATATATATATATATATATATATATATATACGTTGTGAATTCAACAGGTTTCCAGACTTTTTTGTACAGGCATTTAACATTGACGTAGACTCCTGAAAATTCAGTATGTTATTGCTATACAACTTATGCGATGACAGGCAAATGTTTATGATTTCAGGTTCAAATGAACAGCTACAGCACAAATAGGAATACACACTACTAAAGCCTGATTGTCACAGCTGGTGAATTTCTAAAATTCAATCTAGACGTGAGGACACTTTAGAAGAACGATATGTAATAAAATTCTGTTTTAAACTTGGAAAAAATGCCACAGGAACGTATGGGTTGCTTCAGACTGCTTTTGGAGCATCTTGCATGAGTTGAGCATCAGTTTTTAAGTGGTATAAGAGATTCAACGAAGGCAGGCAGTCTGTGAGGGATGATGAGAGGTGTGGGAAGAGTAAGGAAGTCAATACACCAGAATTGATTGGCCAAAGGGTTAGGGTTAGTGTTAAGGTTATTATACTGAGGTTTTAATGGAGATTCCTTGGGATGAGGCCAGCACTCTTGAAATCGGGTCAGTGGCATTTCCACCAGGACAATACACAGTCCACAACTCCATCCTTGTCACAGACTATTTGAGAAAGATGGGCATCAAGACAGTTCCTCAGCCTCCCTATAGTCCAGACCTTGTTCCATGTGACTTTTGGTTAATCCCTAAGCCCAGAGGCTGTCGGTATGAGACAATTGAGAAGATGATAGAGGCTGTGACGAAGGTCATTGACACGTTTACACAAGAGGACTTCAGTGGGGCCTGGCTGAAGTTTTTGGAACGTTACAACAAGTGCATCGCAACCGGAGGAGATTACATCGAAAGGGACTAGAGTTTAATGTGTGTACTATCAATAAAAGTCTCCATACAAGAAAAGTCTGGAAACGTATTTAATGATCCTCGTATACATATATATATTATATATATATATATATATATATATATATAATATATATATATATATATATATATATATATATATAATTAACTGTTTTTCATACTAACAAGTATTGATGTAAAAAGACCCTCGAAAAGCTGTAAATTTTTGTATATATATTTTTGCATTTACTGACCGATCGATGCTTAGTCACTAGTTTAAAAATTTCTTTGAGATTTGCAAACAATATTATTTGACTTGCCACCAAAAATTTGAAAAATCAAAATCCAAAATAATCTTCTCCTTCTTTGATTGTTTAAGTTATATTATTCAACCAATTAGAATCACAGATAAATCATTAACTTTTTAATCTCATTGTGAGCTTATGAATAAGCGATAAAATGAATAAATCTTTAGTAGGTTTATAGATTAATTCCCCTGTTGATGAAAAATTCAAGCTTCATCCATGTCCATATTAACGCATAATTATATTTTCTCTCATTCATAGAGACACACGCTGACAAAGGCCTATTACACACGCAAAATATCAACTTGACTTGGACAATCACAACCTGTTACATTCCATGCACGATATCATAAAAGATATCATAAAAGATATTGTAATAATATTTACGCTCAAATGAATTGTATCTTTTATTAGAAGAAAATACATATTAAATGAATATTCAGATGTTTAGACTGGATATTTTGAAAAGCGCTAAGCATGGATTTTTATTCTTAAATAATCTACCCTGATATTTCACATTCACTCTAATCTCATCTAACTTTATGGGAACCTTTTTATGCAGTAAATAACTAAGATACTTGCTATTCTTGTATTTATAGAGTTAGGCTGTTCGTGTTATTATAATATGAAGTCCATGTATGTTTTTGTTGTGACCAAATTATTTAGAAAATTGTTTTAACGGAAACTTTCCAGTCATAAAGAACTTTGCCTGATCATGAAAGCAAGATTGAAAGAATAGATTTTGACACCGAGTTTTGAGTTCTGGGTAAGTTTGTGTATCTCACTGGAACTGAAAATTTTAAGATCTTACACACACCATATCAATTACCTTATTTTTTACTCTTTTGATATCAAATGGAACAAGTATTAAATTAACAGTACCTTGAATCACTTATCAGACAAAAAGAGAAATAAAAAAAATGGCGTTTCCTGATTATTTACTAGTAAATATGAATTTGAACAAAAAATCAAAAAAGAAGGAATTACGATTAAATACTAATGATTATTTATTTCCCCTTTTTCATATTATTAATCTATTTTCTTTTCAATGTAATAAAGAAATTGATGGGAAATAAGACGATTTTAATTCTTGTTTTTGTTTTGTGTAATCTGCTAATGAATGAAAAATGTATTTAATTTCTTAAAAACCGTGTGATTATTAATCATTGTTTGTATTAATTATAAATTTTACATTCTTAGTAATAACATGAACAACAACAACAACAACAATAATAATAATAATAATAATAATAATAATAATAATAATACAACTCTATGGGTGCTTTAAAAGACTAAAAAACGACATTTCACACGAGAAAACCTAGATGTGGCTAGAAAAGGAAACTTTAAAAGAGAAACATATTCTCTCCTAATAGCGGAACAAAACAACACCATAAGAATCAATCATATCGAAGCGAAAATAGATAAGTCGCAATAAAATAGCAAATATAGGGAATGCGGTGACAGAGATGAAACCATCAATCACATAATAACCGAATGCAGCAAATTAATACTGACGGAGTATAAGACGAGACACGACTTGTAAGGCAAGGGGATCCACTGGGAGATGTGTAAGAAATTTAAATTTGGCCATTCGAACAAATGGTATATTCACAGCCCAGAATCTGTCCCAGAGAATGACACACATAAACTCCTATGGGACTTTGACGTACACACAGATCACATAATCTCGTCCAGACGACCAGACATTATAATAATCAACAAAAAAGAGAACTTGAAAAACTGCGGACTTCGCTGTCCCAGCTGATCACTGAATAAAACTGAAAGAAAGTGATAAGAAGGTTAAGGATCTCAAACTTGCTTGGGATTTGAAAAGATAAGATATGGAGCATGAAACTGACAATTTTACCAATCGTGATTGGTGCTTTTGGTACAGTCCCCAAATGATTATTAAAGGGACAAGAGGACGAGTGGAGACCATCCAAATTACAGCATTACTCAGAACGGCTAGAATACTGACAAGAGTCATGGAGACGTGAGGAGAATTGCGGTCTCTCAAACTCCAGTGAGAAATCAACAGCAAAAACCGATGAGAAAACCTCTCATGATAATAAAAGCATTTTCAGAGGAAATAACCCTGAAATAATTTCCGCCGCCAACAGATAGCAAAAGGAATAAAAAGAAAAGAAAAAAAAAGAAAGACGACGGAATGCGATGCACAGGACTCTAACAAATGTATGTATTGAGTTCATAATTTCGTCTTTGTCCTAACTATCTTGAAAATATCGTGTTTGCTTTTGTTATTATATTCTATTGTTGTCAGTAAGTTTACAGTTTTTAAAATTTACTGTTTAAAGAAAGGAAGTAAATAGAACTACGTCAGAGGGATAGTGGTGAAATCCTATGAAGCTATACATATTTAAAGTATAAATATAGACAGTTTCGAAAACGCTACGAATATATACATTTAATAAGTAAAGATAAAAATAATAAGTGACAGGAATTTACCTAAGTGAACCAGAGCGACAGGAGAAATACTATATATGGATCAACACATAATCAACAAGAGTAAAACAAGACGCAAAAATCTAGCTATGGAGTGGATTGACTACAAAATGGCCAAAGACATGATTCCCCGAAGTTGGATAATACACTTTCTCAAAATGAACAAGATATCAGAGGGAGTTATAAACTTTATCGAGAAAACCATGGCAACATGGAAAATAGAATTGACAGCAGGATGGAAAAGCTTTGCTGAGGAAAATGTCCAGAGAGGTATATTCCAGGGAGAATCACTATCACAGTTATTATTTGAAATAGCGAAGATGCCACAAAACCACATACTCAAGAAATGCACAGTCGGGCACAAACTAAGTAAAGTGTATGAAGAGATCAATCACCTGATGTACATGGACATCAAACTGTTTGCCAAAATTCAAAAAGAATAGGAAACTCTTATACAGGTGGTGTGAATATACAGTCAGGTATAGGGATGGAATTTAGCATAGGAAATTGCATTATGCTAATAATGAAAAGCGTCAAACAACGCCTGACGGACGGAGTGGAACTCCCAAATCTAGAAAAAATTATGACCCACGGAAAAAAAGAAACCGACAAATACATAGTGATATTGAAAGATGGCACTATCAAATATGTGGAGATTAAATAAAAAAGATAAAAAGAGACAATCTCAGGAGATAAAATAACCAAGCCATAGAGCAAAAACCTTATGAATTTCGAATTTTTCTCGTGTCAGATTTCGCTTGTGCCAACGTTTAAAGTTTGGTAAGTATGAGTCAGCACTCATTTGCGTAACCAGCTGAGTTATGAGTGGAAGTGAATATGCAAAACTGAGGGAAGAGATTTTGTGGTCATTGAGATATTCCATTAGGCGCACATGGTTAAGTCCATTCTTTGGACAGTGATTGGTTGCTAATCCATGAATATATATATATATATATATATATATATATATATATATATATATATATATATATATATATATATATATACCGGCTTGCTTCAGTAATGTATTGATTTACACCAGGTTTTATTTTTGTCTAACAGCTGGACGCTTGCTGTGACAGCTAAGCCGGTAAGTGTTGTTATTATTGCTGTTTATTCTGCATGTTAGAGCAGTGACTTTTAAAATAAAAAGGATAAATACTTGGGCTGTTGCCCTCGTAATATACTCGAGATCAATCTTGAAGGGGATTAGAGAACTTTAACAAATGGACCAGAGAACAAGAAAAAAATGACTATGAATAAGGCTTTATATCACTGAGATGACGAAGAGTGATTACAGCCACTAGAACTAATACTGACAAAAAGAGGATCAACCGAAAATAAATCGAAAGCAAAAACGAGAAGAAAAAAACTGTATGAACATTTTAATCGATTAACAAGTGACATCTCAAATGAGAAAACGTGCACATAGCTATAAGATAGAAACCTCAAGCGAGAAACTGAATCTCTTTTCGTAGCAAATGAAAACAACGATATAAGGACCAATTATATCAAATCAAGAATAGATAAGACGCAACAAAATAGAAAGTGTAGGTCAAAGAGAGGAAACGATCAATCACATAATAAGCAAACTAGCACACAAAGAGTATAAGACTAGATAAGAATGGGTGAGTAATGTGATCAATTGGGAATTGCGCAGGAAAGTGAAATATGACTATACGAAAAAATGCTATATAAGTATAGTTGGCGACCGGAGTCGAGAGGGACCTGAAGGTTCTCTTTTCAACAGCTACTACATCGAGGCGTAGAGGAGAGTGTTACTCTCATAGAGAATGAGACGCACAAACTTCTTCGTGATTTTGAGATTCAAATGGATCACCTAATCTCGACTAGACGACCAGAACAATGACAGTCACAGAAAAAAAAAGAAAGAAAAAGGAGATCTTCCCGAATTGTGGACTTTGTTTTTCCTACTGAATACAAAGTAAAATTGAAAGAAAGTGAAAAGAAAGATAAGAACCTTGGCCTTGCTAGAAAATTGAAAAATATGTGAAACATGAAATTGGTGGTTATACCAGTTGTAATTGGTTGTCTCAGTACAATCACCAAAGGCTGGGTACAAAAACTGGGAGACTGGAAAATAAGGGGGCTAGTGGAGACCATCCAAAAGTCGGGATTATAAAAATAGGCTTGAAAACTGAGAAGAGACCAAGAGACTTAAGGAGACTTGCTCAAACTTCAGTGAGAAACCACCGTCTAGCGCTGATGTGAAAAAATCTCAAAGAAGTAAAATAAGAATCATTTTAATATAGCTAGTGTTGGTGTGAAAAACTCTCAAATGAATCAGAAAAAATAATGGATATATTTCCTTTATAAATACATCAGTTGATAATCAGTTTTATTTTTAAGACCTTATTAAGTAATGATTGAAATTATATTTTGTTTTATTTCAGAAAAAAAACTTCGTGGAAAGATCTTTTTTTTAATCTGCAACTGCTCAATCCATTTATTGATTTTCATATAATAAAATCTATTCATGAATGGAATAACATCTTTCTTATATAGATAAGTCAAGGAAATCGAATCAGAAAACAAACTTTAAAAGTAAATTTCTCCATGCAAAAATTTTTAAAAAGTATTCATAATAGAAAAACGAAAAGTGTTAATCATTACTCCATTTAAACTTTTATTATCTTTAAAAAAATCTACATGGAAAACATTTTTATGAAGATTACTCAAAATGTAGCACCAAAGTTCACCCTTCATTATAGTTATTCTTTCAGGAATGGCGCACGTGATTAAATTGGAAATCAAATATAATTAGATGCCTAAAAAAATGTTTTGTCCATATTTTCAACCCTATTAGGTAAAAAGCAAAACAAAGAGAAAATACGCACATAGTTAAATCACTTTATATATATATATATATATATATATATATATATATATATATATATATATATATGCAAAAGGTTTATGTATAACTTTTAAAGAAATGATTTTTAAGATAGCAACGATAAAATTCTTCGACGTCTTCTAATTTACATTTTGTTGGTTAAGGAACGAAAGGAAACACTATTTTGATGTAAATTTTATTAAAATCAAATTCTAATCAAAAGTAAATTAGTAAAATCAATAAAGAAAAATGAATTAATCAATAGATTAATTCATAAGAAATAAGTTTTGTAAATTTTTATTATGATATGTGATATAATTTTCTCCACCTTGTCATTATATATAGATATATACTTAAGTCATAAGTATTTATCGATATGAGAACCTACTGTTCATAAGTATGAGATTAAAATGGTTTAAGTATTACAATCACGTAAAGATTTGACAAAAAAATCTGATTGTGAAGCAAAATATTTGATAAATTCTTCGGGGAAGACTCGCGAAACTATGATGACTACTGACGCTATACAACAGGCACCAGACTGTCATAAATGCTGGTACATGCTTCTTTCTGTGTAATGAGAAATTACAAGTGTTGTGTGCTTGCGTGATTTGAGTCAGATTTCTAATATTTGAATGTGTAGAAATTTGAACTTGTCAGAGAAAATAACATGAAATGATAAAGACAGTAAGTGAAGACGAGAATCGATAAATAGAAGCAAATATAATGAGAGTGAGAGGTTGGCAATTTGCCGAATGACTATTAGATAAAATGATTGATTCTCTAATAGCGTGATTGAGTGTTCCGATTTACATAAATGGATATATACGACTATATGGATGTGCTTATCTATCCTCACACCCTCATATCTACACAGATTCACTTTTGCACCGGACTTAGAGAAACTCATAGAAAGCTTCTCTCACCAATTAACTTACTAGTTTACAAAGTGAGATCCTCACAGGGGTCCTACTAATGGTATCTTGTGCTATCGACTTATATAATATAAAGGAATTTGAGTTCTCACGTTGATCGCTCACACTCATCAGGGTCAGACACACACACACACACACACACACACACACACACATGCAAAGTAATGGTCTTCAGTGGGCAGTCACCCAACACTAAGATGGCACCACTCTCTACTCTTTAAATAATAGGACCATGTTGTCTGAAGCGCCCTAAAATACGAAGCGAGAGATGTGACTACTTCTCGTCCTTACCAAGATGTATGTATATGCATTCCCAATAAAATTTGATTTTGATTCCAGTCATCTCTCTTCAGTAGGACGATAAGTTATATGTAAATATGGGCAAGGAATCTTCCGTAATGTTTACTTTGTCACGGAGACCAGGTTGCAAATACCAATGGGCATTGATTGCCCTCCTACTTCTATTGTTACCTAAGTAAAATCTACTTATCTATGCCTCGTGTTTGCTACTGAACTGTATTTTGTGCGTGGATTCAATGTCTGATTTTGAGAGGGAATAGATACACCCATTCGTAGGAATTACCCCAAGAACAACTCTGATTGGAGTGGTAGCATCTATTAAGGTCCCATCTATAGGTCAAATATTTCTATTTGGAAAAGTAGGCTTAATGGGTAGATTGTTCGTTAATTGTCCGGGAGACCGCGGTTCAATCCCAGTTCGAGTCATACCAAAAATTCAAAAAATTGTACTTGATAACTCCTTGCTTAACACTCAGCATTATAAGTTTCAAATCAAGGGTAAAGTGGAGTAATCCAGGGACTAACGAATTAACACCTTCTCTTACACCTTGGTGTAATAACTATTGAAGTGGAAGCCTTCGGGTCACCCTCGACTACGGCTGCCAAATTAACTTTATATAAATGTGTGAAAATTACCAGTATGAGATAAGAGAAATTAAAACCGTAAAACGGTACGAAAACTATTTGTGATTGTTATTGGAAGATAGAATTGTTTACAAATTATTTTATTAGTTGTTTGAAACTATGTTGTTGCTTGCAAAAATAACTTAGGCATTAGATTAAGCAAATACATTTTACATGCCGTAGAACCACCGAATCGTTTTACAAAGCAAGTAGGATTTAACTTGGTAGTTTTAGTTTACATTTACACAGAGTCCTCTATCACGAAGAGAATGTGCAGTTTAATGTTGGTCTGAACTCAGCTATTTACAAAAAATAGATTCTACATTTAAAACTGGTATTTACGAAAGAGCAAAGAAAAAAAGTACCCTAAAGTACACCTATGAAACGTCCAGAAAACTAAAGAAAATTCCCCAAGAGATTCCTAATTAACAACATGAAAATAAATTCTGTGCACAAGGAACACTTAAGACAGCACGATGATTTCCGTCGTGTATCTTCCGAAAAAAGGAAGACATTTTATCCTGTCGGATATGTATACCATATTCGCCCATTTCTGAAACAAACTCTTATCAATTTTCGACAACATATCTCCTGTCCTCATCAAATGCGCAAAAGTACAAAACATAAACAATAAAAAAAATATTACAAAAAAATAAGGAATTAATAAAGATAGAAAGCTTAAATTTTAACCGACGCAGTACATATCCCAAATATATAAACAAATGAAATATTTAGAAAGATGTCCTTTGCAATTCCTTATCTTGATTAGATTTCATCTTTGCGAAATAAATTGCAATTCTGAAGCTATCACTAAAATGAAACATGTCATTTTAATTCAACTTTCTAAGTTTTCTTCATTTCTTATATATATATATATATATATATATATATATATATATATATATATATATAACAAAGATAAGACTTAGCTGATAATTATGTTTGATGATTATGTGGTCTACTGCACTTGCACAGTCCTCTTTTTCATTAGAAAAAATCACCAGAAAGTATTGGGTCCATTTATTATTAAGATTTTCCTCTTGCTTGCTTTGGTGTCTTGGCATCATCAATTTATTATAAGCGTTCATATGTGTATAAATATTCCTTTAAATTCAGCAAACTTCAAAAATTCAAGATAATTTTGCTCAGACATCGTATATAAATATAAAATATATTTGTACATTCATACTTATCTATATATATATATATATATATTTATACGTATATATATATATATATATATATATTCCAGCATAAAATCTTGAAAATGATACATAAAGAAAGGCTAAAAGAAGTCGACGCTTCTGCAGTCCTTGAATATTTTTGCTGAAAAAAGAAGAGTATAAAACCGCTATCAAGAAGATAAAATAATGATTGATCGACTCCCGAAATGGCTTTCCTAGCGGAGACGAAAGAGAAGAGTCAAGAACGAAAGAAAAGCAATGCAGAATGGATACATAAAAAATATTCATAAAACGAAAATGTAAGCAAAAATAGAAGATTAATCCTCGACATTCGTGACAAATTATGACAGCATGTTGCAATTCTACTTGTTGAAGTGTACTTTTTTTAGTTGATATTTTTTGTTTCGCCTTATTAAAAACGCCTCATCAAATTACCCGCTGAAATAGAGAGAGTATTTGAAAAGAGTGTTACACCAATAGGATGTAGCCAATTAGACTTTATCAATAGTCCGATTAGACTGAGATACAAAGGTTTGAGAAACTTCTTTAAACTTATATTTACTCACTGAACTCAGTTACGGCTTTTTAAAAAATTGAATAGTTTCCCATTTCTGTAAACTGTAACTACAACGACATTCTAAATTGAAATACAACAATTACCACAAACATTACTGCTAATATTGTTCATAATTTTAAATTCCAAGGTGAATTATATTCATTCTTTAATAAAAACAAAATAATAAAAATCATAAAAGCCTCAACATTTTCACTTGCTGTTTCATAATAGATCGGTGAGACCTATTTTTTTTTAATATCTTGCGGAATATTTAAATTCGGTTTTAATTCGTTAAACTAATGGAAAAATACAGGGGTAACGAGTTTGATGGACAGCCGTTGAACTCCAAAGACCTGCTGTCATTCAGACTATAGTAAAAATTCATTAGTTAAAGCTGATGTAAAAACATTCAAGGAGAAATCATCATTGTCATTATCATCAACAACAACAACAACAATAATACTACCCCCGTTGTAATATAATCGGGACCATTCTTGAAGTGGACAAGAGAATGACTTCAAAAAAGAACCAGAGGACAAGAAAACTAATGATGATGCACATGTTTTATGTAAGAGAGAATACATACACAGACTATATGTGTCAAGAAAAAGAAGGAAGAGGAATCGGTAACATTGAAGATTGTCTGGATGCATCAATCAGAAGAGTTGAGGACTGCATCAAAAATAACAAAGAAAGGCAAAATACAGCGACTAGAAATAGCACAGATAGCATAAAGATCAACAGAACAACAGCAACTAGGAGAAACACCTGAGATGAAAAACATATTTATGGATATTTCAAGCGACACGAGAAGACATGGAAATGGCTTAGAAAGGGAACTTTAAAGAAAAAACGAATCTCTTCCAGTAGCAGCACAAAAAATGCCATAAAGACTCACTGTGTTAAAGAGAAAATAGATAAGACGCAACAGAATAGCAAGTGTAGGTTATGTGGTGAAAAGCGATTTCAGTAAACTAGAACAAAAGAAGTACAAGACTAGGCATGACTGGGTGGGAAAGGTGATCACCTGGGAATTGTGCAAAAAATTAAGATTTGACCATACTACTAAATGGTATATGCACACACCATCCTGGAAAGTGAGACACACAAAGTTCACCGTGAATTTGAGATACAAACAGATCACCCAATTCTAGCCAGAAGATCAGACCAAACGATAATTAACAAACGTAGTTATAATTAACATAAAAAAGAGAACCTGCCAAATAGTGAACTTTGCTGTCATTCTGAAAATCAAAGGAAAGAAAAGAAAGTTAGATAAGTACTTGGAACTTGTCCGAGAACTAAATCCGTTATGGATCATGACGTTAACGGTGATAAAAAATATTGCTGCTGCACTCGTAATGGTCTCCAAAGGTAAGGGGGCTATGAGTTTGAAATCGGAAGACTAGTTTAGATCATCCAAACAACCGCATTGTTAAGATTGGCTAGGCTACCAAGAAGAACCCTAGCGACTTGAGGAGAGTTGCTGTCATTCAGACGCCTGTGAAAGACAAGTAGCAAACGCTAGGGTTAAAAACTTCAAAAGAGTATAATAATATATACATAGATCAACTTAAACTATTTGCAAAAATTAAAAAGAACAGGAGACTTTGATATGAATAAAAAAATATACAGCCGGCATTCAGAGATTTGATATTGAAAAATACGCTATGCTCATAAGGAAAAGTGGGTACTACTGTACAAACGTGTGTACAAACAAAAGGAGGAATAGGTCTGCCAGATCAAGAAGGAATCAAGACGTTTATAGCGAGTAAAAAGTACAAGTACTGAGAAATATTGGAAATGGGCACCATCAAAGAACCGAAGATGAAAAAAAAAAGGGAAGGAGTACCTCAAATAAATGAGACATCTCGAAATCGAACTCTGCTGCAATTGAAATCTCATTGAAGAGGTAAAAACATGGACAGTTCCCTTTGGAAGATACCCGGGACAATTCTTGAAATGGAAAAGGAGAGAACTTAGACAAATCGACCAGAGAACAAGAATGTTGATGTCTTTTCATTAGACCTTACACCCAAGAGATGCCTGGGTCAAACTATATGTCAAGAAAAGAAGGAAGAGGATTCTCTAGCACTGAATATTACGTAGATGCAACAAAACAAGGACTCGAAGTCTACATAAAACATAAAGAAATATAAGTTACAGAAGACAATAACAGCATTGGCAATATAGAAACAAAAAGAAAAACAAAAAAAATCGAAAGACAAAATGGAATGAAAAACAACCGTATGGATACTTCAAATGACCAACTAGTGAAATTGAACTTTATAAGACATAGAAATGGCGATAAAAAGGGCACGGCTATCTCGAAACAGAATCTCTTCGAATAGTAGCATTAAAACTCCATTTTAAGCAATTATATAAAAGCGAACATTATAAATCCGTAAGAAAATAACAAGTAAAGGTGATAAGAAGACAAAGATGAAGCAGTTACATTTATAATGAGCGAATGCAGCAAACTAGCACAAAGAAGTACAAGTCTGGGTTGGAAAGGTAATCCACTTGGAATTATGTGAGAAATTTGATCATACTATCAAATAGTATATGCTTAAACTAGAGTTTGACCAAGAGAATAAGTTGTATAAAATACTCTGGGACTAATCACCATATTCTGGCGAAAAAGGGAAAAAAATCGAGACCTAGGATTAATTATTCAGAAAAAAAAGAACTTGCCATCTAATGGAAAATCCGATTCACCTGATCACTGAGTAAAAATAAATGAAACCAAAAAGACATACAGATACTTGAACCTTGCTGGAGAACTATGAAAGGTGTGAAAGATGAGTGTGACGGTGATACTAACTGTAGCTGCTGTGGTTGGAACAGTTCCCAAGGGCTTGGAAAAGGGACTGTAGAAAAGAAAATCAGAGAAAGAAACATGACCATCCAGATTTCAGTATTGCTAAGATCAACTGGAATACCCAGAAGACTCCCGGATACCTGAAAAGACTTGCTATCACTCAGACTCCACTGAAAGACCACCAGCTAACAGTAGTGGGGAAAAGCTCATGAGTACAAAATAATAAAAACCCAGACAACAGAACAAAAAAAAAAAAAAACTATGATGATGCATAATGCTAACACTCGAAACAGGATGTACACAGACTATCTGTGACAATAAAGAAGAAATAAGACACGTCGGCAGTAAGATATGTGTGAACAAGACAACCCATGGGCTTCAAGAGTATACAAACAAGACTTAAGAAAGATTAATCACATCAGTCAAAGATAACAAAAAAATGAAATAGGAATAAAACAGCAAAAAATAAATAAATAAATAAATAAATAAAAACAAGTTAATAAACTAAGAAAACAAATATGGGTCGTAAAAAACCAGAACAAACCAACTTTATGGACACGTCAGAAGACAAACGAAGAATATTACACACGAAATAAGCTGGACATGGAAACAAAGATAAAACTTATGGAATGATCCAGAATCAAAATTAATGACAGCCCAAAATAACACCAGAATAACTAATTGATAAAAGCTAGGACAAATAATAGCAATGGTAGATTATATATATATATATATAGAGAGAGAGAGAGAGAGAAAGAGAAAGAGAGAGAGAGAGAGGCGATTAACATACTTAATCAAAATAGAGCAACCATGATTGGGTAGTGAAAGTGATCGACAAGGATTTGTGCACATTACTAAAATTTGAGTATCGAAACAAAAAGTCCCAGCACAAACCAGAAACCGCCCTTGAAAACACGACAAATAAAATCCTCTAAGACTTTGAGATAAGAACATATTATTGAATTTTGGAGAGAAGATCAGACCAAGTTATGGAAAATAAGAATAAATGAAATTGACAAATCGAAGACTTGGCTTTTTTCAGCAGGTCGCTCAGATAAAATAAAGGAAAATGAAGATTTCTATAATATCGCTATATTGCCATGAATTAAAAATATTTTAGAATATGAAAGTAACAACAATACCAATCATAGCCAGAGCACTGGAAAAAGACCAAAAACTTTGAAGCAGAATTCTAGAAATAAAATTCCGAAGAAGAATTGAGACTATCCAAATTTCAGCACTGCTAAAATCTTCACTAAAGCTTGATTTTAAATTTTGATTAATTAGAAAAAACAACATTTGTTACTTGTGTAAAAATCTCTCAAAGAGTAAAATAAACAATCCTTAAATAGAGAATTTGAATACAGAAAACGATTCTTTTTCCTTTTTGGAATTATTTAAAATAAAGGAAAATGCCAAGATTATTTGGTTTGGTTTGGTTTGTTGGGTTGTATGGCATATCAACCTTTGTAGGTTATTCAACAGCAAATCCATTTTTATGTTAATTATCAGTTCTATTTAAAACAATTCAGTTTAGCATAAGTACACAGTTTAATTGTCAAAAACATTTCTATTTCAAACTATTCAAGCAGTCATATATAACAATTGAGTTTAGTATAAGTACAGTTTCAATGTCAAAAACAGTTCTATTTGAAATAATTCAGTTTATCATAAGCACGCAGTTCAAATGTAAGTACGGTTTAATTGTCAAAAAACATTTCTATTTCAAGCTATTCAGTTTAATCAAACAATTCAGTTTAGTATAAGTATGCCGTTAATTCTATTTAACCCATACATAGGACCAGAGTGGACCTGGGAGATATGGCAATAAAGGGGTAATCCGCATTCCCTAAAGTTCCCGCATCACTGGAACCTCACCATCAGATTGTTTAGTGTCATATCTAGGACACTCGTTGGTGGGGGTCTTACCCCTCTGCAGAGAAGCAGTCGGTGAATTCTACAGCCCCAGCCGACTGGGCAAAATATTTTTTTTGAATATCTATCAAACAAGAGGCTTCGTTTCTTTTTGTATTGGCATATCAAACTTCGTGGATTATTTAATCTTAAATCCATCGTTTTAGAATAGCGTTAGTGTTGAAGAGGATAAGAGGATTTATAATTTTCCCAAATGTATTGGTGCAAAAGTAATCGCAATAGCGCGACAACTGCCATGTCACATTCCAGCATTTTAGCCGCTGAGAATCCCCACACGCAAGATTGCCAAGTCGGCTGGGACTGTTGAATATACCAACTTCATCTCTGCAGAGGGATAAGACCACCAAAACGAGTGTCCTGGGCAGGACACTAAACAATCTGATGGTAACGTTCCAATTATCCTGGATCTTTTGGGAATGTGGAGCACTCTTCATTGCCATTACTTCCAGGTCCACTCAGACCAAAAGTGGTAGCACCGGATAGAGCCCTATCTATGGGTTAAATAGAACCAAACCGTGTACGTATGCTAAACTGAATTGTTTTAAATGAAACTGTTTTTGACATTGAAACTGTACTTACGATAAACTGTATTGTTTAAAATAAAACTGTTTCGAAATTTGGCTGAGTGTAAACAAAATCTATTTTTATACTAAACTGAACTGTTTGAAATAGAACTGTTTGAATAACCTGAATAGCTTGAAATAGAAATGTTTTTGACAAACTGTGTACTCATGCTCAACTGAACTGTTTGAAATAAAACTGATTATTTGTATAAAAATAGATCTGGCATTAAATAACCTACAATAGTTGATATGCCATAAAATCTAAACAACAACAACAACAACATGCAAGAGAACCAATATTACCTCTCATGTACAAAGTAAAGAGTAAAGTGAAAAAGTTTATTTTTTCATTGCTGTGTTGTTTAGCAAATTGAGACAAAATTTGGATAAATATTGGCTCTTTGTGCAAGAATTGCAGGAAATTTGGTAGAATAATGCGAATCTAATGCTCAGAAGGAACGTGGCATTTAGGGAAGTGGTAGCATAAATTGGCAATTCTTAAAAACACTACAGATAGCAACAGATAGCTATAATAATCAGGAGAGTGGCGGGCATATGTGAAAACTTGTTCTTTCTTTATTCCAAATAAGTAGGATTTTCTGCATAGAATTTATATAACAGAAGATAATTAAAGTTATTTAGCCATGATGTATAATTAAACAAAGGGATTAGTTTATTTGCTTTACCAACAAATTACCAATGCGTGAATGAAGGTAAAATGTTTGTTCTTTTAAACATAGCATACACGCACATTTATCTTTGACAATTCATGTTATCGATAATATTACAGCGACTTGTTTATCCAGCTCGTTATTACAGAACTGGCGGAATTTTGTTTCGTTTTTTCTTCAAGGAAAATACAACCTATTGACTCGTGATCATTTATGTTCAAGGTGGTCACGTTGTGAAAATCAAGAATTACGGAACGTTTGTTAGAATTCAGCAGGAAAACATGGTCATTTCACGAAGATAAGCCTTTTAATGCACTCATTATAGCTTCTGATGTGATACTAGGATCTAGCCTTTAATGTGATCGTTATAACTTCTGACGTGATACACAAAAATGGCGTTTAATATACCCGTAATTAAATCTGATGAAAGACATAATTAGAGTTTCTCGTATTGACTTCTAGCATGATACAAAGAATTAGCGTTTAACAAACCCGTTATGATTTCATCAGTGATAAACAGGATTAGCGTTTAATGTACACGTTATCACTTCTAACGTGTTTCAGCGGTTATAACGGGTACATTAAACGCCAAAAAAAATTAGCGTTCAGTGTGCTCATTATCACATGTGAATTGATTCACCGAATCACCGTTTAATGTACCACTTCTGACGTTTACAGTAGCCATAATAAATTCTGACGTTAAACACAGAACCCTTTAAGAAATGTTATATTACGACACCATTTTAGAAGTTTAAGCGGAAAACTATGTTTTCATCTTATTTTACTTTTGTCAAAATAGTGACATCAAAACTATTTAAAGTGTATTTTGCTAGCAACCATTTACAGAAAATTAGTGCTCTAAAAGCTGCCATAGCTGTATCGTTTCGGGAGGTGTTTCAAATTTTTAAAAACATTGTGTTTCCTTCATATATCTCTTGTCAATTTGTTTAGCTCTGACACACCATTTTTGCTTTTTGTTTTTTATCAACCCAAGACGAAGTCCTCCTAAATTTACACTTCTCATGTGTTTATACTAGTAAAGTAACAAGATTACAGGAAACAGAGCTGTTGAAAAGCACAAATAGAACACTATTCAATCATGACAACGTGAAGGGGATCTGAAAACAAATAGAAAATAAATAAACAAGTTTTGTATTAAGAGCTATCCATTCTAAAAGCCGACGACTTTCTGCGAAAGAAGATCCTTTGGTGCGGTCTCCAGTTTGGGTCTAAGATTCAATGCTGATAATCACAAGGAAAGAAAACTGTTGGCATTTGCCAAAGAGAAAGGCAGCGAGGAAAAAAAAGAAGAGGGAGACAGAGACACTGAGAGAATTAGATTTGTTGGCTGGAACCATTACATTTTAAGTAGGTTATGGAAAAGAGTTGGATCCTGCCACGCCTACTCGAAAAAATGAAAATATAGGTAGCTCATTATTCTGACAGATATACTATCTGAGTATAATAGTGTGCGTCTGTATGTTTGTGTGTATTCATATATTTTTGCGTTTGTTATTGTGGGTGTATATGTGTGTGTGTGTGTGAGAGAGAGAGAGAGAGAGAGAGAGAGAGAGAGAGAGAGAGAGAGAGAGAATGAGATATTACCAGATAGAAAACTAAAAGTCTGTCAGTTCAATTTCAGGTCTAATCATACCAAAGACTCAAAAATGCTATTTGATGCCTCCTTGCTAAACACTCAGCATTATACATTACGTATCAAGGCTAAGTAGAGCAATCAAAGGAAAAGAGTACGGTCTCTCCGTT
Organism: Sepioteuthis lessoniana; assembly: GCA_963585895.1. Classification (NCBI taxonomy): domain Eukaryota; kingdom Metazoa; phylum Mollusca; class Cephalopoda; order Myopsida; family Loliginidae; genus Sepioteuthis; species Sepioteuthis lessoniana. The sequence continues at coordinate 124,062,831 of OY757909.1, read as the reverse complement.
ACTCCTCGGTGTAGTAGCTATTGAAAAGGGAACCTTCTGGTCGCCCTCGACTACGGCGAACCTATATAGCGAGTGTGGCCGTGTGTGTTTGTTTGTTGTGTGTATTCATCTTTGTGTGTGTGTGTGTGTTGTGTGTGTGTGTGTGTGTGTGTGTTTCTTTATGTGAGAGCTCGTGAGTGTGAAAGACAGACTGATAGAGAGAGGAAGGGAAATATATATATATATATATATATATATATATATATATATATATATATATATATATATATATATATATATATATTGCTTAAACGGTAGAAACGGTAGCAATGAAAGAAAAAAGTGAAAGGTAGAAAGAAAGTTATAATTAAAAAATCATAAGTTCGAGCTAGAATGAGAGAAATACAAAGAAGAAAATTAGTGGGAGAAGTCTATATATATATATATAGAGAGAGAGAGGTAGAATATTTCCGAGGAAGAAAGCATAAGTGTGATTGAGACAAACACAGATACAGAAAGAGAAATAAAGGAGACAATAGGAATTATAGAAAGAACTTTGTCAGTAAAAGGTACGTGTTTTCTGACAGAAAGTGGGAAATTGAATGAAGAAATTTAGACAGACTGCCGCACAAACAGAAATAACTCTTTGAAAAAAAGTCATGATTTACTGAAATAAAAGAGTAAACAATGAAAGAAAAAAAAACAAACAATCGGAAGAAATGATCCAGAGATGTTGATAGAGAATTTGAAGCAGTCAGAGACAAAGGCAAAAATAGATAGAGAAAGCTCGCGACGTACACAAAAACTGCAAAGTACAGAGATATACTGCGATAAAAGTAAATGCTTGACAATGATTGAAAGGAAGAGAATATCAGATAATTCAAAAGAAATTTTCTTATAAATATTTGTAATGCGTAGATTAGTTAGTCTGGCTCGTGGTCAGTAAATCCGCTGACTAAAATTGATCAGAAACTGATATATTTACTTATAAAATGCGTTAATACACTGACTGAATTCTTGTCTCTTAGACATGCATTTCAGCATTTGTCAGTTTAAGACATCTGACAGATTATTGCCGAAGTTAGTTCCTGTACATATTTAAAGAAATGCATGGAGCAAAATTTGGGAAATATGGTGCACCCAAATTGGGATTCGAAATCTTCGTTTCGAACTCATCGATTTCTAACATAAGTGTAAATATAGAGATTGGAATAATTACAGAACATCGGTTGAGTACAACACAAAGACACATAAGATGATAAAACATTATACAATTATAACAGAGGGGAAGACGATTAGTACTCTATGACGATCAGTTTTAAAATGCAAATTGTACCTAATATAAATTACCTCCAATCTTTCTAATGACAAAAATGTGTTTTCGATAAGTTATATGTTTTTTTTTTCTTGACTCAGAGATGTTTTTAAATGTTTTTAATATGAATAACTTTAAAACAGTTTTTAAAAGAATTTGAAATGATATAACATCTACTCATGGATATTTGACACTGTTTTATTCTGTCGTAAAAAGTTGCGAACATTTTTATAAGGAAAACAAGCGTGTTTATCTGAAAAGAGTTAAAATATTCATTAAAAAAACGAATAATAGTTTTAGTGGCTCGTTTTTCTTACGTGAGGAAAATGCATATTTCTAACAGCCAGTAGCGGTCTGTGATTGATCCAAGCAAGAAGATTAAACGCTGTTTTTCTAAGCAGCCAATTGCTTACAACTTGAATGTTCAGGTAACTCCATTTTCTCAATATGTTTGCCTTTGATTTCACTTCGTAAAATACTAAACTAAGTAAAGATCGAATCTAAAAAAAAAACAAGAAATAAAAATTCGTGTAAGGAACTGAGAAGAAAACGAAAGGTAAATATCGGAAGTTCCATATACACCTCCAATAAAACAGTCTCAAAGCAAGCAAAGACAGAAAAATATTGAAATCGGTTTTGACAGCGACATGTTCATTATAACAAGTACATACCCAATCCCTTTTCTACAATCAAATTTCAAGCAGAGTAAGGCTGGTTAGAATTCATAGATTTCATTCAAGACTGGTTGCTGTACTAGATAACCAAGTTAGCCCTACATTTGCTCATAGATGGAGCGAGAAAATATTAGTTCATGCCTTCCTCTAGGCTATTAGCATGAATTAAATCGCAGATAGCCGCGCCAAGGATTTGAACTCGAGTCACCAGTTCCGTTCACTACAATAATAAGCGTGGTTCCTAACATGGTCGGACAGTCATGGCAAATCAACTCACTTGTAAATTAACCTGCAAAATGTACTTGGGTTGATATGTTCAATATGCTTTTAAGTAACGCTGAGAAAGATCATATAAGAATATTGTTTTCCAACAATATATACAACCAATTTTGTTCATTCATCATTATCATTATATAATGGCTTAGAAGAAAGCAATAACACAGAAATGAATGGAAAGGAAAAGAAATTGTAATAACGAATAGATACTACGCTATTTTGATTACATACACACGCGCGTGCGCACACACACACGCACACGCACACACACACACAAACACACACGTACATGTATGTAAAGAGAGAGGAAGAGAAAAATAAAGAGAGAGAGAGAGAGATAGAGAGAGAAGAGAATCCCAGTGTCATAATGACTAAAGTGCTGGACTGCAACCTCGAAGAAAGCAAGTTCAAACTCCAGTCATGCTATTACATTCACTTTCTGACGAATGACTTTGAGAGAACTATTAAAGTTCTTCATTCATATGATATGGGTTATTAAATATCACTTCTCTTCTTTTATGATATCATCGGCTTTAAATTCCCCACAAGGAAATCAAACAACTTATAAATATTTAAACGAAAGAACAGTACCATATATATATATATATATATATATATATATATATATATATATAATAGGTGCATACGATAAGTTTCTAGACTTTTTTCGTACGGGCATCTATAATTATCATAGACTCTTGAAAATTCAGCATGTCATTGCTATACATCTTATGAGATGACTGACCAATTTTTATGATTTCAGGTTCAAATCAACAGCTACAGCAGGAATCGGAATACACCCTACTAAAACCTGATTGTCACAGCTGGTGAATTTAAAAAATGCAATCTGGACGTGAGTACACTTCAGAAGAACGATATGCAATAAAATTCTGTTTTAAACTTGGAAAAAACGCAACAGAAACGTATAGAATGTTTCAGACTGCTTTTCGACCATCTTGCATAAATCGAGCATCAGTTTTTTCTTGGCATATGAGATTCAAGGATGCCTATACGAAAAATGTCTGGAAACTTATCGTATGCGCCTCGTATTTGCTATTACTGTCCAGTATGATGTGCACCTCTCTCTCTCTCTCTCTCTCTCTCTCTCTCTCTCGTATTAACGAATCTTAATATTCATGAGTTTTTACGCACAGAGTGATTTAAATACCTAGACATAAAGGATAAAATTCATATTCTGAATGAATTTATTAGTAATAATTTTATTAGCAGTAATAATTTCAATCAATATCTTCAACATATCTGACATCTTCAACATGGTGTTTGTTATTAGCTATCCATAATTCTACGCTGTGTTCGAGATTCATTGGACCTGGACAGACTCCCGCCGCAGTTCCGATGATCATAGCATATTCTTAAATGATGTGTTTCTTAAGAGTATTCACATCTGTGATTTTTAGCGACGACACTTTGTACTTAATCATTATCCAGAAGGAGAAATCAAGCGGATCAATATCTAACGAGGATGGAGCGCACTCCACTCTTCCACGTCTCCTAATGCTCAAAGAGACCTTTTTTTGTGGACAACCACCACATCGTAATGGAAAGGACCCGATCCTTTGGGAACCTCTCAAGTTTATCTTTACATGACCCATCAAGTGGCAGCATTTACTGTTCGACTAATATAACCAGGCATGCCTCATTAATTATGGATGAGTTCAGACAGTTAATGTATCGTGATTTTTTAGTAATTATTTCACCATTTGAAAGTTTGAGTATGTCTGCAAACAGATAATACATTTAATGATTTTATTTACCTCTTATCCTGGAAGATTTAAGACTAGAAGCTTTTTTTTTAGATATGGTTTAAACAGTTAACAACTTCTACAAAATGGAATAAATAAAATAAAAATCCGATAACATTTGTTGAATTCGGAATCCAATCGCTTTTCGCTATATTGCGACAAATTCCTCTGTAATCTGATTTAGTGAAGTGTCATACACCCCTACAAAGAACTCTTTATTTGGAAGGTAATTCATTACTAAAAAATCGTTCAGTGCAATGCACTTTCCATACAAACAGGAGAGCGCTTGCTTTCTTAAATGTAAACATTTCGCCTAGATTTTGTTTGGGATTTAAGGTCAACTATATATTTGATCTATGGGTAACCCATCAACTTGAAAACACACATACACACACACACACACACACACACACACATATACATATATCTATATATATATACAAACAGGCACACACACACACACACACACACACACACACACACATATATATATATATATATATATATATTGGTAGTTTACTGGGTGAATTAATGGTTGTCCTAACTTAGCGATATAATTAAATAATGCCCAATATAAATGAAATAGCTTATATATATATATATATATATATATATATATATCATGGAGAGCTGCTAGAATGGATATTCCTGAATCTTTCCCGCCAGGCATCTCTATCATCCATCTCAATAGGTCTTCAATGGTACATCTTCTTACGGTACAGAACAGTTGTAGATAGCTTCAAGCTGGTCGCCCTACCTTCCTTGTCCGTGTAAAGGAGTCCACAGGAGTACATCGGTTATGAGCACGCCCTTACGTCTTCAGCAATATCCTACAGTCATGCTTGTCTTATTTAGAAGCCTTTCGAGATGGATGGTAGGTGTCCGTACAGCTGGTACTTATTGGAGTTCTGCGCCCAGGACTTTTCATTAAATCTCACAGAAGTCTTGCGTAATTGTCGTCAGGTTTTCTCTCCTTACGCTTAGTTAGCGTCCCTGTGGTGCATCCCTACGGCAGTATTGACACGGCGGCTGTTTTAATAAAGAACTGAGCTTTATTTCTTCTGATAGGTCTGACTTCTCAATGACCTAAAGTCTATAGATAGCTTTCCACGCCTTCGCTAGTCGTGGGTTGATATCCTCATATGAGATGCTGTTTCCGAGGTGGGTAAACTTATCCACTAGTTTCAGATATCTATCTTTCGTGTTTTTATATAGCATGATTATGGCTGCGACGGTTTTTTTTGTTTTTTTTTTTGGAGACCGTAGGCCTGAAGTATTTTAGCCCTTTCCCCTCTGTGAATAGAGTCAAATTCATTGGAGAAGTCGACAAATAAAAGTGTCACCTCAAGGTTTTTTAAACGAACACCTTCCAATTTACGACGGATTGTCAAAATTTCTGATGACGTGGATCGATTTCTTCGAAACACATTTTGGTTTTTCCAAAGAATTTTCTCAATTTCCGAAACACAGTGTTTGAGTAGCAGAGCATTGTAAATCTTATCCACTTTGGAAGTAAGGACTATACTTGGTAGTTCTGGGCTATTCTGAGGTCACCATTGTTGGGAAAGGGAGGATGCGGTCCTTTGTCCATTTGTCTATAATGTTTTAGTTATATACGGCGTTGTAGAATCGCAGCAGTATGTCGTCAAATTTCCTTCATAACCATATTTCTGGGAGTATTTCATCATAACCAGCAGCTTTCTTATTTTAATTTTTTCTTAGTACTTTGTGAGGTCGAGTTCTTCTTGAGTAAACTGTCCTACTTTGAAGTCTATGGATTGCAAATGATTTGGGATATGTTCTTTCCACAGGTGTATTCGTTCTTCTTGTCTGGCAGCTTTTAGTTTGGCCCCTGCACTACTCTTCTTTCTCCTCTCCTCATTTACTATCTGCCATATTATCCTAGATTATCTCTCTTTTAATTGATCTGGTCTTGGATGTATTCTGTTTGATCTTTTAGGTATGCGTTATTTAGTTCACTTTATACCTTCTTAAATTTCTGTGCATTGGTGTTAGTTGGGTTTCTCCAATTACATAGGGATTCGGTTTTCACGTCGTCACGTTTTTTCTTACCTGCTAATGTCTTCCAGGAAACTCTATGTTCTACTCGCAGTTTAACTGGTATGCATTCAGCTGTGACTTCTATGTGGGCATTGACGAAGTTCTCATATTTGTTATTCGAGGTTGGTATTTCTGTTATCTCCTGAAATGCGTCGAATTTATTTCTAAGTGATATCGTAGGTTCATTGCTAATATCCCAATAGTTAAACAAGGACCAGTCCTAGTGTGCGGTTGTGTTTGTTTGTACTGCATCCCTGCGTAGACTCAATCTTATCTTTGCCGTGATCGGAGGACACACCCTCCAAAGAGGAATATGTCTCACAATTCAATGCGCTATTAATCCATTTCTTATTCATGAGAATGTAGTCAGTCTGTGCTTTAACGTTATTTGGGTATGTAGCGGTCCAAACTTTACCTTTTCTTTTCTAAAATTTAGTATCAAGTCATGTTAATCCATTTTCTAGTGTGAAGTCCGGCAGGTGTTCCTCGTTTTGGTTTGTCGAGTCGTGTAAGCTGAATTTGTTTTTACCTGTTTTTTTGTTTCTTTGTTTAATGGCATATCAACTCTTTTTAGGCAATTCAATGCCGAAGCCATTCTCCTAGAAGAACGGTAGTGGTACTATTTAACCCATAGCTGGGGGGATAAGGGGGTTCATACCTTTCCCAAGGGTATTTGCCCGAAAGTGAACGTAATAGCGCGACTGGAGTACGAACTCGCGTACTACGATTCCGCAGTCCATCGCTTTAACCATTATACCACGAGGACACCCCCTTACCTGTTTGTGTTTTCATGTCTATTTGTGCATTCATGTCTCCACCGATGATTAGAATATATATGTATATCACACATACTTCGACCCTGGGTTTCATGCTTTATGTATTCACCAGACAGAGTAAAAGGTTTTCAAAAAAAAAAAAATGTTTAGTACGGTTAATTTTTTGTTTTGGTAGTGTTGGAAAGGGGGATTTTATGTGCCTAAGTTTGTGTGCGTTTGAATGTTAGTGTGTTTGTGTATCTACTGTCGCTCACGCATACATATATACGAATATCTGCATTTATAATGGCATGCATCTTTACATATATACACATATTTCTGATGTCTGTTAGTGGGAAGGGGTGAGGCAAAGAAAGCGTGTAAGAAAGGAAAAAAGTGGGTGAGGAGGGGATGGAAAAAGAATTGTTACAATTTGATTGATTTCTTTTCTTCTTGATCCTACATCTTTTTTCTGAAAGATAAAGTGGCAAAATACACTTGATGGAGATGCATTTTTCTCAATTAATGCAAGGTCAGGTCTTCTGCCCCTGTATTAGCTGATCTATATTTTTTCTCAAAGTTAAAAAAAAAACTTGTATGCGTCTCATTCAAAAGGATGGATTCCGGTTTGTACATATAAAACTTATCAGTATGATCAAATTTTAATGTTTTGCACGATTCCCAGTTGATATCTTTTCCACCCAATCCGGCCTAGTATTTTACTCTTTTTATGTAAGTTGACAGTATTCGCTTGTTATGTCATTAGCTATTTCATCTCTGTCTTCATATAACATACACTTGCTTTCTGTTGCATATAATAAGTTTTAACTTAAACATATTTGGTACTAATGGCATTGTTTTGTGTTGCTGTCAGAAAAAATATTTTCTCGCTCGAGGTTTTTCTTTTTTTCGCCTTGTGCAGGTTTTTTCGTGTGCGATTTCACCAGCTTATCTTTTACAATTGTTTTTCTTCCTATTTATGTATCCTTGATGTTATCCTATTGATCATTATTTTTCTCTACTGTTTCTGTTCACTTTTAATATTGTCCTTGATTCCTTGTATTGATACCTCCACACCATCTTCAAAGCTGGCAAATCCTCTTGACACATTTAGTCTGTTTATTTCTTCTCTCAGATATAAGGCCTTGAGAATAGTTGCCAACTTTCTTATCCTCTGGTCCTTTAGTCTGAGTTCCTTCATTGTCCTTTTTAAGAATGATCCCGAATATCTTTCAAGTGGGACTGCCAAAGTGTTTATTCCTTTAATGAGATTTATACTACAGTGCTTGGTTTTATAAAATTTTCTCGTTCATCTGAGGTATTCTTTCCTTTCTTTTTCTATCATCTCCTCTTATTTGATGGTATTCACTCCCTATATTCCAAATTGATTGTAGTTTTCTTTTTTCCAAGTTTTCTCGTTCCTTCCTTTAAAAATTGTATTCTTTCCAATATTTCTCTTTTCCTGTTTTCATCATCAGCATGGCCCTATTTTTAATGTCAAATTCCATTCCTGTACCTTGACTGTATATTCTTATTGTTTGTATCGTAATCTCTAATTCCTTTTCCATATTTTTTGCAAACACTCATGTTCAGAACATCCACTTAAAAAACTCATTGTTTTAACATCAACTCTGTTCAAAATGATACTATATCTGTTCAATCGTATTTCTCACATTTGCATATATATCTAAAAAATTACATGTAACCGCTATTAATGAACATGAATAGTCGTCTTCTCCACATCATAGAATGAGTTTGTTGTTAAGCGTAGTGCTACATAGAAATAACCATCTGTTTGGAGAATATGGTTTAGTTGAGCATTCACACGACCAATTTGGAAAATTTTTCAGTTTTTAAAGATTTTTTTTTATCTGGTTTATTACAATTGTTTATTTTGTGAAAATTAGACAAAAAAAAAACTGTATGCATATCGATTTTTTTTTCATTTGCATCTTCGAATTGAACTGCCAACACCAAATTGTATTTTATGGTGTCAACATTCAAAAAATACGCTCAACCTATGAGTCCGAGTATTAGGCAACCCGTTGAAACGCCGAAGTACCGTTAGCAATATCTCCCACTTCTACTTATTTGAAAAGAAAATAATACGCACAATTATAGGCCTTTGCCGTTTCGTTAAACATTTAAACTGATATAGCGCTATTGTGGCCAAAGTAAATGCCAACCTACTTTAAAGGTTTGTTTTCTTTGTTAGTTGGTTGGTTTTGTGGCAGGTTGTCTTATTTAACGCTGGTGTCAGTTTTGTTCAAACATTTCTATGGTTTCAGTTAACCGTTTCTACGTAATAATAAATGAGAGTTTGGACACAGTTAAAGGATATCATCTATTCCCGCTAGAGAAAAACGTGCACTTGTGAAGACTGCCTCCAAAAACTATCAACAGAACCCAACAAATACAAATGCACGAGAACTAGAAAAGGCGCAACATCAATTAACAGGAATATACCTAAAAGAACAGGCAGAATACGTACAAAATCAGATAGATAAGATTAGAGACTCGGTGGAAGATAGGCAATCCAGGATAGCCTGGCAAACAATAAACGAAGTAAGTGGAAGAAAGAGCACAGCCAAAGCAAAATTGAAAGCTGCAAGCCAACAAGAAAGAATAAAACTGTGGGAACAGCATTTCAAAAATCTACTAGGAAACCCACCGGAAATAACGGATGAACCGATCACCAGAATTATTAGTAAGCAATTAGACGTAAAACTAGGTCCTTTCACCAAAGAAGAACTCGACACGGTTCTCAGAAGAATTAAAAATAGGAAAGCGGCGGGGCTAGACGAGATCCCCCCAGAAGTGTGGAAGACGAGACAATTCGACGATATACTGCTCCGGCAATGCAACGCAGTCTATAGTCAAAATAGGATAGAACGATGGACGAAGGGATGCATCCTTCCATTCCCCAAAAAAGGCGACCTCGGACTAGCCAAGAACTACCGAGGGATAACACTTACATCCATAGCAGCCAAAATCTACAATGCCCTACTACGAAACCGCATAGAACCCAAAATGGAAAACATCCTTAGGAAAAACCAAAATGGCTTCCGGAGAAATAGATCCACAACCTCACAAATACTGACCATCCGTAGAATCCTGGAAGGCGTTCGGGCAAAAAACTTACAGGCGACATTACTATTTGTCGACTTTACCAAGGCCTTCGATTCCATACACAGAGGGAAGATGGAGCAAATCCTACTAGCTTACGGCCTACCAAAAGAAACCGTAGCAGCGATAATGATTCTCTACAGAAACACCAAAGTAAAAGTACGTTCACCAGATGGAGACACGGAATACTTCGACATTGTTGCAGGAGTACTACAAGGAGACACACTAGCCCCGTACCTCTTTATCATCTGTCTAGACTATGTGCTTAGGACTTCGATCGACAAAATCAGAGAAAATGGCTTCTAAGAGAAGAAGCAAAAGGTACCCCGCAAAAACAATCACGGACGCCGACTACGCTGATGACTTGGCGTTACTAGCGAATACGCCTAATCAAGCAGAGACACTACTACATAGTCTGGAACGAGCTGCAGCCGGCATTGGCCTACATGTCAATGCAAACAAAACCGAATATATGTGTTACAACCAAACAGGCAACATTGCCACACTAGACGGAGCCTCTCTGAAACTAGTCGACAAATTCACCTACCTAGGAAGCAGCGTCTCATCAACCGAGAAGGACATCGACACACGACTGACGAAGGCATGGACAGCTATCGATAGGCTCTCGATCATATGGAAGTCGGACCTAACAGATAAAATGAAACGCAGTTTCTTCCAGGCAGCGGTTGTGTCGATACTGCTATATGGATGCACCACATGGACGCTTACGAAGCGGCTGGAGAGGAGGCTGGACGGAAATTACACAAGAATGTTGAGAGCAGTATTAAACAAGTCCTGGCGACAACACCCCACGAGACTCCAACTATACGGACACTTGCCCCCCATCACAAAAACTATACAAGTTCGACGAACCAGACACGCGGGACACTGCTGGAGAAGCAAGGACGAGCTCATAAGCGATGTACTCCTGTGGACCCCCACTCATGGATGTGCAAGTGTGGGACGACCAGCACGAACTTACATACAGCAGCTATGTGAGGACACGGGTTGTAATCCTGAAGACCTGCCGGAGGCGATGAGTGATAGGGAGAAATGGCGAGAGACGGTCAGGGATATCCGCGCAGACGGCGCGACATGATGATGATGATGACTAGTAATTCATACACAATTAGTACATAGGTTAATGAACATATGGAAATCTGATATAGCTGATAACAAAATAGGGAATTTAATCCAAACAGTAGCCGTATCAGTACTAAAGTATGGCAGCATCATATGCGTTGTTTGGAACAAACCTTTGAAGCATTACCTCACAAAACAGTTGTTCATCCACTTACATCCTATCTCACAAATCATCCATGTAAGACTAACAAGACATACTAGGCATTGCTGCTGAAGTAAGAACGAAATCATAAGTGAAGTTCTCTAATGGACTCCTACACTTTAACAGACAAGTGTTAGCCCACTAGCAAAATCTTATATTCATTAACTCTGTGTGGATATAGTCTAGAGGACCTATCAAGAGCGATAGCTGATAGGGACAGATGACAAGAGTGATTCAAAGGAATCTGTGGTGTTGGCATGCCTTAATAAATATGGTGAGGATGATACACAATTATATGGTTTCTGATAAGTATTTCTATTTAATAATATAAATAATTTGCTTTTACACAGGTAAGGACGAACTCATGAGTGACCTTCTCCAGTGGACCTCTTCACACGTAAGTACAATCACGTGTTAGACGAACAAATATAACTTATCGACAACAGCTCTGTACGGACACAGGATATAGTTTAGCCGACCAGCAGGAAGCGATTGGCTATGAGGAAAATTGGCGAGAGATAGTTACAGAAATCTATGCAAGAGGCATGACATGTTGATGATGATTATTCCTCTCTGATAATAATAATTCGTACTCATTTATATATATATATATAACCAACAGATAGGCTCATAACAAACATTACCATTTCACATCAGATAGATCTAGAACTAGAGCCTCATCACCTGATGTGTTTAAAGTCAGAGCCAGGACAGCCCATTCTTTTACTGGAGGAGGGGGGTTCTTAACACACTACTGGTTAACCGCTGGCGTATTCTAAGCCTCACCAGTAGGATGACTAAAATTTAATAAATGCTGATACAGTCGTCTCTGTCCTGTTGTGTGTACGATGTATTTGCGTGTCCCAGAAGTGTAGCCATATACTTTATGAATAATTAATATTCTATTTTATAGTGTGGTGGTGGCGTACTTTCAATCGATGCAATGGGTTTGAGTTGGAATGTGATTAAACAAGTTATTTAAAGATAGGCTTTTCCACTTGCATGGTCAACGTATCAATCATCATATTCCAGTTTCCACATTGTCATTCATTAATTATTTGGTATGGGACCCCGATTATTTTTGTTGTAGTACTCGTCTATTCGTCGAAGACGATATTTCTCTAAATATAGGCAATGGGATCTTCACAGAGGACTAAAATATATCCATTTAAGTACGGTATAAATAATTATCTCCTTAAGAGAATGTGTATTTCCATTAGGAGACACAGAGAGTATCACATGATTGTCTCAGAAACCCATTCTTGACCTCTTTTTGCCTTCTTTCTCACTACCAATATAGACGGTGTTTCTGACTCCGCCATATGACTATATTGCCCAAATTTGCTTCGTAAGTTTGTTTATTTTATATTATGCACCCCTTCCATATACTTCTTGCTCATGGAAAAAATGTGTACAGAAGATAGCCGTTTGTGTATATTTTCTTTTAATATTCATTTATGTACATTATGTATATAAAAGCTTAAATGTTCTTGTAGGTGTAAATGAGATTATCCAGTCTTTTTTTCCGTTGTCTACAATGTTTGTTTTTTTTTATCATGGATATGCTAATGCTAATATTGATCATTGGTAATTAGTTACTTAACTAAATACCTTCCCTACCATTAAGTATTCCAAAACTAACTACACTAACTGACCATTACCATTGGATTGAGTTCAGTCCTTACAGTTGGCATCATATTAGTGTAGTAAGCTAAGCATAGTGGATAGATTGTGTACGAGCAAATGTCTTCGTTGGCATCCAATGGTTTTAATCTTAAGCCTTGTAGATAGTAGTTCTCTATTCGACCACTTAAGCAACACCAAACATTCCACAGTTTATCTTGTTATTTGAATCAATTTATTTATTTATTTATTTACCCATTTATTTTTTTTGTTTTTGTTTTTGTAATCGTATCAGCAGCAGCAGGAGCAGAGTTAGCAGCAGTCAGAACGGAATTATTCAAATAAAAGATAAAAGTATTAATAATAGACGAAAGTAGTAAAAGTCACAAAATATACATTTAAAAAAAAAGGCAAGTGGAAGCGGGAAACACAAGGGAAAGTGAGGAAAGTATCCCCGGGTGGGATGTGTTGATTCAAATGTCCGTTTGTTGGGTTGGTACTTTCCTTGACGGCGGGAAACGCGATCTGGCGATGAGTAAGTCGTTGAGGAAAACCAGGCTCGCCTATCAGGAACGGCCATCTAGAAACGGCGAGAGAGAGAACGTTATCGTAAACAGTATTGGCGTTAGGAGGAGAACGGAAGGATTATCTTACTGTTCGCTGAATGAAGGGTCTACAGGAATTTCTTCAGTTCCTATCAGATCAAATCTGAATTAGTCTGAACATGAGAGATGAGTGAGGATGGTGGTAGTAGGGTGGGGCGGTGTTGGGGGCGGGTGAATATCTAGCGAATAAGTGGGTAGAAGTTTTCTTTTCATTTTTGCTACGTTTATTCACTTTTTTTTTCATTCAACTAAACGCTTTCCTTTTTTCGTTTTGTTTTGCGTACTTTTAAGAATTTCCGAAATTCTTACGCAAAATCCTTCTTGTTACTTCAGCTGTTTTCTTTATGACGACATAGTCTTATCATATCTACAAAGTTGGGGCAGTGTCTAAATATTTGCTTCGCTTAGCTTAGTCGGGGACAAGGACAAATAAAAAGCGTCATCTTCCTGGTAGACTTACTCTCAACCCACTAACTGATTATAGCGATGATATCACTCAATCATATATTAATAAAATGCATAAATGGATATTTATTTAAACAGGAAAAAAGATAAACCAATTCATATATACGGATTATTCCAAGATATTTGCATAAATCTGAATCCCATTTATCTATGTGTGTGTGTGTGTGTGTGTGTGTGTGTGTGTGTGTGTTTGTTTTGTTTTGTTTTGTTTTGTTTTTTTATAATATCGCATTTTATTGTGGGAGATTCACCTGTTTCATCTCTTATTTGGTGTACATGTTTAGATAGTGTTGCACTGTTGACTAATTCTCTGTTTCCATAACCTTAGATAGATAAATAGATAGATAGATAGATAGATAGATAGATAGATAACGGGTGATAAAAACATTTAGGAATCTGATTTTGGCTAAAGATAAAATGTGTTAGAAAGTTGTTAACTCTATTAAACACCTATAACAATAAGTAATTTTTCTTACTATGAAAAATTCCGGCATCTTTATATTTCAATACCTGTTGTGCAGTTTAGACGAAACTTTATAAAAAAATGAGAGAACAGAAAATTGCGCATATGAGTAGCGGTACTCTTTTTGGGAGTTACTCAGGCGCTAATGGGATTTTATTTTGTACGTTTTTTTTTACAGTCACATTTTCAATAACGGAAAAAGTTGATATTTGACTTCTCAGGCTGTGTGATTTTCGGACTAAAATCGAACCACACAAGTGTGTCTGAGCATTTAAATTTAATCTTTGATTCACAATAATTTCTGACTTTTCTTAAGCAAAAATCGTAATTCAAAGAGAAGTAGTTTCATATCATGCATGAGATCAAAGAAAAAATAATGATGCAGTCTATGATGACATTGAATGAAGTTTCTTTTGAAAAGGTGTATGGACTATGAGATAAGAGTCTATTGTCCAATGCCATATATTTTGAAGCGAAATAATAATTGACTCATCAAGAGAGGTTACTATCTGGTTCATTTAAAAAGTAAAGTTGGCGACCCTAGTCGTGGGCGACCAGAAGGCCCCCTTTTCAATAGCTACTACACCGAGGTGTAGGGGAGGGCGCAACTCCTTTACCTGGATTGCTCCACTTTACACTTGATACGTACCTTATATTGCTGAGTGTTAAGCAAGGAGGTATCAAGTACCATTTTTAAAGTCTTTGGTATGACGCGACCTGGGATTGAACCCAGGTCTCTCGAATCATTAGCGAAAACTCTACCCACTAGACCAGCGAGCCGGTTTTAAAAAGCTGGATAATTTCTAGATAGACCTTGTATATTTTATCGAACTGTAAAATATCCAAAGATAAATAACGTAACATCATCAATCTCAACAAATTTTATTTAAAGAACAAATATGAAATGTGACTCCCTTTCTACCAATGGAAACCTTTCATGTGTTCAGAGTATCAGATTCTTTTGTTGCTCTCTTACCTCAGCTAATAGATTAGAAATTCGGTCTAAAATTGACTATAAATTTCTGATGGCCGTAAGAAACGGAAAACATTCTGAAATTAATTTTGACTGATTATATCATATGTTATTTCATATATTTTACACCTTTAACCAAATTAAAATTCCTAATACTGTTCCCACTTTTTTAAAATTCTTCAACTTTGCTCAAAATGAACTTTGTGTTGTTGGAATAGATCAAGAAACTAATTAACTGCCTTGGAAAAATCAAAAGGAAAATAGTTTTGAATTTTTGTCCAGTTCGACGGGTTAATGTATTTCGTTTTTCTTTTCTATACAAGCAAGTCAATACAGTTTGATAATTAGTTCATTCAGTTTACCTAACCTGTTTAAATACGATTTGTATATAAAATTAATGAAGTTTCGGTTTATATAAACAGTTGCCAGTGATCTGTAAAAAATTTATAAACTATTTACGTATAGATTGGCATTTCTCTTAGAGTATCAGTGCGTTTTAACAAAGATTAAAGTGTCTCTCTCCACTCATCTCATTAGTATTAGTTTCGTACATGTTTTGTCATTATCACATTTTTGCTAACCTGTTCTAGGTTACATCACATATAAAACGCGATGACCTGACTCTCAAAATGTGTTGATGAAATTTTGTTCTTGAAATATTTTCCATGTCAACACTAAGGGTAAATAGGCTGTCAAAGTTGAACTTTTAATTTCAGGTTATAATTCACTATTTTTTATTTGCCTTCAAGCTGTACGCCCCTTTGTTTATTATGTTTAATGCCAAATCTACTTTAGCTGCTTTGAAATAATTCAATGAAATACTTTCTATCGCATTCATTTTAGAAGTTAGTTGAAACATCATGAGGTCTGGCATCCTCTTTATTCATAAGAAAGTCGAAATAATGGTCTTTTAAATTTGATGTCAACATCATAACATTAATTTGAAAGTCATAACTCCCCTCACTCTTTTTTTCAACTCAAACAACCTGCTCATTCCGGAAATTGTTTTGATTGGTTTAGATATTAAACGCTGAACTTGATGAGTTTAAATATAATAATTTGGAGCAAACCAAGTCCAAAATCAAAGTTATGTGGGGTAGGGGTCATCCTTTCAGGTTACACTTCCTCATTAACTTTAAAGGATTACAGTCAAGAGCAACAACCCCTTATGCCAAAGGTGAACTAAAAGAGAAGTGATAAATGCACTTGTAGCTTTATCCCGGTTCCCACGTACTCACATTTTAAAACACATTCGAATTTGTATCGAGCCATGTCTCACCTTCGTGGAAGGTAGTAGAAATTATCTAACCGGTATTTTGCGATCGGGTTTTGCGTAATGATGTAAATATTGCTTTCTTTTTAGATTTTATCCTGAGTAGAGATTTCTCAAAAAAAGTGAAAGAACACTCATTTGGTTTCTCATGAGATAAAAAAAGTGAAGAATGAGACCCACAAAATGTTTCCAACTTTTGATCGTGCTCTCTGCATTTCAAAGAGAAGTATAATAATCATCCGGGTTATTGGCATCAAATACGTTTTAAGCCTTGAATTTTCTCTAGGATATATAGAATATTTTCTATGAAGCTTACTTTCAACACGAATGGTCAAAATCATTTGTCGTTTTGCTCAAGTGTTTCTTTTCTGATGAGCCTTGTGTTGAAAGTAAAACAAATGAAATATTCAGTAAAAAGTAGGCTTGACTTGCAAGGTATTTTTAATGATTGCATAAATGCACAACAAAAAATGAACATATTCACATTTTTTTCCGTTATTCAAAACTTGTGATTTTTTATGAAATATTTTATAAACAAAAATGTGGTAAACTGAAGAAATTATACCATTAGTTTTTTTTTTCATGGTTTTTTTTCAGGCTGATAATGAAAACAGGAAAAGATAAATATTGAAAATAATACAATTTCTAAAGGAAGGAATCAGAAAACTTGAAAGAAATGAAAAATCTTCCAAATTGGTCGTATGAATGCTCAAATAAACCATATTCTCCAAACGGTTGGTTATTTCCATGTAGCACTACGCTTAACAACAAACTTCTTCGATGACGTGGAGAAGACGACTAGGTATGTCCATTAATAGCGATTACATGTAATTTATTAGATATATATGCGAATGTGAGAAATACAATTGAACAGATATAATATCATTTTGAACAAAGTCGACGTTAAAACAATGAGTGTTTTAAGGGGACGTTCTGAACATGAGTCGTATACCAAATAATGATAATATGTATATGGGTGTCATCAAAGTGTTTGTAAAGAATGGAAAAGGTATAAGAGATTACGATACAAACAATAAGAATATACAGCCAAGGTACAGGAATGGAATTCGGTATTAAAAAAAAACGTGCCATGTTGATAAAATAAAAAACAGGAAAAGAAAATATTGGAAAGAATTCAATTTTTAAAGGAAGGAACCAGAAAACTTGGAAAAAAGAAAACTACAATCAATTTGGAATATAAGAAGTGAACACCATCAAATAAGAGGAAATGATAGAAAAAGAAAGGAAAGAATATCTCAGATGAACGAGAAAATTTCATGAAACCAAGCGCTGTAGTATAAATCTCATTAAAAGAATAAACACCTTGGCAGTCCCACTTGAAAGATATTCGGGACCATTCTTAAAAAGAACAATGGAAGAACTCAGACAAAAGGACCAGAGGATAAGAAAGTTGGTAACTATGCTCAAGGCCTTATATCTGAGAGAAGACATAAACAGACTATATGTGTCAAGAAATAAAGGAAGGGGAGGATTTGCCAGCTTTGAAGATGGTATGGATACATCAGTACAAGGAATCAAAGACAACATTGAAATCATTTAACCGGAAACTTTTTTCTACAACTGAGAGTGATTCAAGGATTGCAGTTACGTATGACTGAACATTAAAAGTTATATCGGTTTTTAGGAACTATTTGTAAAGGGACTTTCTGTGTTTAGAAAAAAATACTTTGAAATTTTTTTAGATCGTATGGAAAAGTCGTAGAATATATTCTCCTATTTTTAAGGATTCCATATCAACTGCAAGAAAACTGAGAAACTTATTGCTTGTGCCCGGAAAACTCAAAATATACCACATTACAAATTAATATTAATTCCCTCTGACTTAAATCGTTTAACATAGTGTGGAAATCTATTAATGTAAACTATCCGGTAAAAACGAAGTATTTACCCAACAACTCCTTTTAGAGCGGACAAGATACAATTTTGAGAGGATTACTCATGGTTTGTATTGTTTTCCTTCACCTACATTAGTTACCTTATTAAGGTTAGAGAAACAAGTTTGTCTTATTATTCATCTAATGGCTGAGAGAATCATAACTTTCCCAATCGCTTTAGAGGTTAGTGAAACATAAACTGTCCCATCCAGGATTTGGACTCACGAAGCCAATTCCATTTCTAAACAACAATAACCGTTACATTAATAGCACCTCTATAACAAGTAAATTTGCATTAAGAAAACTTTCATAAAGCCATAGATATCGGCATGAACTGATATATACATTTCAATAGTACTATTAGCTTGTGAATTGTTATAACGAATATAATATCGATTTACATATTTGTTCCCTACGTTGATTATTAGCAATCTGTTTTAAAACGTATATAATATTATTGTCTTGAAAAGAGTGTCTAACATGTAAATCAGACCTCAATAAGTGAATTTATAATAACGAGAAATTGTTCAGTGTTCATCTGAAATCTACTAGTTAAATACTGTATATTCTGATATTTCGTTTAGTTTTTTTTTTGTTGTTTTTTTGTTTTACGGCATATCAACTTTTTATTGGTTATTTAATGCCAAAATATGTGTCATTCGAAAATTTTTCATTATAATCAAAATATAGATTAAATATTCATTGATTTTTTTTAAACAGCATTTTTCGAAAATCATTTGTTTGTAAACGGGTATAGCAAGTATTTCTATCTAATATTAAAAATATGTACAGAATTTTATGTTTAAACTAAATATTCCAATTGAAAATAATCCTTTGTTTGCACACAGATATATGGTTTTAAGTAACTAATCTTCTTTAGTAATTTACTATGACTTCAAGTCATTTAATATAAATAATTTGCTTACAGTTATATGGTATAAAGTATTTGAATGCAAATGAATTTCTAACTTATCTATTTCACCCATAGATAGGACCTAACTGGTACTACTGCTCTGGATCAGAGTTGATCTGTGAGTAAAGGCAATGAATAGGTACTTTACACTCTTCAGATTTTCTGAACTAAAGCTAATCAATCGGATGCAGGTTATGGCCTTAACGAGGATATACTTTATTAATGAAAACCACCGAAGTAAACGTAGTGATTAAAGGAGGAATTATACAGACTAAAAAATAAGATAGACTAGATTCTCTAACCTTGATAAGGCAACCGATCTAGGAGAACGAAAACTGAATAAAACCTATGAGTAATCCGCTCAAAAAAGTGTCACATTTTGCTCTTATTAGAGGTGTTAGGTAAATACCTTGTTTTTACGGGAGAACTACACCACGAATCTTTGAAATTGCAATTTCAAATGTAAGAAATCATCTGCAATGAAGCTCTAATTTGACTATTAAAAAAAAGTAAAATAAATTTCCCAAAATTTGGGGTTAGTTAAAGTGTAAACAAGAGAATAGGTTCATTAAATTCAAGATAAAATAAATTGAAAAATATTTTTACTATAGAATTGCATTGAAGTCTATGAAATAAAAATTGTTTAGTTGTCAGGATTACACTGAAGCGAAAATGATAAAATAAGTCCAAATTGTATCAAAATAGTTTTTATATTGTGTCAACTAGCAAGGTCATTACAAATATACGGTTTACATATGGATCAGTATGTAAGGTTAATAAGGTTTTTGAAATGGTCAAATTTGTCTTGTAGGTAAGTTCATAAGGAAAAATTTAAAAAAAAACAAAAAAAAAACAAAAAACAATTCAATAAATTAGATAAAATTTGAATTAAAGTGAAATTCTAAAAAAATAAATAACGTGGTAGAAGGTGAACACTGAAGTATTACATTAAGAGAGGGATACAGAAAATAAGAATGAAAGGCCTGTCAGTGATCAGTAAATAAGAAGGCAGGATCCACTGAAGAAATACGGCTGTTTATCTGTTATATATTTCTGCTGAGATCTCTGTAGGATATCGGGGATAGGATTATTCTAAAAACTACATTTTCTTCTCCTTCTTCGAATCAGGAATTATTTGCAATCAAATCCCACTTCGTTCACTAAATAAAAGAAAAAGAAAATAAATTGAAGACATCACATCACGGCATATAGCAATTATGAACTTCACTCAAGGGAGCACCTGTTGTCATTTACCTGCCGAAATGTTCACATGTCAACAGCCGAACATTTATACGCACAGACACACAGAGAAAAAGACTGAAAGAGAGATGTATACCCATATCATCATCACCCACTACCTTGGCTGCCAAAGACTCCCACCCAAAGCAGCCACATCGATTTTCGAACAAGAAATGTTCATTAAGTCCAACTCGATGTCAAAATCCCGACCGCCATTTGCAATGATTCATATTTGGATGTCAGAGGGAAGGTCGTTGGAATTGTGAGTCGGACATTTGGGAAATGGCAAGCAGATAAAAGAAAGAAGGAATAAAAGAATTACCGAAAGGAAGAAAGAATGAATAAAGAGCAGACAGAAATAAATACCCTTCTTTTTTATACACAGACTCGCCTCCAAACCTCCAAACGTTTCCAAAGAGAGAGAAAAAAAAAACTACATTCATTCTCATCGACATTCATCTCCCAGCCTCAGGGCAAGTCTAGCACTCTTAATGTTAGATTGCCGAGTTTGTGATGCTCACGATATTGTTGTTGGTGCTGTTGCTGCTGCTGCTGTTAGTACGTGCGATTGTTGGTTTGAAGAAACTGAGTAGGTTTAGAATTTCAAGACTGACATCTTAGTCTGTCTGATATCGAGGAGTGCAATCAAGACAGGAATTCTCAATGCGAGAGACACGCATACCTTATAAATAAGATAAAAATATAATCTATAAAAAATTATTTAGAGTTACAAATCTATATAAGCGTGATTTTGTAGGCTTATGCATACATAAGTACACATACACTCACATATGCACACACATACATCCATACATCCACATACATACAATTGTATATATATATAGGTATTCTAAAAGATCCTAGATTATTACTTTTTATTTTTTCATTTTTTTCTTTCCATTAGGATTTACCACGTTTATTTATTTTACTCCTTGCTCTTGTATCACACACACACACACACATACATACACCCCCACACACACACATACATATATATATATATATATATATATATACACACACACACACACATATACATATATATATATATATTGTCATCAATAGACAGACTGTTACGTTGTATTACAACTCTTTAGAGTGGGTATATTCCCAGTTATTTCAAGCTGGGATGGAAACCCGATAAATTTTACGTAATTCTGAGATGTAACTCCAAAGCCATCATCAATCGCAGCTTAAGTGAAGGACATTTTTGCATTCATGTTACTACATATATGTTATCGGCTAACTGGAGTGCTCAGTTCTTGAAAAAAGTTATTGCATTTCAACGTATGTAGCAACTGGCACCCCCCACTAGAGTGCTCACTCTGATCTAATTTAGTTAAAAGCTAAATTACATTTGAACCAATGATTCCAGAATTTGAATTCGTTTGTGGAAATGAAACTTTCAAAACGGGTGTTGTTAGACTTAATTTATTACCGAATATTATGACAGGGAAACTCAGTTACAATGCAAAAAATATTACATTCCTCATATATCTACACGCAGTTTTATTCCATTCTTTTATTCTTTATATATATATATATATATATATATATATATATATATATATATATATATATATATGTGTGTGTGTGTGTGTGTGTGTGTGTGTGTGTGATTTTGATTATAGTAACAGCAGAGTCAATAGTGTTTCGGATTTTCAGTTTTCCATTTACGCGTTCATCAGGCCTAATGAATGCATAGACGAAAAACTGATTGTTGCCAAGCCCGGTTGACACTGTGTCTACACTATCGCAAATGAAATAAGTATCCCTCTAAATGATACTGAACACTTTTTTTTCTCTGAATAAAGAAAACTACTCTATCTATCTATCTATCTATCTATCTATCTATCTATCTATCTATCTATCTATCTATGTCCCTGTGTGCGTTTGTGTCTCTCTCACTATATATATATATATATATATATATATATATGTATATTTAGGCAGCATTTCTTGGTTAATGCAAATTTCATTAAACATAATAGACATTTTATGTCTACATATTTTCTTTTGGATCCGTTCGAATTACCGTATTACTTTTATTGTATTCTGGGGGAATTGATTTATGTATTGTCCATAGTTGCATGTATCCCTAGTACTTTCTGCCCGACTTTGGGCCATCATCAGGGGAGGATCTACTACAAAAGTGATGTAACTTTTGTTTTAGCATGTTACTACTGTGTAAGGGCGTCTTTGCCGTTAAAGGTTTTGGCGTTTGTTTTTGAATGTGATTCTATAATTAGTGCCAGTAGCTAAAGACATTTAAGTACATTAGCACTGGTTCGATAATTAATTCTATTGAGTGTCGGTTGCAGGTTTCTGATATGTAATGCTTCGAGAATCTGAAGTTTTTGTTTATTATTTTGATGTTCTAATATTGTTGTGTTGTCGGTGAGAATTTTCCGTAGTTGTGTTGTTGGGCATGAATGTTTTTTTAAATGCTGAGCTATTGAACTTGTGTCTGAAAGGTGCATTGTAAGTCTCCTCGACAGGGTAGTTGAGGTTAAACCAACATATATATTATTATTATCAGAGATACAATCTCCTAAAGGACATTTACATTTATATATAACATTGGTTTTTTGCAAAACTCCAATCGAGGGAGAGGAATTATTTCTAATGACTAGATTCGAGGTTGCCGACATTACGTAGTTTTCTTGGTCATTTTTGTATCATTTGAAGGAGGGGAAATAATTCTCCTAAATATAGCAGAAAGAACCCCCATTTTTATCTGTATTTCTTTTTCTACCAGATTCCACTACAACGGGCTTCCATGTAAGTACTGTGCTATATATTTTCAACGATCTCTTTAACATACAAGAAATTATCTCTTTTTATTGTCTAGTAATATTTAACGTTACACATATATATTCAGAGAGAGAGAGAGAGAGAGAGAGAGAGAGAGAGAGAGAGAGAGCATCATGAAACATGCATTGAAAACTAGCATGATTTCCTCGATGATTCGTAAATATGTGGGGATCCAAATAAGATATGAATGAAACTTTGAATAAGCGCGTTAAAATAAATTCTGCTGAATTAAGAAAACAGAATTCAAAGAGGGTGGAATTTGAATAAAACAGAGGCTGATACATTCGAGAGATATGAAGTTTGTTTTTTTAAATTTTTATTTCAGAAAATTCCTGCATGATGCATAGTTACTGTACATTGTAAATCGAGTTGTCATACAAACTCAATATTTCTTTCATCCCTCTCTATTAAACGCAACAGTGATTATCTGTTCACAGATGATCGGGAAGTTTTTCTTCTTAATGCCATTTTATGAGTTGATTTTCTAGATATTCAATGGTTACTTTCATAGAGTCATATAATATATTTGTTAAATGAAATCTCATCACAAAATTTTTTTTCAGAATGTAGTTGAAATATATTTTACAAAGTGTATAATATCCTGTAATATGACTTTAATCTGAATTTGTCTTCTAAGAAATATTCTCATTTCTATTGTTTTATTATGATAACTTTATAACTCATTAAAAAAAAATAACGTAATGTTAACGGTGACTTGACACATCAAGAAATCTCTCTCTCTCTCTCTCTCTCTCTCTCTCTCTCTCTCACACACACACACACACACACACACACACTAAAGAATTAAACATTTGGTGTAACTTTCATTCAAATCCCGGATCATTCATATCATTTTTTCATTCGTTCACTTAATCGAAACGAGTATTGATTTCTAAAAAAGAGCTGTTTTACAAATAAAAAGTATTAATTTTTGTTCTGAAGGAATTACTCTTCACAATACCATTTTTTACAAATATATCCAGTGCCATGAAGTGTACACAAGCAAGGTTTACATCTGATTTTTTTTCTTTTTCTAAAAAATATACATTATATATTTTGTCTAATCATAAGATTCATCCGGAAAATGTTTATTTAACTATTATAGTAATCCTATTTGCACTGAATATGCAGCGAATTAATATATATATATATATATATATATATATATATATATATATATATATATATATATATATATATATAAGAAAAAGCCTTTAAAAATCACTGATAATTTTTGGTAATATCTTTTTCAGCAGACCTTATGTTATTATTATTATTATCATTATTATTATTATTATTATTATTATTATTATTATTATTATTATTATTATTATTATTCACTCTTCAGAGCTTTTCACATCAGCGTTAGCCGATGGTTTTTCACTGGAATCTGAGTGACAGTTGTATCAGTCACTGAAACTCCAGTGAAAAAGCATAAGCTGACGCTGATGTGAAAGAACTATAAAGAAGTAATAATAATGTTAATATAAACGACTAATATACAACATTTCGCACGAGAAAAAGTTGGCATGGCTAAGGAAAGCGAGTTTTAAGAGAAAAATAGAATCCCTCCAAACAGCAGCACAAAACAACGCCAAAAAAACCAATCATATCAAAGCGAGAATAGATAAGACGCAACAAAATAGCAAATGTAGACTATGCGGTGACAGAGACGAAACCATCAATCACATAATAAGCGAATGCAGCAAATTAGCACAGAAGGAGTATAAGACTAGACACGACTGGATCAACAAGGTGATCCACGGGAAAATATGCAAGAAATTTAAATTTAACCATACGAAAAAATGGTATATGCACAACCCAGCATCTGTCCTGGAGAATGACACTCGCAAACTCATATGGAAATTTGATATACAAACGGATCACCCAATCTCGGCCAGAAGACCAGCCCTTATAGTAATCAACAAAAAAAAAAGAGATCTTGCAAAATTGTCGACTTTGCTGTCCCGGCTACCCACAGAATGAAACTTAAGGAAAATGAAAAGAAGGATAAGTACTTCGACCTTGCTAGGAAATCAAAAAATTATGGAACATGAAGGTGACAATTATACCAATCGTGATTGGTTCTTTTACTACAGTTACCAAAGGATTATTGAAGGGATGGGAAGACTTGGAGGTGGGAGGACGAGTCGAGCCTATCCAAACTACAACATTATCAAGAACGGACAGAATTGTGAGAAGTGTCCTGGAGATTACAGGAGACTTGCTGTCAATCAAACTCTAATGAAAGGCCATCAGCTGAAACGGATGTGAAAAACTCATGGAGTAAATAATAATTATCTCATATAAAGTCGTGTAGTTCATCGTAGAAGACATAAAATAATGGAGTTGGCAGCAGGATAAAAAAAAAATTTGCTGAAATGAAAATCCAGAGGGGTATCTTCTCGGGAAACGAACTTTCACTATTAGAATTTGTAATAGCGATAATGCCACTCAATCAGATAATTGGGAAAAGCTCAGGGAGCTACAAGTTTATTAAATCGCAAGAAAATATTGACCCCGTTATGTACATGGACGATATCAAGCTGTTTGCCAAAAAAAAATAAATAAAAGAATGGGAGACTAATATAAACAATAAGAATATACAATCAGTATATAGGAATAGAATTTAGCATAGAAAAATGTGCCATGCTAATAATGACAAACGATAAAAGACAATAACGGAAGAAATTAAGAGTCTAATTAAGAAAGAATCAGAACGCGCTGATTTAGGAATATTGGAAGTTGACACCATCAAATAAGCTGGGATGAAAGAAAAACAAATAGAAAAACAGTCCCAAACAAACAAAAAAAAAGCTACTTAAAACTACGAAAGTAGTATTATCATCAAAGGGATTAAACCTTGGGGTGTATTAGTTATTAGATATTTGTAACTATTCTAGAAATATACGAGGGAAAAAGTTCATTAAATTGACCAGAATACAAAAAAGGTAATGACGATGCACTAGGCGTCATATTCAAGAGATGACGTAGACAAAGTATATGTGTTCAGAAAAGAAGAATTGAAGATTATGTCGATGAAGCAAACGGTGACTTAAAAACTACATAAAAAAAGAGCAAAGAAAGAATTAGTACAGGGACCACAAACAGCACCGACAAAATAAAAATCAACAAAACAATAACAGGGAAAAGAAATGGGAAGAAAAACAACTGTATGTATAATTGAAGCGACAAACTGACAAAATCTCAAACGAGAAAACCTGGGCATTGCTAAAGAAGAGAAACCTTAAAAGAGAAACAGAACCTCTTCAATTTGCAGCACAAAACAATGCCACCATGTTAAAGCGAAGATATATAAAACACAACAGAATATTAAGAGTAGTTGATATAGACGAAAGGATTAATAACATGAGCGAAAGCAGGAAACTAAAGCAAAAAGAGACATCAGACACAGCAGGGGACGGAAGGTGATCCTGTGCGACCAGTGCAAGAAATTGAAAATTTGACCATAGAATAAAATTGAATAGTCACAAACCAAAATCTATCCCAGAGAATGAGACAAGCAATTCTATTAGATTTTGAGATAAAAACAGATACCTTAATACCGGCGTCGTGATCAGACCTAGAGAAAACAAGAAGATAATCGGCAGAAAATGGATTTTGACGCCCCGATGATTACAGATTGAAAATGAAAGAAAAAGAAAAGAAAAACATACTTAGACCATGCTTGAGAACTAAAATCTATGGGATATGAAACTGACAGTAATTCCAAGT
>OY757909.1:123993099-124030599 GCA_963585895.1 Sepioteuthis lessoniana | reverse complement strand
TAAACATATGTTCTCAAAAATAATCAGAGAGAAAAAAAACATTACTCAGAAAAACAGTTGCTCTTATCAACAATGGAAAAGCTGGTTTTAAAAAACCGATGTTCTATGCTATCTTCATTTTGAATTTCGTGCTAACACACTCTTAAGATGGTCAGATTTTATTAATTCCTATGATATTGAAATTATGGTTTGAGCGTTCCCTAATGGTTCCTGAGACCTTGGTTCAATCCTTTGTAAAATCATACAAAAGACTCAAAAATTGTACTTGATGCTAAGCATTATAAGAAAATCGTACGGGAAGTATATAGCAAAGAAGAAATAGTTTTTAATTAAAAATTGTTTCCGCATAGAAAGAAAGAAAAGAGAATACCGGTCCACTAGCACAATGGTTTGTATGTTCGCCAATGATCCGGAAGATTGGGGTTCAATTCCAGGTCTTGTCATACCAAAGGTCTAGTCATACCAAAGGTCTAGTCATACCAAAAATGATATCTGATGCCTCCTTGCTAAACACTCAGCATTATAAGGTACGTATCGAGGGTAAGTGGAGAAATCCATGGAAAGGAATTGCACTCTCTATCAAACCTCGTTGTAGTAGCTATTGAAAAGGTAGCATTCTAGTCACCCTCGACGGCAGACAGCCAACTTATATATGCATGTGCGTGGGTGTGTGCGAGGGAGAATAGTTAAACATTCATTGATGCAGGTTTCATAAAGAAAAGACTAACAGGGAGTGTTATATAAATTTTTTTTTCATGAAGTTTTTTTTATGTATAGACCTGAGATATGTTTTAGAGAAGTTTTGATTTAACTTTTATGGAATTATTCCCATAAATATTAACTTATGGTTTTAGAATAATTGATTAATCCTTTTGTCAGATTCTTTGCGTGCGTGGAACAATTTACTGGAAAGCCGTTCTGATTTTTCTTTAGAATGTTCTCGCTTGGTAATTTACTAAGCGTTTTTTTGCTTAGATGTAGCACAAGGCCGCATGAATTGGGCACCCAATGAGAATCGAACTCACTCGTGGAGGTTTGCTAGTCTACCTTGCTAACCATTACACCACCCGAGGTGCCCAGAAGAATGTTCTCGCTTGGATGCGATTGAGAAGTTGGACATTTTACAGTGATAGTTATGCTTCTATTGTTCTTAGTGATTCCGATATCGCTTTTCTATGAGAAGAGAAGGATTAAACCATTCATCCATTTCTCTTTTGTGTTTTGTTTACAGACTGCACTGCATAATCGGAGAAGCATATCGTCAAATTTTTTTATTTTCCAAACATCAGGGACCATATTTTCGAAGCCAGCAGCTTTTCTTCTTTGAATTCATCGTAAACAGTGCAAGCTTAGTGGACCATTAATAATTCTTTCAGTTTTGTTCTCATAGCGTTATTTTTTCCGCTAACTTTATTTACTATCTACCAAGCTAATCATTATTTCCAATCTTCTTCAGCGTTTCTGATTTCATTGATTGTTCTTTTTGGTATGTGTTGATTTGTTCTATCTGAACCTTCTTAACCTTCACTGTGTTGGTTTTGTTGGGTTTCTTTAGTTACATAAGGCGCTGCTTTTTTAAGTTACCTCCTTTTTTTCCTAACTACTAGTTACTCCCACGGAATTCCACATTTGGCTCTTGCTTGCTTGGAATGCTCCTGGCGGCTACTTCAAAATGAGATGTAACGATTTTTTTTTTATATTTGTCATCTGGAGAAATACTTTCAGATGTCTCTTAAGTATATCAAATTTGTTTCATATAATCATCATATATCTATTGCTTACATCTCCATTGGTAAGTGAGGATCCATCATCTTGTGGGGGTTTTACTGTTTGTTTCTAATTTTTGCCTAGACTCAAGTGTATCGTTGCCGAGACGATTCTGTGATCGGATGATACTCCTTCAAAATCAGAGTGTGCCTTAAATTTCAGAGTGCAACTTATTGAGTTCTTGTTTATCAGTAAATAATGTAGCTATTATTCAGTGTTATTTGGAATGGTGTAAGTCCAGAGTTTTCCGTCCCTTGTTTTCATTTTTTTCTTTTTTTAGAATGTATTGTTTTGGCATGAAAGACAGTTCTCGAATGAAAAATCTCTTAGATATTTACTATTTCTCTTTGATAAGTTGGATAAGCAAATTTTTTTCCCTCATATTTTATTTAAGCATTCTTGTCTCAACCGTTTTCCTGAACGTTGCATTTGGGAATGTGTCTAACTTGGGGAGGATTTCTCGTAATAGGAGGTTGTGACATTCGTTTTATCACTGTTCTCCGTGGTGCAGTAGCAAGAGATGACTGTTATGCAGAGCGAAGTAAATACGGGAACAAATCTCAAGGCAACACAACTGTTCGTAGATTCCTCAAAAGTATTCGAGTCCATGAACAAAGCAAGGATGAAAAAAATGTGTTTTACAAAAACACGAATGTAATGATTCGTTTATCTGGAAGAAACACCGACTTCTTTAAAATGATTGCGGGATTCATGCAAAGAGTTTCCTTAGCACCATATTTCTTTATAGTCTGCCTAAACTACGTACTGTGAACTTCCATATATCTCATAAAATATAATTGTTTCACATTTAAAAAGTTAAGAAGAGATATCACACGAAAACTATGCTAGACGCATATTATGAAGAGGGTCCAGCGATCGTAGCATATACACCAATCCAAGATAATCCCTACTCCATAGCCTAAAGAAAGCATCAGGAGGTATTGGCCCCATCGTGAACGCAAATACAACTGGGTATATGTGTTATAAACAAAAAGGAGCTATCTCCACTCTACGAGGCAAGCCTTTAAAATCAGTTGACCAGCTCACATATATTGACAGGAATATCTCATCTGATTAAAGTGATGTCAACATACATCAAGCGTAGGTGTGGAATGCTGTTGGTAGGCTATTGCTCTGATGTAAATCTGATCAAAGATAAAACGGGATTTCTTCTTGGCTTTGGCTGTATACATATTACTATAAGGATGCCACACCCGAGCGCTAAAAGTTTTGATGAGAACTACACGAAAACACTGTATGCTGTCTTGAACAAATCCTTGAGGCAACACCCACTCCAAAAAACAGTAGCTGCACGGCCACGTACCCTCCATCTCACGAACTATTCAAAGAAGTAGAAGAAGATATTCAGAACGCTGCTGAAGATTAGAAGAAAACTCATATGTGATGTTTTCTTATGGACTCTCACAAATGAAAGTGCCAGAGTTAGCCGACCAGCAAAGATTTATGTCAGCATTATGCGGACACAGGGTGCAGTTTAGAAGACCTACCAAGAGCAATGAATGAGAAAGACAGAGACAGAGACATAGACATACGATTCCATGCTGTCAGTCATACATGACTGACTTTTTTAAATGAATCATATATCAAGAGAAATCAACTTGTTTTTTGTTTATTTGTATATTTTTGTTTTGAAATTGTTGTTCATTCTAATTATTATCAGCAGATATACTTCCCAAAGATCTCGATGACAAAAAGACAAAAAAATAAATCAGATATAAGCAAAAATTAAAATTTTACAACAAACATCTCGTTGAATGTGGCTAATATATTCGATAAGAGCACACGAAATTGATGATTATTTAAACAGTTCCTACTTACACTTTCTCCTCCTCAAATAAATTACTTGTAAACATATTATAAAGATAGATAAAATGACTTATGAGATATTTCATGTGATAAATTATGTGGGAGGGAGGTGCATTATATATACACATATAGATGTTGAGCACTCTCTACCACTACTCTACTATGTGAGATTGAGATAACCGTAAACTCTTGTAATATTATATATATATATATATATATATATATATATATATATATATATACTTCTGTGCCTTCGCTAGCAGGTTTGTTCCTCATTATTATATCCGTAATGTTGACTTTGCGTTAGATTCATTGTGAAATTTAGTAAACATTATCTTAAGCCATTCCCAGTGAAATAAAGATTATAAATGTTTTTGGGGGTGCCGCTTATTATTTTAAAAAGAAACTACTCCTCTAAATATTTCTTACAGTTGTGTCTAGGAGTAAAAATTAGGTACTTCCCTTAAAAATTAATTTCATAGGTTTGGTAATATTTAATTATGCAATATATATTTAATAACCAGGGATATTTTATTAGTTTTAATGCAATTCCCTCATAGTGTACGGCCGCATAAAAAAAATGTGTATTTACACATTCTTTTTCCGCAAACCCATTACAACCCCAAGCATGTGCATTTCATCCAACATTATCCAATCCAATTGAACGTATTTTGACGAACCAATACATCAATGTACACATGCGTATAGAGTTATCGTTCCGTTCAAAGATTATTGTCAATGCGTATTTATTACTGCTTGTAGATTTTTCCCTCCTAGAATGTCAACAAAAGTTGTGATTAAAGGTTTTTTTTTTCTTTTTTTGACAGAAATCATTGAAGACATTTTTCGAAATAGATATGTCGGTCCAATTACCCAATATTAGAAACGGAGATTCTTTATCGAAAAGACCAATGACGTAATCTTCCGTTTCCTTCACTTGGTCTTTTGACTTTGTCTTTCCCATCCCAACTTCAAATCTCCTTTTGACCTACTCACCCTCTCTTGTCTTGTCTTGTCTTCTCTCTGTCTCTGTCTCTGTCTGTCTCCCTCTCTCTCTCTCTCCCTCCCTCTCTCTCTCTCTCTACATATTTCTCGCTATATATCTACCTATCTCTCACTATCCCCACTCGATCTCCTGACCCATTGATGTCCCTCCCGTCTTACTTGACTTCTGCCGTCTTGTAATGATATATAAGCATATTTCCTATCTATCCCGTTACCAGACTCTTTGAGGATCCGACACGTAATCCGACTTATGACATGAACGGGTCCCTAGGCGCTAGTCGTACCGTATTGGTTAATAAGCTCGATGCGCATATCATTTTCTAGATTCGAACCTCATTTGGAATCTTACTATCTTGGCTTTGTGTTCGGGAAAATATTTTATATATCTTAGAGAAATAAGACAGCCCTCCCACTTCGATATCTTCTAATCGTTTCTGAAAGACTTTCGTTTGTACAGGGCGTTTGATTGTTTCTGGAGTTTCCAATTTAGCATAACTCATAATATAAAACTGTTTTCTCAGGTAATCTGACAGTTATTTCCCCACTTTTTTTTCATATTGCGATTTCTATATTTTTTTGTGGTTTTGAGTAGAACCTTAGGATAGTAAATATAAGTGTTCAGTTTATACTCCTGTCGTAGACTGACATTCCGTCTATAAAACAATTACCATTGTGTTCTTTATTTAAAGAGTATCACATAACTGCTGTGTGTGTTAAGAAATATTGGTTCTCAAATACTTTTTAGACGTGAAAATAGTTATGTATTTGCCACAGCTAATTGTGGTTATTTTTTGGTCACAGTTTAATGGCTAAGCTTCTAAATACTGATTTTCTCTCAAGTTTGGCTCTCACCACTCCTTCAACAAATATTTACTTTTATTCTATGTGTACAGCAATAATTTCAATACTTAATAAGTCTTATCCTCATTAGTAGACTAATTATATTACTCCCGAGATCTAGACTAAGCCTCTCTTAGTATATGTTGACAAATACTCTAACAAATAATATTCTTTTCATTATTTTTCTATTATTATTTTAAGTAACATTATTATTAATATCAGCTCATCTACCCATCTTGACTTCGGTTGTTAAAGCTAGAATTCCCCTCGACCCATCTAAAACGTTTTAATTCCGGATTTATATTGTTTATCCAGGTGCAAATGATTTTTTCCTTGCAGGAAAACATTTCCTGCTGATTATCCGCTTCCCAAGACAAAAAAAAAAAAAAAAAAACTAAAAAAATTAATGCTTAAGAAAATAAGGAACGAAATCTCGGTTGATTAGTAACGGAAGAAAAAGAATGCAGGAAATTAGGTAATGGTATCTGCGTATACTTAGTTTTATTGTGCCTGTAAAATTCTCTCATTAGACTTTTAATTTGACTTAAAAAAAGAAAAACTATATACTGGGCTTCACTCCATATCTTGATTGTTTTGTCATGGCATTACATTGAGATCAGGTGTTTTGATAACTAAACTCTAAGTATTTCGGGAAGAGTTCACGCAGCGTAATGGTTTAATGAGCCGATAAAAGAATAATCAGAACAAGTTCAAGCAACGTCCAAGGGAGATAAATTTTACTTAGCATGACTGAACCCGAGAAAAGATTATTTACTTTCCCACTAAGTTTATCGTCTTAAGAAATGGACACGTAAATTCGATCTCAAATCCTGAATCAGTCAATTTGTGTTTCATTTCTTGCTAATGGATTTGCGAAAAGCATGAAGCAATCTTTCCATTTCAGCCAGGTATAAGTTGTAGGGCAGACTAGACTCCTTAGACTCGGTAGAGAAATCAGTTCAGATAAAAAATTAAGAAAAAACTCTGAATTTAAACCAACTGTAAACGGCCTAAAAATTGACCTGATGTTACATGCGTGGTGGATATGTGGTTGGATAAAAAAGCAAACTGCATTAAGTATTTCTGAATGCCACGAAATATTTTTTTTATAATTTACAAATACGATGAAGAGAGTTGTCTCAAAAATGTATAAAATGAGGAAAATTTTAGACAACAGTCCAAATGTATTGCCATATAGATTGATGTACGCTCATTTTCCTGACTTCGGTATTGTTAGAGTGCTTGATTCTCACAACTTTACCAATAATGATGAACTTGGTTTTTACAATAGGAAATAAAAGAAAATACATTGAAAAGCGCCTCCCGGTGAAATACATTTTAGAAATATTGTTCTGTAGTCCGTAGATTTTTAAGAGAAGTAATTTTCAAAATATTTTCTTCTCTTGTAATTTCGTGAGTAACATAATTACTTCTTGCACAGGTGAATATTATATGGTCACCAATTACTTAATTACTTCTTGTACAGGTGAATATAATATGGTCAACAATTACTTAATTACTTCTTGCACAGGTGAATATTATATGGTCACAAATTACTTAATTACTTCTTGCACAGGTAAATATTATAGGGTCAACAATTACTTAATTACTTCTTGGACAGGTGAATATAATATTGTCACCAATTACTTAATTACTTCTTGTACAGGTGAATATTATATGGTCAAATATTATTTAATTACTTCTTCTACAGGTGAATATTATATGGTCACAATTACTAAATTACTTCTTTTAAAGGTGAATATTATATGGTCACCAATTACTTTATTATTTAATTACTTCTTGTACTGGTGAATATTATATGGTCACCAATTACTTTATTACTTCTTGTACAGGTGAATATTATATGGTCACCAATTATTTAATTACTTCTTGTACTGGTGAATATTATATGGTCACCAATTACATAATTAATTCTTGTACAGGTGAATATTATATGGTCAACAATTACTTAATTACTTCTTGCACAGGTGAATATTATATGGTCACCAATTATTTAATTACTTCTTGTACAGGTAAATATTATATTGTCAACAATTACTTAATTACTTCTTGCACGGGTGAAAATTATATGGTCAACAATTACGTAATTACTTCTTGCACATGTGAGTATTATATGGTCAACAAATATTTAATTACTTCTTGTACAGGTGATTTTTATATGGTCACCAATTACATAGTTACTTCTTGTACAGGTGAATATTATATTGTCAAAAATTACTTAATTACATCTTGCACAGGTGAATATTATATGGTCACCAATTATTTAATTACTTCTTGTACAGGTGAATATTATATGGTCACAATTACATAATTAGTTCTTGTACAGGTGAATATTATATGGTCACCAATTACATAATTAGTTCTTGCACAGGTGAATATTATATGGTCAACAATTACTTAATTACTTCTTGCACAGGTGAGTATTATATGGTCAACATATATATAATTACTTCTTGTACAGGTGATTATTATATGGTCACCAATTACATAATTACTTCTTGTACAGGGGATTATTATATGGTCAACAAATGCTTAATTACTTCTTCTACAGGTGAATATTATATGGTCAAAATTACCAAATTACTTCTTTTAAAGGTGAATATTATATGGTCACCAATTATTTAATTACTTCTTATAAAGGTAAATATTATATGGTCGACAAATAATTAATTACTTCATGTACAGGTGAATATTATATGGTCAACAATTACTTAATCACTTCTTCTACAGGTGAATATTATATGGTCACCAATTACTTTATTACTTCTTGCACAGGTGAATATCATATGGTCAACAATTACTTTATTACTTCATGTCCACGTGAATATTATATAGTCAACAAATACATAATTACTTCTTGTACCGGTGAATATTATATGGTCAACTATTATTTAATTACTTCTTGTACAGGTGAATATTATATGGTCACCAATTACTTAATTACTTCTTGTACAGGTGAATATTATATGGTCACCAATTATTTAATTACTTTTTGTACAGGTGAATATTATATGGTAACAATTACTTAAATACTTCTTGTGCAGATGAATATTATATGGTCACCAAGTACTTTATTATTTAATTACTTCTTGAACGGGTGAATATTATATGGTCATCAATTATTTAATTACATATCGTACAGGTGAATATTATATGGTCACCAATTACCTTATTACTTCTGGTACAGGTGAAAATTATATGGTCACCAATTACTTAATTACTTCTTGCAGAGGTGAATATTATATGGTCACCAATTACTTAATTACTTCTTGTACAGGTGAATATTGTATGGTCAGCAATTACTTTATTATTTAATTATTTCTTGTACAGGGGAATATTATATGGTCACCAATTACTTTATTACATCTTGTACAGGTGAATATTATATGGTCACCAATTACTTTATTATTTAATTATTTCTTGTACAGGTGAATATTATATTTTCAACACATACTTAATTACTTCTTGTCCAGGTGAATATTATATGGCAAACAATTACTTTATTACTCCATGTACAGGTGAATATTATATGGTCAACAAATACATAATTACTTCTTGTACATGTGAATATTATATGGTCACCAATTATTTAATTACTTCTTATACAGGTGAATATTATATGGTCACCAATTACTTAATTACTTTTACAGGTTAATTTTATATGGTCAACAAATACTTAATTACTTCTTGTACCGGTGAATATTATATGGTCACCAATTACTTAATTACTTCTTGCAAGAGTAAATATTATATGGTCACCAATTATTTAATTACTTCTTGTAAGAGTGAATATTATATGTTCAACAAATTCTTAATTACTTCTTGTACAGGTGAATAATATATGGTCCACAATTACTAATCACTTCTTGTACAGGTTAATATTATATGGTCAACAATTACTTAATTACTTCTTGTACAGGTGAATATTATATGGTCAACAAATACTTAATTACTTTTGGAGGTTAATTTTATATGGTCAACAAATGCTTAATTACTTCTTGTACCGGTAAATAATATATGGTCACCAATTACTTAATTACTTCTTGTAAGAGTAAATATTATATGGTCACCAATTATTTCATTACTTCTTGCACAGGTGAATATTATATGGTCACCAATTACTTAATTACTTCTTGTAAGAGTAAATATTATATGGTCACCAATTATTTAATTACTTCTTTTACAGGTGAATTTTATATGGTCAACAATTACTTAATTACTTCTAGTACTGGTAAATATTATATGGTCAACAACTACTTAATTACTTCTTGTACAGGTGAATATTATATGGTCACCCAGTACTTTATTATTTCATTACTTCTTGTACAGGTGAATATTATATGGTCACCAATTATTTAATTACTTCTTGTACAGGTGAATATTATATGGTCACCAATTACTTAATTACTTCTGGTAAAGGTGAATATTATATGGTCACCAATTACCTAATTAGTTCTTGCACAGGTGAATATTATATGGTCACAATTACTTAATTACTTCTTGTAAGAGTAAATATTATATGGTCACCAATTATCTAATTAAATCTTGTACAGGTGAATATTATATGGTCAACAATTACTTAATTACTTCTTGTACTGGTGAATATTATATGGTCAACAATTACTTAATTACTTCTTGTACAGGTGAATATTATATGGTCACCAAGTACTTTATTATTTAATTAGTTCTTGTACAGGGGAATATGATATGGTCACCAATTACTTTATTTTTTAATTATTTCTTGTACAGGTGAATATTATATGGTCACCAATTACTTAATTACTTCTGGTACAGGTGAATATTATATGGTCACCAATTACTTAATTACTTCTTGCACAGGTGAATATTATATGGTCACCAATTACTTAATTACTTCTTGTACAGGTGAATATTATATGGTGACCAATTACCTGATAACTTTATTATTTAATTATTTCTTGTACAGGTGAATATTATATTATCAACAAATACTTAATTAATTCTTGTCCAGGTGAATATTATATGGTAAACAATTACTTTATTACTCATATACAGGTGAATATTATATAGTCAACAAATACATAATTACTTCATCTACAGGTGAATATTATATGGTCATCGATTACTTATTTACTTCTTGTACAGGTGAATATTTTATGGTCAACAAATATTTAATTATTTTACAGGTTAATTTTATCTGGTCAACAAATACTAAATTGGTAATTGTTGACCATATAATATTCAACTGTACAAGAAGTAATTAAATAATTGGTGACCATATAATATTCACCTGTACGAGTAGTAATTAAATAATAAAGTACTTGGTGACCATATAATATTCACCTGTACAAGAATAATTAAGTAATTGCTGACCATATCATATTCACCTGTACAAGAACTAATTAAGTAATTGTTGACCATATAATATTCACCTGTACAAGAAGTAATTAAGTAATTGGTTACCATATAATATTCACCTGTACAAGAAGTAATTAAGTAATTGGTGACCATATAATATTCACCTGTACAAGAAGTAATTAAGTAATTGGTGACCATATAATATTCACCTGTGCAAGAAGTAATTAAGTAATTGGTGACCATATAATATTCAACTGTACCAGAAGTAATTAAGTAATTGGTGACCATAAAATATTCACCTGTACAAGAAGTAATTAAATAATTGGTGACCATATAATATTCACCTGTACAAGTAGTAATTATATAATAAAGTACTTGGTGACCATATAATATTCACCTGTACAAGAAGTAATTAAGTAATTGTTGACCATATAATATTCACCTGTACAAGAAGTAATTATATAATTGGTGACCATATAATATTTACTCTTACAAGAAGTAATTAAGTAATTGGTGACCATATAATATTCACCTGTGCAAGAAGTAATTAAATAATTGGTGACCATATAATATTTACTCTTACAAGAAGTAATTAAGTAATTGGTGACCATAAAATATTCACCGGTACAAGAAGTAATTAAGTATTTGTTGACCATATAAAATTAACCTGTAAAAGTAATTAAGTATTTGTTGACCATATAATATTCACCTGTACAAGAAGTAATTAAGTAATTTATGACGATATAATATTTACCTGTACAAAAAGTAATTAATAATTGTGGACCATATATTATTTACCTGTTCAAGAAGTAATTAAGAATTTGTTGAACATATAATATTCTTTCTTACAAGAAGTAATTAAATAATTGGTGACCATATAATATTTACTCTTACAAGAAGTAATTAAGTAATTGGTGACCATATAATATTCACATGTGCAAGAAGTAATTAAGTAATTGGTAACCATATAATATTCACCGGTACAAGAAGTAATTAAGTATTTTTTGACCAGATAAAATTAACCTGTAAAATAATTAAATATTTGTTGACCATAAAATATTCACCTGTACAAGAAGTAAATAAGTAATCGATGACCATATAATATTCACCTGTACATGAAGTAATTATGTTTTTGTTGACTATATAATATTCACCAGTACATGGAGTAATAAAGTAATTGTTTACCATATAATATTCACCTGGACAAGAATTAATTAAGTATTTGTTGAAAATATAATATTCACCTGTACAAGAAATAATTAAATAATAAAGTTATCAGGTAATTGGTCACCATATAATATTCACCTGTACAAGAAGTAATTAAATAATAAAGTAATTGGTGACCATATCATATTCCCCTGTACAAGAAAGACTTAAATAATAAAGTAATTGGTGACCATATAATATTCATCTGTACAAGAAGTAATTAAGTAATTGGTGACCATATAATATTCACCTGTGCAAGAAATAATTAAATAATTGGTGACCATATTATATTCACCTGTACAAGTAGTAATTATGTATTTGTTGACCATATAATATTCACCTGTACATGGAGTAATAAATTAATTGTTGACCTTATAATATTCACCTGTACAAGAAGTAATTTAGTAGTTGGTGACCAAATACTATTCACCTGTGCAAGAATTAATTAAGTAATTGTTGACCATATAATATTCACCTGTACAAGAAGTAATTAAGTAATTGTTGACCATATAATATTCACCTGTACATGAAGTTATTAGGTAATTGGTAACCATATAATATTCAACTGTACAAGAAGTAATTAAGTATTTGTTGACCATATAATATTCACCTGTACAAGAAGTAATTAAGTAATTGGTGACCATATAATATTCACCTGTACAAGAAGTAATAAAGTAATTGTTGACCATATAATATTGGTCACCAATTACTAAATTACTTCTTGTACAGGTGAATATTATATGGTCAACAATTAATTCATTACGTCATGTACAGGTGAATATTATATGGTCAACAAATACATAATTACTTCTTGTACAGGTGAATATAATATGGTCACCAATTATTTAATTACTTCTTGTACAGGTGAATATTATATGATGACCAATTATTTATTTATTTCTAGAACAGGGGAATATTATATGGTCCCCAATTACTTAATTACTTCTTGTGCATGTGAAAATTTTATGGTCCCCAATTACTTAATTACTTCGTGCACAGGTGAATAGTATATGGTCACTAATTACTTAATTACTTCTTGTACAGGTGAATATTATATGGTCAACAAATACATAATTACTTCTTGTACAGGTGAATAGTATATGGTCACCTATTTTTTAATTACTTCTTTTACAGGTGAATATTATATGGTCACCAATTACTATATTAATTTTTGCACAGGTGAATATTATATGGTCAACAATTACTTTATTATTTCATGTACAGGTGAATATTATATGGTCTCCAATTACTTAATTCTTTCTTGTAGAGGTGAATATTATATGGTCACCAATTACCTAATAACTTCTTCTACAGGTTAAAATTATATAGTCAACAAATACTTAATTACTTCTTGTACAGTTGAATATTATATGGTCAACAATTACTTAATTACTTCTTCTACGGGTTAATATTATATGGTCAACAAATACTTAATTATTTCTTGTACAGGTGAATATTATATGGTTAACAATTATTTTATTACTTTATGTTCATATAAATATTATATGGTCAACAAATACATAATAACTTCTTGTACAGGTGAACTATTATTTAATTACTTCTTGTACGGGTGAAAATTATATAGTCACAAATTACCTAATTTATTCTTGTACAGGTGAATATTATATGGTCACCAATTACTTAATTACTTCTTGTACCGGTGAATATTATATGGTCAACAAATACTTAATTACTTCTTGTACAGTTGAATATTATATGGTTACCAATTACCTAATTACTTCATGTACAGGTGAATATTATATGGTCAACAATTACTTAATTACTCCTTGTACAGGTGAATATTATATGGTCAGCAATTAATTAATTACTTCTTGTACAGTTTAATATTATATGGTCAACAAATACTTAATTACTTTTACAGGTTAATTTTATATGGTCAGCAAATACATAATTACTTCTTGTACCGGTGAATATTTTATGGTTACCAATTACCTAATTACTTCTTGCACAGGTGAATATTATATGGTCACCAGTTATTCAATTACTTCTTGTATATGTTAATCTTATATGGTCAACAATTACTTAATTACTTCTTGTACAGGTTAATATTATATGGTCACCAATTACTTAACTACTTCATGTACAGGTGAATATTATATGGTCAACAAATAATTAATTACTTCTTGTACAGGTGAATATTATATGGTCAACAATTACTTAATACCTTCTTGTACCAGTGAATATTATAAGGTCACCAATTACTTTATAATTTAATTACTTCTTGTACAGTTGAATATTATATGGTCACCAATTAATTAATTACTTAACATACAGGTGGATATTATATGGTCAACAATTACTTAATTACTTCTTGTACAGGTGAATATTATATGGTCACCATGAACTCATAAGAGATGTACTCTTATGGATCCCCACACTTGGCGGCACAAAAGCTGGACGACCAGCTCGAACGTACATTCAGCAGCTATGTGAGGATACAGGCTGTTGTCCTGAAGACCTACATAAGGGAATGAACGATAGGGAAGAGTGGCGAGAGAGGGTCAGGGATATCTGTGCTACCAGCGCCATATGATGATGATGAATTACTTAATTACTTCTTGTACAGGTGAATATTATATGGTCACCAATTACTTAATAACATCTTGTACTGGTGAATATTATATGGTCACTAATTACTTAATTACTTCCTGTACAGGTGAATATTATATGGTCACCAATTACTTAAATATTTCTTGTACTGGTGAATATTATATGGTCACCAATTACTTAATTACTTCTTGTACAGGTGAATATTATATGGTCACTAATTACTTAATTACTTCTTG
The DNA here is from genome assembly GCA_963585895.1 of Sepioteuthis lessoniana. Classification (NCBI taxonomy): domain Eukaryota; kingdom Metazoa; phylum Mollusca; class Cephalopoda; order Myopsida; family Loliginidae; genus Sepioteuthis; species Sepioteuthis lessoniana. Next base: position 124,015,789 of record OY757909.1, on the reverse strand, counting down.
TACAGGTGAATATTATATGGTCACCAATTACTTAATTACTTCTTGTACAGGTGAATATTATATGGTCACCAATTACTTAATTACTTCTTGTACAGGTGAATATTATATGGTCACCAATTATTTAATTACTTCTTGTACAGGTGAATATTATATTGTCACTAATTACTTAATTACTTCTTGTACAGGTGAATATTATATGGTCACCAATTACTTAATTACTTCTTGTACAGGTGAATATTATATGGTCACCAATTACTTAATTACTTCTTGTACAGGTGAATATTATATGGTCACCAATTATTTAATTACTTCTTGTACAGGTGAATATTTTATGGTCACCAATTACTTAATTACTTCTTGTACAGGTGAATATTATATGATCACCAATTAGTTAATTACTTCATGTACAGGTGAATATTATATGGTCAAAAAATACATAATTACTTCTTGTACAGGTGAATATAATATGGTCACCAATTATTTAATTACTTCTTGGACAGGTCAATATTTTATGGTGACCAATTATTTATTTATTTTTTGAACAGGTGAATATTATATGGTCCCCAATTACTTAATTTCTTCTTGTACAGGTGAAAATTATATGGTCCCCAATTACTTAATTACTTCGTGCACAGGTGAATAGTATATGGTCACCAATCACATAATTACTTCTTGTACAGGTGAATAGTATATGGTCCCCAATTTTTTCATTACTTCTTGTACAGGTGAATATTATATGGTCACCAATTACTTAATTACTTCTTGTACAGGTGAATATTATATGGTCACCAAGTATTTAATTACTCTTTGTACCGGTGAATATTATATGGTTACCAATTACTTAATTCCTTCTTGTACAGGTGAATATTATATCGTCAACAAATACTTAATTACTTCTTGTACAGGTGAATATTATATGGTCAACAATTACTTAATTACTTCTTGTACAGGTTAATATTATATGGTCAACAAATACTTAATTATTTCTCGTACAGGCTTATATTATATGGTCAACAATTATTTTATTACTTCATGTACATATGAATAGTATATGGTCAACAAATACATAATTACTTCTTGTACAGGTGAATATTATACGGTGAACTATTATTTAATTACTTCTTGTACAGGTGAATATTATATGGTCACAAATTACCTTATTAATTCTTGTACAGGTGAATATTATATGGTCACCAATTACTTAATTACTTCTTGTACCGGTGAATATTATATGGTCAACAAATACTTAATTACTTCTTGTACAGTTGAATATTATATGGTCAACAATTACTTAATTACTTCTTGTACAGGTGAATATTATATGGTCAGCAATTACTTAATTACTTCTTGTACAGTTTAATATTATATGGTCAACAAATATTTAATTATTTTACAGGTTAATTTTATATGGTCAACAAATACATAATTACTTCTTGTACCGGTGAATATTATATGGTTACCAATTACTTAATTACTTCTTGCACAGGTGAATATTTTATGGTCACCAATTTTTTAATTACTTCTTGTATAAGTTAATATTATATGGTCAACAATTACTTAATTACTTCTTGTACAGGTGAATATTATATGGTCACCAAATACTTAATTACTTCTTGTACAGGTGAATATTATATGGTCAACAAATACTTAATTACTTCTTGTACAGGTGAATATTATATGGTCAACAATTACTTAATACCTTCTTGCAACAGTGAATATTAAATGGTCACCAATTTATTTATAATTTAATTACTTCTTGTACAGGTGAATATTATATGGTCACCAATCACTTAATTACTTCACATACAGGTGAATATTATATGGTCACCAATTACTTAATTATTTCTGGTACAGGTGAATATTATATGGTCACCATGAACTCATAAGAGATGTACTCTTATGGATCCCCACACTTGGCCGCACAAAAGCAGGGCGACCAGCTCGAACGTACATTCAGCAGCTATGCGAGGACACAGGCTGTTGTCCTGAAGACCTACATAAGGCGATGAACGATAGGGAAGTGTGGTGAGAGAGGGTCAGGGATATCTGTGCTACCAGCGCGATATGATGAATGAATTACTTAATTACTTCTTGTACAGGTGAATATTATATGGTCACCAATTACTTAATTACTTCATGTACAGGTAAATATTATATGGTCACCCATTACTTAATTACTTCTTGTACAGGTGAATATTATATGGTCACCAATTACTTAATTACTTCTTGTACAGGTTAATATTATATGGTCACCAATTACTTAATTACTTCACGTACAGGTAAATATTATATGGTCACCAATTACTTAATTACTTCTTGTACAGGTGAATATTATATGGTCAACAATTACTTAATTACCTCTTGTACAAGTGAATAGTATATGGTCACCAATTGCTTAATTATTTCTTGTACAGGTGAATATTATATTGTCAACAATTACTTAATTACTTCATGTACAGGTAAATATTATATGGTCACCAATTACTTAATTACTTCTTGTACTGGTGAATATTATATGTTCAACAAATACTTAATTACATCTTGTACATGTGAATATTATATGGTCAACAAATACTTAATTACATCTTGTACAGCTGAATATTTTATGGTCACCAATTACTTAATTACTTCTTGTACAGGTGAATATTATATGGTCACCAATTACTTAATTACCTCTTGTACAGGTGAATATTATATGGTCCCCAATTACTTTATTATTTAATTACTTCTTGTACAGCTAAATATTATATGGTCACCAATTACTTAATTTCTTCTTTTACAGGTGAATATTATATGGTCACCCTTTACTTAATTACTTCTTGTACAGGTGAATATTATATGGTCACCAATTACTTTATTACTTCTTGTACAGGTTAATATTATATGGTCACCAATTACTTAATTTCTTTTTGTACAAGTGAATATTTTATGGTCAACAATTTTCATTTTATTATATATTCTTAATATTGTGGACATCTCAATTTTGGTATAATACTCTCAAGGTTTGCATAATTCTACATTCATATGAATGATTCTTTTAAATATTCGCATATTCGTTTTTAGCATTGTTCCCTTTTACAGTACGACATCAGTATGATTCTTTAGCTACAAGCGATTAGCCAAAGCATATAAAACATTCAGATTAGTTCCTGACGTTCTATACTATATAGACAAATAGCATAGTCGGGTATGAAGTTCTGCACTCTGTTAGTGTATGTCCATGTTAAGCTGAGCAAAGCTTATAAAAGATCCAAATTCTCTATCTAAATACTTAACATAGTAATCTTATTGGACGCAAATATAACCCTAATCCAATATATATATATATATATACGTATGTATGTAGGTATGTATAAATAAAATTGGTGAAAAAATATCTGAGTTTTTTCTCTCATCTTGATAAACACCAGATATCATTTGATAGAGCCAGATCGGAAAAAAATTGACGGTTATTTAGTTTCATTGAATCATTGTAAAGAAGCAAAATAACTAAAAAAGACTCCCTTGTGTAATAAACAATACCAAAAAAGTGTAAATTCTCCTAGCACAATTCCGCCTTTCTGACTGCTTTTAAAACATTACTTCCAAAGCAGAGCTTGCTTTAGTTTTCCTTTCACCTTTACTGTAAGATGGAATTCGTTTTCATTCTTCTCCTGCAGATTTCACTTCTATATTCTTGAACAAAATGTCCTTCTCGTTCTAATTCTCTTCAAGCAGCCGTTCATGAATGATCCTTGTTGAATTGAACCATTTCTCACTCATACTTTAAGTGACATCTCCTTTAAGGACTCTAACCTGCACATCTTCATGAACAACATTGCAAAAAAGATATGAATTTTATTACGTGAAAGACACGTTAAGTAGCATACTCTTTTTCTTTCAGATTCATGAATGTCATCTCTTCTGGTCTATTATCGATCATATTTTATATATTGTTTGTTCAAACATTTTAAGCTGGACTTTTTTTTTTTAAATCTTCAAATTAATTTTATTTATTTCATCTTTTTTCGTCCAGTCATTCGACAACTAGGTCATTCTCAATTGTCTCCAATAAAAAGTATTCCTACGCAATAATAAACAAATGCTTGCAACCGATAAAATGAAACGCAGTTTCTTCCAAGCAGCGGTCGTATCGATACTGCTATATGGATGCACTACTTGAACGCTAGACGGCAATTACACAAGAATGTTACGAGCAATTTTGAACAAGTCCTGGAAGCATCACCCCACAAAGCACCAACTATATGGCCACCTACCTCCCATCACGAAAACTATCCAAGTTAGGCGAACCAGACATGCAGGACATTGCTGGAGAAGCAGGGACGAGTCCATATGTGATGTACTCCAATGGATCCCCAATATTGGCCGAGCAAAAGCAGGATGGTCAGCTCGAACATACATTCAGCAGCTCTGTGAAGATACGGGATGTAGCCCTGAAGACCTGCCAGAGGAGATGAACGATAGGGAGAAGTGGCGAGAGAGGGTAAGGGATATCCGTGCTGGCGGCACGACACGATGAGGATGATGATATCGTTGACAACATTCCAGTTTAATGCATCCTGGTCTGCCAATAATATCTGAGCTATGATAAGAATACAACAACTTTTCAAACGCTTGATTACCATGAAACATTAAAAATTGGTAGATTCCTCCCGACTGATCATTGTACGATCAATAAATTTGTTAATAACTGGAATATACAAAGTGTGCAATTAAAGAAATGATATAATCATTGACTTTCACTCGGCAAATGGAAATCTTGTTAAAAACTGATATACGAAAGCACACACCTATGAGTAGTAAAGAGCCTTTCGAAACCATCAAGGCTCCAAATGTGCTAAGAAAATATTCTGATTCCAACAATTGAAACGTTTAAGAAAGTACGTCCTACCAACTGTTTTCCCACATTGGAGGACGAATCAACTCGTTAAGTGTGTGAACTGAGTCAAACGGCACATAAAACTGTCAAGAAAATTTCCATTGATGAATGCGTGTGGAGTGGCGCTTAATGGAATTGGTTGGCGAAAATGGGTATTGCGTGAAGGAGAATCCTCAGCCTTTTGTGATGAAGTGTCCGTAAGTAGTTCAAAGTGGGGGTCATGTCTTGGTCGGTAATAATCAGCTATGAATTTGCTATCCCCAGGAAGAGGAGCAATATTTTAAAATGAACTTTTCTATTTACCAAAAAAATTCTCTAAAGGCCAACCGTCGGAATAGTTTAGGAAGAAAAGAGCATTATTCATGCAAAAAAGTTACTTGCTGTCACGACAAAGCTCCGATTTTAGTTCAGCTGTGGAAGATGTAGGTAAAATAATGTGTAAAAAAAAAATAAAACAAAAGAAAAACTGAATAAAGTTGTTTTGGAATATTGTCGGAAGGACTGTTTTTGAGGTCGGCATGCGATTTCTACCAATAAAAAAAAAAAAAAACTTTTGGAAGCTATATTAGCTGGGTGCAAAGTCATTATACACGAGATGACCCTGGAATAAACTTTTGTTTCTTGTACGCTGTTTTAAATCATTAGTGAGAATGGGAATTATATTTATCGAATAATGATATTTTTCTAATTTTTGTGTCACTCACCATGTCATATTCAGTTTTGAATGACATTTCTTTAAATTATTGTTGGTTTCGCAAATTCCTTTCATTTTTATCCTTATATAACCTTTGCCTTTTGAGATAATTTCATAAACCGAAAAAGACTATGCCAGAATATTCCTTATTTATTGAAAAATCTAAATCTACTTCCAACCAATCATTTTTGAATGAGTCACGTACACAAATGTATCATATTTGACAAGAATTTCGTGATTTTACAAAAGGAATACCAGGAGATTATATATATATATATATATATATATATATATATATATATATATATATATATATATATATATATATACAGTAGCGTCCAAAACTAAGGGAGAAAATGTTAAAACCTAATATTTGTTTGAAATAACAAGTGTTAAAAGCTGAAATTTTGACAACTGGTAGTCGGTATCATCCATAATAACATACTAAAATTTTAATCATTTGCAAAAGATAGAAAAAGAATTATAACAATTATTTATTTATTTTCAAAATACGATCGTCCAAAAGTAAGGGACAAAATTGAGAAAAACAATGTAAACCGTATGCTATTTTCAAATTTTTTAATTCCTCTAAAGAATAAGTCTTACTTAGTCATTTGTAAACGTTGCATCAGACGGCACCATGGCGAAACGCCAAAAACTTGATTACTCTGTGAGACAAGCTATTGTGAAGCTACACTAGGAAAAGCACACCATTAAAGAGATTTCAGAGAAAGTTAAACGTTCCAAGAGTGTTGTAGGCAGGGTTGTTAAATCCCTCAATGATACTGGTAAAATAGTGCTTTTAAAACATGAATACAAGCCTCAAGGCACAGACCTATGCAATCCAAGAAAATGTTGAAATGAATGAAAAACGCTGGACATTTAGGTAGGTGTGATTGTTGTACAACTTTTCCTTTTTATATATTTTTACATTTTTTATACATCCATCTACACTTAACATCACTAATAATACCCCTCAGTCCTGATGATGGTTCAGCAGAACCGAAACACTATAGTGTCGACTGAGTTTGTTTCTCTATAAATCCCCACTTTCTATTTGGATTATTTGTTGTCAATTTTTCATCATATATATATATATATATATATATATATAGAGAGAGAGAGAGAGAGAGAGAGTGATGTGTGTGTGTGTGTGTGTGTGTGTGTGTGTGTGTGTGTGTGTGTGTGTGTGTGTGTGTGTGAGTGCATGTACGTGTATATGCATATGTGAGAGGAATGAAAGTGATACACCAAACAGAAATAGTATTCATTTGCCATTACTTACTTTTTATTGTTAACTTTTTCTCCTTTTTAAAAAAATTTTATGTTCATCTTTTTTACACGTCTCTATGTGTGAACATATGTATGTTTATTTACAGTTATTTATCTGTAACGAAACAGTCTGTTGCGGATAACTATACATACATATATATATATATATATATATATATATATATATATATATATATATATAATCCAAAGAGGAAATCCAAGAGGTAGGAGTATCAAATTTGAGTGCTCAATGTCAACGGCTATTGATGTATAATTAATTTGGGATTAAATATACATCAACACTCAACATGCAAAGCTAAGAAGATATTTCTATATTAGAATATAAAGAAAAAAATCACTTCCTTGGTGTCATAATAAATTTATTTCTAGTTTTAAAACCATCATCAAATGTAGAAAGAATATTTGTATTTGGGTGTTCTTACATTGCTCCCCCTGAGAATGGGATTTGAAAAGAATTCTCATTTTAATTCTTGGAAAAATCTATCTTTTTAATTAAAATAACTTTTAAAAATATATTTAGTCATATTTTTTAATCAAGAAAAGAATTTTAAACTGTGGAGATATTATATCTATTTTTTTTCATTTATACAATATTTATAGAATCCTAATCAAAAACCAAAATACCGTACCACTGATTTCAATACAACTGAAAATTAAAAATAACCTATTTCCAGAAAAACTAAATAGTGTTACGCAATTTATCTAAACTTATTAACAAAATTTGCATTGATATTCTGATCTTTTCGCAATATTAAATTATGTAATTCGTTTTCACAGGAAATTCTAATTCAATGCTATTTTCAATTTACAAAAAATAATCCTAATTATTAAAATTATCGTAAAGATACTAGCCGTAGAAGTACTATTTTGGAGTGTTTAGTATGACTTGACATGGTATTCAACCTTGTTCTCCAGTACCATTGACGAACACTTTAACCATAATGATAATGGCCCATTGATTACCTCTTCTATCGTTTTACAAGAAGGATTTTAATATTTAATAACCCACGATGGTTGATATACCATGAAAAAAAGAAATCAAACACGAAAATGACAGAAAATCAAACTGTGCTCTAGGCTTGAATAGAATTATGTCTTCAAATTGATTGTAGCTGTTAAATGCAAACAATGTGAAATTTGCTGAAAAATGTGTATATATATGAAGAAAGAGGTTTTAGTAAAAAAAAAAAAAACTGTTTAAAAATAGTCAAAAATCGAAGTGAATTTACACGTCTGTGTCAAAAAGATAGCCCATGATGTGGAAATACGCTGATTTTATTGTACAGAAATATCTTTGGGAACAGTAATTAAAAAATAAGATCATGTTGATAGTCTTCTGGAACATGAAATGACCCATTCCAATTGATTTCCTTGAAAAAAGTTCAAATGAAAACACTGCTTCCAATTTTTGTTTTTTTTTACATGAAAGCGTGTTCATAAGTCTGGTGTGACTTTTCTTACACTTGATATGGAGTCACGTACTATTTAAAGAATTTATTTTATAACTGGAAATGTTCTGTCATAAATGATTGGAATATGTATGTATGGATTGGCACGTCGTTTTGTCTATATGTTCCATATGGAGGCGTAAGACGTGCCAGCGTGTTGACAAAGTAAGCGAATCATTAGTAGATTGATATCTATTCAAATCACTTGAGTAAACAGAAAGAAAGAAAGAAAGAAAGAAAGAAAGAAAGAAAACTGCAAAAGGAAAATGAAAACCGTAATTTGAAAAGGAAGAAATACTGGGGAAAAAAGCAGACAAAAAGACATCAGAGATTACATAAATATTTACCCAACACCTCTGCACGATCAGGATCGAGCAGTAGGTCAGTTTTTTAAAGTAGAGTTTAACAGCTTAGAATTCAAAAAGTTCCTTCTAGATCAGTTGCCTTACAAGGTTGAAAAAGCCCAATCTGTCCTATTATCCATAGTAGAATAGTTTGATTCATATTTTTCCAAAGCCCTTTATGAAATGCACCCTTGTCTGGGATTTGAAATCGGGTCACCATGTCAAATTCCTATGACGCTAACCATCGCACCAAAATCGTCTCCACAAAGATTACATATACGAGAGAAGAAACTTTAAAAAATTATAAAAAGAGAATAGAATTATATATATATATATATATATATAGAGAGAGAGAGAGAGAGAGAATTCCAAAACTTGAGCCTACAGTACTTTTATTATGCATGTCATTAATATACTACACTCAAAGAATAATGAATTTTGTAAGTTTAGAAGATATTCACTGTGGTTTGTTTTATTTAGCAGTAAATAAATCATTAACAGATGATAAGAAAATCATAGTTTCTTTAATAGATTGTAAAAGTAATACATTTAATACATTTTTCCACATCAAGGGCTCACTCATTCTATATTCCGATACCAGCACTGAGAAAAAAAAAATTATAACTGCAATTTGAATTACTTATTCTATTTACATGAGATATATTTTATTAAGCAAATGCTTACATCCCATCGTTTATTGTATTCATTGTTAAAAAAATAAGATATAATGAACATATGATTTTCAAATTTCATAAGTTTTCCAAGAAGTAGTAGCTTTAAATACTTTGTTTTAAACTTTAAAATGCGGTGTTTCTTTGTAATATACAAATAACCTTATATTTCATAAAAGTTGACGTAAAATATGGAACGTGCGTTCAAAAAATATCCTTATTGAAGATGTTTTTTAAAAGATAGTAAAAAGAATGACTTAAAAGTATATTCTAAAATAGTTTTCTACATTCAACTCACTTATTCCTGCATTTATTTATATTCTATGCACATATATATATATATATATATATATATATATATATATATATATATATATATATATAAGTGTGTGTGTGTGTGTGAGAGAGAGAGAGAGAGAGAGAGAGAGAGAGTAGGTAGAGTTATTTTTACCTTTTTACAATATACATGTTGGAATTGTCCTTATTTTTCATGCTTGGTTTGTTTAAAGTACTTTAAAATGGAAATAAAATAAAACATATTTTGCAATCAACAGAAAACTGCTTTTTTGTTCAACACATTTTGTTGATCATTAATTTATTTAACTTTAATTTTCTTTCAAACAGTAAATTATAACCAATTCTACGTTAATGCAAGTGTCTGGAAATGATAAAATCTACGAAATAAACTCGTACGAAAAAAACAGTGACATTTTTCTTAGCATTTTGCGTGATTTTGTGTTATACTAAAAGCTTTTCATAAGAAAAAGTCTCGAGAATATTATAGCATTTAGTGATATTATTTAGTAATTCTGTTGTGATGTAAATAGGTTTTGTTGCCCAGTCGGCTGGGGTTGTAGAATACACCGACTGCACCTCTGCAGAGGAGTAAAAAAAAACCCTGTCAATGTGTGTCCTGGATATGTCATTAAACTATCTGATGGTGAGGTTCCAGTGATGCAGGAACTTTGGGGAATGCAGAGTACCCTTTTATTGCCATTACTCACAGGTCCACTCTGGCTCGGAGAGGTAACAGCTGATAGGGCCCTATCTATGGGTAAAATAGAACTAATAGCATACTTATGGTAAACTGAATTGTTTGATTAAACTGAAAAGCTTGAAATAGAAATATTTTTGACAGTTAAACTGTACTTACACATAAACTGCGTGCTTATGCTAAACTGAATTATTTAAAATAGAACTTATTTTAACATTGAAACTCTATTTACTCTCAACTGAATTGTTTAACATAGATCTGTTTTGACATTTAACTGAGTGTAAAAAAAGATCTACTTATAATTAACTGAATTAGCTGAATTAAACCTGATTGACTAAACTGAATAGCTCGAAATAGAAATGTTTTTCACAATTAAACCGAACTTACATTTAAACTGCGTGCTTATGCTAAAATGAATTATTTGGAATCGAACTGTTTTTGACAATAAAACTGTACTTACGCTAAACTGAATTGTTATATATAACTGCTTGAATAAACAGAATAGTTTGAAATAGAAATGTTTTTGAAAAACTGTGTACTCATGCTAAACTGAATTGTTTTAAATAAAACTGATTATTTACATAAAAATGGATTTGCCGTTAAATAAGCCACAAAGGTTGATATGCCATAAAACCAAACCAAACCAAAGCAAAATAGGTTTTGACGTGAAATGTCTTCCTTTTAATTTGCGTAAATTCATCAGACAATCAAAACAGACGTCGATGACCAAATATTACAGCGTGAAATTTCATATGGAGATTATCCGATGTTCAACCAGAAATTTGTAGCGTGTTTCTGAATGAAGAATTTATGATCAATAAATTTCCGCCCAAGACTGAAAAGCCCAAATTCCGATCTTCATATATTGATTGATTGGCCGATGAATTTACTTGTCCATTAATTTGACTATTCATTTAAAAAGGTGACTCCGGTTCAGTCAAACTATTTCCTTTACCTCGAGGCATAACGATGACAGTCTAATGATTAGGTCAGTTGCGTCTTTAGACAAGTTCGATGGCTCAAGGCAGTGGACATTTAGCCGTTAATCACTCGCTCCAGCTTCTACTCTGTAAGATCGTCTTATATATGGTATTTATTGTTGTCATACCATCAGTTATTTCCTTCCTGTCTGTCTTCATTCCTAATTCATTTTGATTTTTCCAAGAAAGCATTTTCCTTAGTCGTCTTTCTAGCGTTTCATTTTCTGATATGTTTCTTCTTTTTATTCCTTTCTTATTTCTTTTTCATTCATTCATTTTATCATTCTTTCTCTCTCCTAACCCTTCTTAATTTCATTAACTATTTCATTCATTATTTTATTTTCATTCATCTTTTCTATTTCATTCATTTTTTTTTTTGTATATTAATATATTTTTATGTATTTCCTTCATTTGATCATCACATTTTATATCAATATACTTAAAATCAAACTGAATTAAATATCTTCCTTTGTCAACGAATACTGGTCAAAGCAGTTTGAAATCGGAGACCAATGTCCTCTGGTTTTGAATCCAGAAGTTTTCACTCAACTAGGCTGGTTGTCTTCCAAAGTGTAAAGTGTCTATATTGCTCTACTCTTTACATATAGCAGGGATAGAAGAGGGTTCATACCCTTTCCCAAGTACATTAGTATGAAGTGAAGCCCAAAAAACCATCACTAGGATTTGAACACATTTGGTCGATTTCATTCTCAACGGTAACTGTTACTTTGCACTCTGTCCCTCCCTTCCTTCCTTCCTTCCTATCAACCTTCCATTGGAATTGTACTTATCATGGCACGACATGAATTGAGATCAACTCTGTTCGTTCTCTCGGGATGACCTGATTATGATGATGTTGCTGCTGCTGCTGCTGCTGCTGCTGATGATGATGATGATGATGATTATGATGATGAGGATGATGATGTATGTGCAATTTTGGGTTGATTTGTATTGTTCAATAAAAATATGAAATATGGATTGTACCATGACTAAGAAAAATTCGATTGAGATGAATTCTAACTATTCTTTCAAAAATCATCTCTTTCTTTCTTTCTTTCTTTCTTTATTTATTTATTTATTTCTTTATTTCTTTATTTCACTACTTCTGATTTACATCAACATTTCTGATTTGTTTAATTGTCTTTGTTTTGTTTCACCACAATCGATTGTAATCCTTTGTATTTATACATTTTTTTTCTATTGCCATTCAATATCTGATGCTGACTCTTGATATTTTCAACATTTGATTCTTCTGACATTACTATCACTTGTTGCTTTTGCTTATTCAACCCCCACCAAAGCCTATTTTGTTACTAATGTTTATATATATATATATATATATATATATATGCAGCATATTTTGCATGTCTATTTTCCTTAATTTATATATATATATATATATATATATATATATATATATATATATATATGTGTGTGTGTGTGTGTGTGTGTGTATATATATTCAGTTTGACTCGAAATCTTTCTCGTTACACAAACGTAATATAAATTCTATACAATATTCCTGTTAAGTCAAATGACGTAATTTAAATCAACAAACGCTAATTCAACAATTAAACGGCCAACTTTTTCTTATTATACAAATTTTCCCCAAGGTTTTTGTATTTAGATTTTTTAAAATCCATCGTTAACTTAACATCGCTAATATCAGCCCTCATGGCTCTAATGGTGGTTCAGTCAAACCGAAACCCTATAATGTCGATTTCTTAATAAATCTCTTCTTCCATTTGGATTACCTTATTTTCAATTTTTCTACACACACACACACACACACACACACACACACACACACACACACACACACATATATATATATATATATATATATATATATATACAATGTTTACTACCATACGATTTGTGCATGGAATATTTATAACTTTACCATGGATTATCCTTCCAATTTTTCGTCCTTTTCATCAATCTCCCTATAAATTTCTATCTTCGAATAGCTTAAGGTTTAGCCATTTTTCTAATATTTTCCGTTAACGCAACGGGAAGACACTATCAACTTTCTCATCCCATCATGAGAGATTTTACAAACAGAAATTGGGATAAAATCTCTTTAGCTCTTAAATCAGTTGACTGAAAACTGAGTGAACTAATGCTGCATTTTTTGTGTTTTTTTAAATGTGACGTAGCACTGATCAAATAAAGGCATCTGTAGCTGCGGAGATTATTTAAAAAAAAAAAGGATATAATAGCCCTGGTAACGTATGCACAATGTTTTATAGGCGTAGTAATAAAGGAATGCAATGAATAAATACTTGTATTTAAACTTTTGAACATCCTCGTATATACAATTATTTTCTTTCATCTTCTTTCATACTGGATTAAACCTATACCATAATAGTTTTTTTTATTTTATGTATAGTTTATTAAATATATGGACAACAATAAATAATATATGACAGTTGTATTTTCATTTACTTCCGATTTTGTTCAGTTATATTTTCTTCATTTTTATAAACAGTATATCATCTCTCTCACTTTCTTCTTTTTTCTTTCTTATAATTCTTCTATTTATACACTTCTTTCTTTTTCTTTTGTCAAACTAGCACCTATTCTTTTCTTCTTATTACTTTCATATAATCTCTAATTTCAGACCAAAAACGTCACTCGAGGGACATTTTTACAGAAGAGCCATCTTAATCAAAATAACCCATCATTTGCTTCAAGCCTCATATTAGACAGGTATTTCATCCCAGCAGCATATAGCAATGATATACAATGCTCTTTCACCTCCGCCTCTTCTTCTCCTTCCTCCTCCTCCTCATCCTCCTCTTCCTCCTCCTCCTAATACCTCCTCCTCTTCCTCCACCTTCTTCTTCTTCTTCTTCTTCTTCTTCTTCTTCTTCTTATTATTATTATTATTATTATTATTATTATTATTATTATTATTATTATTATTATTATTATCTAATGTTAGCACTAGTTGTTCTAGGAATGGGGCATCCATTTTAATAAACGCTTTTACAGTGACTGACAATAACCTCCCATCCTCTACATGACTCATTGACTTGCAGGCTTCTCAATGAATAGCATACTTAAGAATGATTTCAAAGATGGTTTCAATCATTGGAAGCAAAATGCTTAAATTATTATCATTATTTTAACGAACTTCACCGATAATCTTCCTTTCAATCAATTGATCTATCAATTAATTTACACACACACACACACACACACACACATATATATATATATATATAGAGAGAGAGAGAGAGAGACAGAGAGATAGAGAGATAGAGAGAGATACACTTATATATGAGTGTGTGAGTAGGTTTGTATGTTTGAGTCTGTGTCCATATATGCACATATGAGCGTGTATTTTCGTATCTGTAGTTGTGTGTATTTATATGTAAATACTGATGTGCGTAAATAAGTTTTAAGCGTAATGACAAAATAGCAATTAATTTACACAGTGAATATTACTTTTAGACAAAACACTGATTCAGTGATCAACATCATCTGCGCAGTTCAATCATTGTTCAGCGATTTTTTTTACAACATTTCAGATCACTGATTCATTCTTATATATATATATATATATATATATAGGGAAAAATTGAAAAACAAAGTAATCCAAAGTGATTAATTGATTTTGAAAGAAAATTGATGCTCTAATGTTTCGGTTTTAATAAAGCAAAATCAGGACTCTCAAAATGATGATAAAATACAAAACCAAGCGGTGAAATTATCTATATATATAGAAAAAACGTCAATATAAATATATATATATATATATATATATATATATATATATATATATATATGTGTGTGTGTGTGTGTGTGTGTGTGTGTATGTGTGTGTGTGCAAATTGTTTAAAAAGTGTTACAATTAACCTTTTCACAACTCGTATTGGAACACATTTAGATTCGTTGTAACATTTTAAATATTAGCTTTATACAGAAAGGTTTTCTGAATGGGAGAGTCATAAAAATAGTTAGCTTCAGATCTTTTGATCTTTATACTTCCACTTTCACGGGTTTTGTTTTATTGTGGTATATTAAAATTCTTGGGTTATTTAACGCCCAAAATCCTTTGCAGAAGAATAGTTACGGTATTATTCAAACTATAGCAGGGAGATTTCAGGAGTTCATCCTTTTATCATGGGTATTAGTCTGAGTGAAGGTAGTATCGTTACTGGTTAGTCAGGTAGTTGGTTTTTATGGCATATCAACCTGGGCACGTTATTTAATACCAAATCTTGTTTATATATATATATATATATATATATATATATATATATATATATATATATATAATGGAATATAGACTGCGACACTGGGTTTCATGGAGTTTTTTGAAAAACAACAATCATCAGGCAGTTAAAAAGATGGAATGAATCGAAAACCGGAAATCGTTGACAAACAATACTCTTAATATTTATATATATATATATATATATATATATATATATATATATACTTCAGTCAGTGTATTTGGCCACCCTCAAAAAAATTCTCACCTCATCCTAAAAGTGTTATTTCTTTATAAAACAAGTTAAACAGCAGGATGATTTTTTATTATACTAAATACAAATTGTCCCGCACCATATTAAATACAAATTAAACAAATCAATAGAAATTTCTTAAATTTTTTATTCATTAAAACGACCCCCTTTGGCCGCTATTGCAGCGTCACAGTTACTCAGTATTCTTTCCATCAAAGAAAGGAGGTAGACTGAACATATTTCTGTAGAGCTTTTCTACAAGATTTGCCAGAGGTGATCTTCATTTGTGGATTATTTTGCTGTGATAATTTGGAAAAATTAATGCCGCACCAATTCAAAAGGATTTACGTCTGCTGAATAAGACGGCCTAGACATCAATTGAAGGAAGTGTTGTATCTCTTGGCGTTTAATGTATCGTGAGCAGAGTTTACTTGAGGCTTTGTATGAGTACAAGTCCATGACCCACGTGTCGTGTTCCTAACGGAATTGTATGCTGCTGCACTATGCTATGATAACTAGTCTGATTCAATTTATCCTTCACCTGATGCAATTCCCCGATTTTGCATTTGGCAAAAGATCCCCTCGCCATTATAGAGCTTTCTCCATGTTTAAGAGTTGATGCGATACAGGAGGTTGCAACCCTTTCATCAACTCCTCGCCGCACATAGACCTTCCTATTTGACCTTAAGATTTTGAACTTGATTCGTCAGTCTTTCTGCGCCTTGGCCCACTTTAGTCTTTTGACATTGTTTTGCTTCCTAAACAGTGGTTTCTTGACAACAATTCTGCAATATAGGCCAGCCTCACAGTAGATTCTGACACATTTTTTCATAACATTAGTTCATTTGTATAGTAATGTTTCCATTAGTCTGCCTTCTGTTACACAAGATTTTGACTCTGACAAAATTTTCCTCTGCATAGGTAAATTCAACACAATATCGTACAATATGAATTCAAACTGTGGTATAACGCACCTTTTTGAAAACGTTTGATTCATGCTCAATACCAAAGAAAAAAGACGCTTTCAAATCTAGTTTTTAAACAATATTTTAACAAGATGTTTGAAAAAATGATTTGAAGGCGTAACCTAAGCTCAAAGTTGCTGAAGAAGACGTATATTTAGTTCAATAGACAAAAATATTATGGTATTTATTTCTTTAGGATGAGAAAAAATTTTGAGGAAGGCCAAATACTTTAGTCAAGTAGTGCATATATATATATATATATATATATATGTGTGTGTGTGTGTGTGTGTGTGTGTGAGTGTGTATATATAAGTAAAGTTGGTAACCTTAGTCGGAGGTCACTCGAAAAAAAACAACCTTTCAATAGTTACTATACCGAGGTGTAGGGAAGGGTCCTACTCCATTCCCTGGATTGCTCCACTTATTCATGATCCTTACCTTATAGTATTGAGTGCTAAGCAAGGTGGCATCAAGTACCATTTTTTAAGTCTTTGGTATGACTCGAACTGGCATTGAACCCCGATCTCCCGGACCATTGGTGAACACTCAACTCAGTTGCCCAATTGTCCGAATATTTTAATTAAGCTAGACCTCCTTTGTTTGCAAGCAATAAAATATTTTCAAGTATTCCTATCTAACACGAATGATTTTATTTAGTATTTATTGTTTTCCCACGGTAAGGTTGGTTTTATGGCATATCAACCATTGTAGGTTATTTAATGCCACCTCCTTTATATAATAATCACCTTCGTGTCGCGCCACCAGCTCAGATCTCCCTGACCCTCTCTCACCACTCGTCACTATGGACCATCGCTCCCTGTAGGTCTTCAAGGCAACATCCTGTTTCAGCAGAGAGCTGCTGTATATAGGTTCCAGCTGGTCGTCTTGCCTTTGCTCGTCCATGTGCAGGGATCCACAGGAGTATGTCGCTTATGAGTTCGGCCCCACTTCTCCAGCAATGTCTTGCATGCCTGGTTCGTTTAACTAGGATAGTTTTCGAGATGGTCGGTAGGTGTTCGTACAACTGCTTCTTTGTAGGATGCTGCTTCCAGGACTTGTTCAGTATTGCTTGCAGCATTCTTGTGTAGTTGCCATGAAATTTTTTCTCCGTGCGTTTTGTTTAGCGTCTAAGCAGCTGTTATGTCGATCCTTTATATATATATATATATATATAGTCATCCACAGACAGATCTGTTTCATTCTATCAGAACTCATCAGTGTGGCTAGACAGTATCTTCCCGTAGCTGGGATCGAATATATATATATATATATATATATATATATATATATATATATATGTGTGTGTGTGTGTGTGTGTGTGTAATTTGTAAACTCATTGTTCGTAGATAACATATTTAAACCCACCAGAGCTCATTTTTGGGACACAGTATTAATTTCAATACTTTTATCAAACAGTAATTGTTCTGTTCAATATTAATCATTTTGTGTACACAGTTAAATGGTTTCATATATTTCTATTTAACAAGAATAATTCTATTTACTATTAATGATTTGCTTGCTCATAGTTAAATAGTTTTAAGTATTTCTATGTAACACTGACAATTTAATTTAACACCATTTACTTGTTTGGATACAGTTAAGTGGTTTTTGAAAAATTATTCGTATGTGAGAAATTTGGAGGTAAGTTTATTTTTTAAAAACTCAAACCAATCTTTTTACAAACCAATAAGAATGTGTCACTTGGTCTCCCACTGTGAGAAGAGAAATAAGGGATTACTACTATTCTTCCGTATTTGAATTAACAGGCCAAGGACTGACCGTTGAAAAAGGAATCTAGGTCAATTCCTCAAGTAACAAATCCAGGTCAGAATGGAAACCAACATATGTTTGTACTCTGTGACCGGATGAATAAAGAATGGGGTACAGGGACATATAGTAACCATAACGAATCGCCTGACAGGGGAAGGAACAAGATAGAAGCCGAATGATTGGCTAGAATCCCAAAGCGGAAATAGCCCCCCTCTTCCGTAAGCGGGAATAGGGAATAAGAAAATCAGTTTTGGGACAGAGTTCGTAGTGAACGGATCTCGTGCCAAACTCCGGGTGAAGAAGAATTTTAGAACAGACGTCGTCGTGAACAGATGGGGGCGAATCTCACGCCAAACTCCGGGTAAAGAAAGCGGAAAGAATCTTGGACAAGGGGAGGAATTTAATGCCTTCAAGCCAGAGCGATATGCCTAAATAAATTCCGTCAACCCGTAAAAGAGAAAATACTCTCCGAAGGAGACCATCGAAAAGATAAGTAAACGTTAAGACTGTTTCTCAATTATATATTCTCTCCGTCTCTCTCTCAATTTAAAGAAAGACTAAAGAAAAGAAGAAAAGGAAGAAAGACATTTATCGTCATATATTATCCGCTGATAATAGCGCCGACACGTTGAATATGTGTATCCGCGTATGTAGTAAAAAGATTGATATATTTTAATGTTCCCACGTGTTGAAGTTGTTCATTTGTGTCGTGTATTGTCAAGTTGCTATTTCGTGTTTCTTTTTCAGCTTCTTCCGCCTTATATTATTCTCGCTTAAATTGTCCTATGAATTCCTTTAAAAATATTATACGGGAAACCGGAGTTGTCGACTACTATAATTAACATTATTACATCTAAACCAAGAGGTCCATATCTTCCATTGTTCTAGGGGTAGGAAGAACTAGTGGCCTTGGTGTGTGTGTGTGTGTGTAGTGTGAAATTTGGAACCCCCTTGCCAGCAGTGGTCAGACTAGCCCTAAATTAACCCCAACATAATATGCCAGTTCCTATATGCCCAAGAAAGGACTCTGAACAAGGACTTATTCTACGAGGGATGAAGTGCCAGACCGCCCCGTCTTCACATGTGCGAAAAAAATAACTCCCCGTTTGGTGATAACAATATTTAAATGCATCAGTTCCCATACGCTTTTAAATGGTTGCTCATCCGGGGATCTTTTTATTTTAATTTGCCGTCTCATATGGCTTATGTTTGCACAGTTAAATGGTTTCAAGAATTGCTGTTTTATATTAACAATTCTATTTAAGATTAATAATTTTTTTATACACAATGAAATAGTTTCAAATATTACTATTTTACACTTATTATTCTATTCACCGGACATTGGCCTAGCGGTTAGAGTGTTCGCCAATAGCCCGGGAGACCTGGGTTCGATCCCAGATCGTGTCATACCAAAGATTCCAAAAATGGTACTTGATTCCTCCTTGCTTAACACTCAGCATTATAAGGTACGGATCAAGGATAAAGTAGAGCAATCCAGGGAAAGGAGTAGCGCCCTCCCCTATACCTTGGTGTAGTAAGCTATCGAAAAGGGAGCCTTCGGGTCACCCTCGACTATGGTCACCTAATTTACTTTACTTATTCTATTCAATTGTATGCATTTTTTTCTTGCAATCAAGTATTGCTATGTAATACCAAAATTTTGATTTTTACACACAGTTAAATGGTTCCAAGAATTTTTGTCTATTACGAATTATTCTATTTTGAATTAAACATCTATTTGCTCACACTTAAATGGCTGCATGTATTGCTATCTAATAGCAATACTTTTATTTGCACACAGTTAAATGGTTTCAAGAATTTTTATGTAACCTTAACAATTCTATTTGTCATAAGTCATTTGTTTGCACACGGTTAAATGGTTAAGCAGTACTAAGTGACCGACAGGTGGGGCTCTAACAGCTACTACCACAAGGGGTCAGAGAGGGAACCAGAGAGTCATGGCAATGAAGGCGTACTCCGCAATCCTCTGAACACCAGGAATGGAGCCTCACGGTCAGATAAATCTATCAGCATCATTATCAGCTCGCACCATCAGCACGGATATCACTGACCCTTTCTCATTACCCCTCATATTGTCTATCGCTTCCGGCAGGTCTTCATGACTACCTCCTGTATCAGAGCTGTTGTATGTAGGTTCTAGCTGGTCGTCCTGCCTTTGCTCATCCATGTGAAAGGGTCCATAGGAGTACGTCACTTTAACTTTTAGCTTACAAATAATTTATGTGTAACCATTTAACTGTGTCTATCTATCTATCTATCTATCTATATATATATATATATATATATATATATATATATATATATATACATATATTAGAAGATTAGTTTCTTTAGCTTCGGAAAGATAAAAAAATATTTTAGGAGGTGATTAAGACAGAAAAGTGGCATTTAATAGCTGATTCAATCTCAAAAATAATTTTAAAAAATCATTTTAAAAGTGAATCAGATATTAAATTCAATTTTTAAAATGTTTACCCACAGAAAATTGTTAGACGTAAAGTTCATTTCAGTATTTAAAATTCAGACAAGAAAATGAATAATCAGTCAGATTTTTTAGATAAAGCTTGATATATCTCATTTTAGTTGTGATTTTTGGATCTGTTGTCCTCATCTTTATTGTGAGATATTAAAATATTACATTTCGGCTGCTGTAACATCGGATCTTCCTCAGGTGTCGCTTGTTCATCTGAGTACAGAATTGATTCAACTTCGGAAACGATTTCATTTCTATTCACATATAAATAGAGAAAATCTGAAGAAGGCCGTTGGATACAGCAGCCGAAACTTTGTTTTAACTTCTCATTAGAGAGATGAGGACAAAAGTGCAAAAAATCACAAACAAAATAAGAAAATTTATTACAATATAATCTAAGAAAAAATATTTCGATACAAAACAATTCAAAGCCGGAAATGAAAACAATAAATCAATATAGTAAAAGGTTTAATCAACCAAATGTTGAGAAATTTAAAATATTTTTCTGAATCAAAGGCATATATGTGCCAACATTTGCCGTTGACAGCTGAGGTCTACCCACCCAAATATAAATCCATTCAGGAGATAATTCTCTTTGCACATTAGGAGATTATCTGTGCAATGCGCAAATAGTTTATTAATAACAAGTACCGCTTTTCTCTTATATATGTATATTATATTTTATGATTGAATGTTGTTTTTTAGTTCGGTTTTCAGAAAGGTGATTAGTGAGATGATGATATAGTGTTGTGAATGTATCGACAATGTAAGAATTATTTTTGTTTTTAGGGTGGCACTCTCGAAATGGACATATACAATGGTTTCGAATATATATATATATATATATATATATATATATATATATATATATATATATATATATACGTTGTGCCTTCAATAGATTTCTAGACTTTTTTGTAAAGGCGTTTAAAATTGTTGTAGACTCTAGAAAATTTACTATGTTATTGCTATACATCTTATGAGATGACTGACCAATTTTTATGATTTCAGGTTCAAATGAACAGTTATAGAAGGAAATAGAATACACCCTACTAAAGCCTGATTGTCACAGCTGCTGAATTTCAAAAATGCAATCTGGACGTGAGGACACTTTAGAAGAACGATATGCAATAAAATTATGTTTTAAACTTGAAAAAAATAAACGCCAGGGAAACGTATGGAATGCTTCACACTGCTTTTCGTCAACCTTGCATAAATCGAGCATTAGTTTTTGAGTGGCATAAGAGATTCAAGGAAGGCAGGGAGTCTGTGAGGGATGATGAGATGTGTGGGAGGAGTACGGAAGTCAATACACCAGAGTTGATTGGCCAAGGGGTTAGGGTTAGGGTTACTATGTTGAGGTTTAAAGGGAATTCAGCCAGAGATTCCGTCGGAAGAGGCCAGCACTCTTCAAATCGGCTTTGTGGCATTTCCACCAGGACAATTCACCAGTCGACAACTCCATCCTTGTCACAGACTATGTGTCGAAGAGGGACATCAAGACAGTTCCCTACCCTCCCTATAGTCCAGACCTTGCTCCGGTGCCTTTTGGTTGTTCCCTAAGCTCAGAGGCTGTCGTTATGAGACAATTGAGGAGATAAAAAAGGCTTTGACGAAGGTCATTGACATGCTCACACGAGAGGACTTCCATGGGACCTTTAAGAAGTTGTTGGAACGGTACAA
>OY757909.1:123955599-123988099 GCA_963585895.1 Sepioteuthis lessoniana | reverse complement strand
CCTATACAGCTTGACTAATAACGAATATACTATGAAAATATCATCATTTACTTGAAAAGCCTATTAAGGTAATATTATCATCTATTTATATGCAACGTAAGTATGCATGACATCTATTAATATCACAAAATCAACTCTCGGTTTAATATTTAATCCATCCGATTCAAATTCCCTTCAGAAAATATTTTAATAATCCCTTCTAACTAGCCAATTCTACCGTAAGCTAACTGATGAGACATTTGACTAATTACACAAAACAGTGATTATCAATGTTTACAATGATTAAACCAATTCAGAATAAATTACTTCCACTTTCAACTGGTCTAATAAATGATCTGTTAAATCACATTTCTACAGCTTCTGAAGCTATTTTGGAAATACGATTGTCATTCTTTAAAGTTCTCAGTATTTATACTCTCGCATATACACACACGGTCAATCATCATATATATATATATAATATACATATATATGAAGAGTAAATAAAGGATTGTAATCCGACAATAAGTAGAAAAACTGATAACAACGATCCAAGTGGAAGGAATGATTTATCAACGGGTCGACACTATAGCGTTTCGGTTCTACTGAATTATCATCAGGATCATGAGGGGTAATATTAATAATTTTAAGTTAACGATGGATGATTAGAAATGTGAAATACAAAAATATTTTCCCCTAGGTTTTTGAATTTCACATTTCTAAACATCCATCGTTAACTTAAAATTATTAATATCATCCCTCATGGTCCTGATGATGGTTCAGTAGAACCGAAACGCTAAAGTGTCGACTCGTTGATAAATCATTCCTTCCATTTGGATCGTTGTTATCAGTTTTTCTATATATATATGTATATATATATATAGCTTTGGGTCAAACCATGGCACCTCTCTGCAATGGATCTAATCTGCGTACTTTAATCCACCGACGTATATTTGGTAAATTGGAGTAAGATAGATGTATCCATGTTGACTAGCCTTAAAAAAGTGAGGTTAATTTATATAAGTAATATTAGTTTTGTAATATGATCCCATGAATAAACTCATCAAAGCATATGCGGTGTATGATTAATATTTAAAGAAGTGTGTAATTTAGAAGACTGCGTTAATCAGTTATTAAAATGCCTATTTATAAAACGTAATGAACAGGAATCGGGAATCTGTTTCTATCGACTGTGTCCTCCTCGCGGTTGTATATACCGATCTGAAAACGTTGGCATGAGTTTCGGGTTTCGAAGTGATTGGACCAAATGTTAATTAACTTTAACATTGTAGAAGGTGACGGAAAGCAACAGACCTAGGACGCTTAGATGAAGGTTGGGGTAAGATTTTATTCGGGGTCGGGGAGATTGTGATGAAATAACATTGAAATCTCTACCACTTAAATAAACACAGGGTTTCGTTTGGGAAATACATGTTATCTGATGTCGATTAAGTTGGCTGAGAGACAACTAATTAGATGAGGAGTTCAAATAATTAACAAGGATGAAATTTGTTTACGCGTTTGTCCAAGAGTGAGGAGATTCTTGTCTATATATGTAAATAGTTGCATGAAATATGGAGTCTCCTATTCGACGCTTTCTCTCTCTCTCTCTCTCTCTCTCTATATATATATATATATATATATATATATATATGTGTGTGTGTGTGTGTGTGTGTGTGTGTTTAGAGACAGACGCTGAAAGAAATCAAGAAGTAAATAGACACTGGGTTACAGTGAATTTTTTATGACGTTGACATATTCAATTTAGTCTTGCACACAAGCATACAGAGAAACTGTTAGTAAATATTTGCCTAATTCCTCCGTCATCAGTACAGTGCGACGCAAAAAAACAATTTCTAACGGAGTACAGCTGGTTTGAATGAAGATTTGTCCTTTTCGTAGAATAATTGCACTTTGTAAGGCTAACAAAACTAATCTGTTTATATATATATATATATATATATATATATATATATATATATATATATATATATATATATATATTTCTTTATGAAAAAACAAAAAACAGTTCACATTAGGATTTTAAATTTATTTCCATCCTGTTATGGGTTTTGATATAAATCAAAAACACCAATAAAATAACTAACAGGACTTCTTCAGATTTTATGTATAAAATATTTCAGAATACACACATGAAAGAAGGGTGGGAGGAGGTAGAAGAAAGGTGAAAATTTTTTTTTCATTTAGCCCACTTCCGGTTTTTTTTTATTTTCGGTTGGAATTATAGTAAATTAATTTTTTATTTTTTATTTTTTAAAATCTAAATACATTTCAACTTAAAACTCCAGATTAAATACTAATTTAGGGAAGAACAACTTTCTTTAATAACTTTACGTAAAGATACAGTAATACTAATATTAAATTAAATTCTAAATGCAAAATTAAAATTTTTAATTTCAAATTTTATTTTCGTGCCTATTAATTAAGTTACTCTTCCATTGAAGAATACGTATACATCATATGGTTCTTCTCATTTTTTTGAAATTTTATTTCATTTTTATCAATTTCACCTTAAATCTCAATTTAATCCTGTGTTGTTGTTTTTTTTATTTAAGCATTATCTATTATAATTTGTCTATGATAATTAATTGCTCTGTAACATCAGTTACATTGAGCTCTTTACCAGGAAAATTTTAATGTTCACTGTTGAATTTTTTTTTTTTTTTGTCCTGATGGAATTACTCCCAACTCCGGTTTAACTGGACCGAATAATACTACATATATATATATATATATATATATATATATATATATATATATATATATATATATATATATATATAACCTTTCGCGTTTAAAAGACTAAACAGATATTCTTGGAAGCTAGAAGCAAAAACATTTTAAAGTTTGCTTTTTTTCTTCATTAAAAAGTATCTCTTTATCCTAACAAGAAAACACATTTTTGCTTCTATGTGATGACGCTAAAAAGAGTTCTTAGCGAAATTCTCTATGCATTTGGAAAAGCCTAAATTTCTTGATAGTTTTCCAGTTGTCTTTTTTTGTATCCTCTAATTGATGGAAGTTGGTTGTGTTTTGTGGGCGAATAGATTTTAAACGAATTAAGAGTTAACTGTTATCTTCTTCATTCACGTCTGTAGCTCAAAGTTCTGTTTCTGCATAACACTTTACACTACTTTGGCTACTTCCTTTTTTGATATTTTCTTTTTTTCAAATTTTATTTTATTTTACCTACCCTATTTATGCATCTCTTTGATATCATATTGGAATTACTTAATCTGTTAAATGATTTTGCTGATAAACGGTACTTACCTCTTGTACCTCTGCAATTTTAGTATTATATCATATCATAATTTTATCTACATATTTTGTGATATATTTATTTTAGATATGATATTTGCGAAGACAAGCATGTAGTACCAGATAATAACTATATACTATTTCATAATTAGCCTTATACACCCTGAATCTGATAGCATATTTGGAAAATAAATGGAAATGAAACAATATTTTACCATGGTACTAAAAATTTACCCAAGTATTTTAAGTTTTAAGGGTTCAGTATTGACGGTTGAAATACTTTTCATGAATAAACGACAATCAAGAAGAATGAGGAAAACCTGGTTATCAGTTTTTCCTTTCTGTAAAAATTGTACGTGAATGCAGTTGCAGAATTGAAAAGAAAAAAAATAGAAGCGAGGGACAGTTCAGGTCAATCTATCAAAATGTTTGCTGTGTGTATGATCTGTACAAACGAAGAGAACGAGTAAGAGGACAGGGGTAGAGACAAGCAAACTCTTCTTTAAGTGTTTTTTCGTGTTCATGAGAATATTATATTCCTTGTATTTCATTGTCAAACAATAACAGCTTTTTACAGTCTACTTCTGTCCGGTCAGTAGGTGACCTGCAGGGCAAAAATAGGTTGGGTTCGGGTGAATTACAATCGACTTGAACTGATGAGGTGTATTTTTCTTAGCAATACAACGTGCACTCGCCAACTGATTTCAGTAGCAAGGGGTTCATTGGACAGTGAGAGTAGGTAAACTGCCCTGGGCGTCCGGAGTCCTCTAAATTAGTGGAATAAATTGCCACGTCAGTAGGAGATGGAGAAGGAAATGCAAAGAGTGTAAATTGACGAAAAAGCAAAAGAAAAAAATAAGGTGTGAATCTGAGTAATATGGACGAATATATCGGATCTTATCCATATGAGCATGTACAGAAACTTCATAAACTGACCCCAGGACATATATTCACATGGATATGTGGTTAGGAATATGATAAACGTCAGTAGAAACAATGTTGAACATTTATGATAATCTAAACAAAACGAAATTAACACATCAGCTGTTAAGTATATTTAATGAATATTATATTTTATACAACATAAAAAACAATGAAAGTTAAGAAATGTCCTTGAATGTGAATGAATGCTTACTAACAGAAAGAAAGAGTTATTGGATATAAAGTGAAATATTGAAAGGAATTTGAAATATTTTCATTCAAATGAACAATTCACCTTTTTAGTGACAAAAGCATGCAAATATTCATGTGTATATTAAATAATTATTTTAATTTAACTATTTTTGTGTCCATTTAAAACAATGTTAAAAACCCGATCAACATTTCTGTCCTATTTTTCCACATTGGTTCCAGATGCATTTCGCTTCTGCCCTACTTGATGTCATAGATATATTTCATGTATTCAACACATAGTGATAGAACAAGCTGTTCTACAAACTGAACGTGGTTCGCTGGACATCACGTCTCTGCTGCTTATGGTGGTAAAGACATATCTCGTAATTTGTCTCTCACTTAAAAAAAAAGATTTGGTAGGTATCTTCAGTGTACCGGTTGTAGAATTTGTGATTCTTCAGCCAGAATCCAGGCGACCCAGCTATCTTTACTTTAAGAGCAAAGAAAAAAGAAAAAGAAAAGACCCAGATATTCCTTTTCGGTAATGTTAGATATTCCATGAGACAGGTAGAATTTTCCCCAAATTTAAACGAGGTCGATCTGTGATAGAGAGAGAGAGAAAATGGATTAAGAAGGATAATCATCCTAAAATCTTACAAATACTACTGGCGTGTCTGTATAAAATGAAGTAGAATTCGAAAGCCTTGCTTTAACGTAGGTTCAAAAAATGACATCTGTCACGAGTGAAAACAGTTATCTGTTTTGGTCGGAAAATAGCTAATGCTTACTTTACACCGATTTCTTGATTCCTTTTTAATCCATACTTAGCACAAGGGACGTAGTAAGTATTGTACAGATAAGCTCCACAAGAATGTCATAGTAATAATATATGGGTAATAGGTTTCGTACAGTAACTTCACTTTGTATGAATAACCACTAGTCACTAACAACAAGGAATAGGAACACTTCTTTGCCTGGACAAGGACGAATAATGGCGCGATAGATCTATTATGAAAAGAAAATCGTACCAGTATACAAATATTTTCAATTCGGAGAAAACAACAAAAGTTGATATACAAATAGATAATGATAAGAGAAGCACTCAATGATATTCAATATTCACTTTACTTAATTATAATTATATGATATTTTCTTAAATGCTTATGATTGTAAAACATTTGATTAAATAAAGAACAAGATAACAAGGAAAAAGAATTTCAAAGAATAAGACATATCGACCTTGAAAATTAGACTTAATTATTCAGAAGTCATTTAAAATGATAAATGGCTTTTCGTATACCTAAACACTAGAACAAATATTTAAGTTAGCATTATATCAAAGGAATAACAGAAAAAATATCTTGCAGGAAAGAGAAGAAATAAAATCAACCAAGCTGTCAAAAATACTTAAAAACCCACACAAAACATTTGCGTTAAATTTGGCGTTAAATAACCAATAAAGGTTGATATTCTATAAAACCAACCAACCAACCAACCAACCAACCAAAATCAAAACCAAACTACCTAACAGAAATGACATCAAATTAAAATTGGGCTGTCCCTTTTGGAAGAGAGTCGGGATCATTCTTAAAATGGGCGAGAGAGGAGTTTCAACAAAAGGACCAGAGTACAAAAAAATTCATGACGATGCATAAGACCTAAAATCAGAGAGACGACGTGTCAAGAAAAGGAGGAAGAAGACTTGTCAGCATTCAAGATATCGTTCGTACATCGATACAACGACTAGAAGACTACATAAAACGTGCGGAGGATGACTGATTATAGTGACCTGAAACAATACGGACAACACAAACATCAACATAAACATAAATAAGTAGAAAACAAAAACAAAAGATGGAAAGAAAAACAGCTATATTGACATTTCACACGACAAACAAGCGAAATGTTACGCAAGAAAAATTTGACGAAGTTAAGAAAGGGAAAACTTAAGAGAGAAAGTGAATCACATCTGATAGTGGCACAAAGAAAAAGTAGAAACTGGGCGGGGAAGCATTAAGATTGGCCTACATACTGAGAAGAGTTCTGGATACTTTAGGGGATTTGTTGTAACCCAAACTCAAATGAAAAATTCTATAATGAATAATAATAATGATAATGATAAACTAAAGGATTATTAAAGGGACAGGATGACCTGGAAGTTGGCGGACGAGTAGAGACCATCCAAAGAAACAGCATTTCTGAGAACAACCAGAATACTGAGAAGAGTTCGAGAGACTTGAAGAAACTTGCTGTCGCTCAAACCCTAGTAAAAGACCATCAGCGTTAGCTGATGTGAAAAAATCTAACATATCCTAAATGAAAGGAAGAACAGACGGAAAAATCTAGCTATGGCCTGGATAGACCACAAAAAGGCATATGATATGGTTCCGCAAAGCTGGATAATAAACTGTCTCAAAATAACAAAATATCACACGAAACCATAAACTTCATCGAAAAAACCATGAAAAGCTAGAGCGTTGAATTAACAGCAGAAGGAAAAAGCTTGGCTGAAACAAAGATCCAAAGAGGTATTTTCCATGGTATTTTCACCTCTACTATTCATAATTGCTATGATGCCACTAAACTACATACTCCGAAAATGCACGGCCGGATACAAACTTAGTAGATCGCAAGAAAAGGTCAACCACCTAATATACATGGGTGACATCAAACTATTTGCAAAAAATGAGAGAGAACTGGAAACCCTGATACACACAATTAGAATATACAGTCAAGACATAGGGATGGAATATGGCATTGAAAAATGCGCTCTGCTCGTCATGAAAAGAGGCAAACGATATTTAACTGATGGAATAGAACCACCAAATCAAGACAAGATCAGAAAAATTGCAGAAAACGAGACCTACAAATACTTAGGAATCTTGGAGGCTGACACCATCAAACAAGTAGAAATGAAAAATGAATAAAAATGAATATCTCAGGATAACTAGAAAACTACTCGAGACAAAAGCATAGCAGAAACCTTATCAAAGGAATAAATACTTGGGCTGTACCCCTCGTTAGATACTCGGAACCCTTTCTCAAGTGGACCAGAGATTTACTTAGACAAATGGACCAGAGAACTAGAAAACTAATGACTATGCACAAGGCATTACATCCTTGAGACGACGTGGAAAGTCTATATGTACCAAGAAAAGAGGGAGGAAGAGGACTTGCCAGCATCGAAGACAGCGTTGACACATCCATACAACGACTCGAAGACGACATAGAAAAACACAAAAGAGGACAGATTACGGCCATCAGAAACAATACTGACAACACGATATATAACAGAATGACAATAACTAGGAAACAAAAATGGGAAGAAAAACAACTCCATGGGCCTTTTAAATGACTAATAAGCAACATCTCACACGAAAAAACCGGGACATGGCTAAGAAAAGGAAAATTTATGAGAGAAACAGAATTTCTCATAATGGCGGCACAAAACAGTGCCATAAGAACCAATCATATCAAAGCGAGGATAGATAAGACACAACAAAACAGCAACTACAGACTATGCGGTGACAGAGATGAAACCATCAATCACATAATAAGCAAATGCGGCAAATTGGCAGAGAAGGAGTACAAGGCTAGACACGACTGGGTCGGCAAGGTGATCCATTGGGAGATGTGCAAGAAATTTAAATTTGACCATGCCAACAAATTGTATATGCACAACCCAGCATTGTCCTGGAAAATGACATACGCAAACTCCTGTGAGACTTTGATATACGAACGGATCACCTAATCTCGGCCAGAAGACCAGACCTTATAATAATCAAAAAAAAAAAAAAGAAAGAAAATCTGCAAGATTGTCGACTTTGCTGCCCTGGCAGACCACAGAATAAAACTGAAAGAATGTGAAAAGAGAGATAAGTACCTCGATCTTGCTAGAGAATTGAAAAAACTATGGAACTTGAAAGTGACAATTGTACCACTTTTGGCACGGTAACTAAAGGATTATTAAAGGGCCTGGAAGATTCGATGTTCGCGGCCGAGTGGAGACCATCCAAACAACAGCATTATTGAAAACGGCCAGAATACTGAGAAGAGTCCTAGAGACTTGAGGAGACTTGCTGTCACTCAATCTCCAATGAAAGACCATCAGCTTACGCTGATGTGAAAAACTTTAATGAATAATAATAATAATAATAATAATAATAATAATAATAATAATAATAATAATGTAGTGTTTGAGACTAAACGAACAATCCCATGATAAGCTTATGAGGCAGATTAGCGCAAAAGGAGTTTAAAACTAAAAACGACTGTAAGGAGAAGGTGATCCATTATACATTGCGCTAGAAATTGAAATTTGACCCCATATGTACAAGTGGTATAAGTGCAACTCAGAACCCACCGTGGTGGAAGAGAAGCTCAAAGTTCTCCTCTGGTTCAAGATGCAAACCTAATCTCTACCAAATGACCTGGTAGACCGCAGAGTAAAATTAAAAGTAAGTTTAAAGAGAGATAATTACATACACATCACAAGAGAACTGAAAATACTATGGAGCATGAAGATAACTGTAACACTAATCATATATTTACCAACCCCTCCGCTCGGGCAGGATATGACACAAGGTTAATTTTTAAGCAGAGTTTAACAAGTTTGAATTCAGAGTTTTCCTTCTCCTAGACTAGTTGCCTCACCAAGGCTGAAGAACCTTGTCTGCCCTACTATTTACCCATAGCTGGAGGGAGAATATTTGGATTCATACCTTTCCCAAGGGTATTAGTGCTATGTAAAATGCAATCAGTCTGGTCCAGGATTTGAACTCGTGTCGCCGTGTCCATATCCTGCGACGATAACCATTACACCACAGGCACCTCCATAAAACTGTAACTGTAACTCTAATTGTAATTGGTGCGCTCGCAACAATCACCAGTAAAGTGACTAGAATACTTAGAAATAAGAGGGCAACTGAAGACGATCCAGACTACAGCATTATTAAGATCAGCTAGAATATTGAGAAGAGTCCTGGTGACTTGAGGAGACTCGTTGTCACTCCAACTCCAACGAAAAATTATCAAATTACGCTGGCGTGAAAAACTCTTAACGGAGGAAGAGTAATACTCATGATAATATCGAGAAAACATCTCGAAAACACTCTCAGGAACGAAAATCTCATCAATGTGATAAACACCTGGACGCTCCCCTAATTCACAAAAACAAAATAACAGAAAACTTGCTGTTTCAGTGCACCACAAAAAGAAAATAAAAGAAATTGAAAAAGTAGACAAATACAAAAGCTTTGTACGACAGCTCTGAAAAACTGTGGAACATGAAAATAACGGTCCTACCAAATATAGCAAATGAACTTGGAACATCTCCCATTCAGTGAAATACCCCCAATTTACCAGCGAAGAAAAACTCACAAGAATTGTAACAATAATGAAGATAACTGCATGTATACTTCAAGCGACAAATTGTGGTGATAGCTCACAAAAAACCTCGTCATTTCAAAACACCAAGAGAGAAACTGAGTCTTTTTATGACAGTACTAAATCCATTGAAGATATATATATATATATATATATATATATATATATATATATATATATATATATATAAAGAGAGTTTTGCGTTAAATAAACTACACAAGCCAAAGAAAGAAAAGGGATCGGACTCGCTAACACTGAGAGTTGCATAGATGTATCAGTTCAAAGACCCAAGTAAAACATTAAAAAGTACAAATAAATTTTAATTTTAAAGAGAGACATTAATGGTAACACAAGAGGACGAGAAAAATATATTAAAAAAGCAAAAATTAAGAAATGAAAAGAAATAAACAAGACATGGATACTTCAAGCAACAAACAGGAAAGGCTGCTCGTGATAAGACTAGGACATTGCTGAGACAGGGAAACCTGAGGAGATAAATTGAATGTTTGCTAATAGCAGCACAAAATAGCACCATAAGGACAAATTATATGAAAGTGTTAATTAATTCTGCACAACAGAATAGCAAGTGTGGGTTATGAAGAGACAACGTTGAAAGGGTTAATCAGATAAGATAAGGTATGAATAAGTGAGAAAGGTGATCCACTGGGAAGTGTGCAAGAGATTAAAATTTGTCCACAATGGTAAATAGTATATGCTCAAGTGGGAATACGTCCAGGGATATTGAACTCATAAAATTCTTTGAACTTTTGAGATACAAAATGATGACGCAACCCCGACCAGATGGCCAAGTCTAGTGTTAATCAACAAGAAAAAAGAACTTCCTGTCTCGTGGATTCTATCTTTCCATGCGACCATAGAGTAAAAATTAAGAGAACGAGAAGATAATCGAATACTAGAACATTATCAGTGAACTAAAAGCACAATGGAAAATGAGGTTGCGGTTGTTGTTAATGCGTTTAGAACGGTACCTAAAGGCTGGGAAAAACACTTGAGGGATTGGACATTAAAAGACCATGGACCATCCAGACCACAACATAATTAAGACCGGTTAGAATACTCAGAATAGTCCAGAAGACTTTTAGTCCCTTAGACACCAGTGAAAGACAACCAATTAAAACTGTGGTGAAAAACTCTTAAAATAATGATGAATTCAAACAGACATCATCCGGAAGCCTCACTATCTTTATTACAACGATACCACGAAATCACAGTATGAAGAATATATCGATGAATGATGATTAATTTATTTGCAAGAAAAGTGAAGTTAATATTTAGGCAAGAATGAAAGATAACAAAAATATTATAATAATCAAATGCCAAGATATGGGAATGGAATTTTGCTTAGAAACATGATCCCGCTGATAAAGAAAATAAGACAAACAACAGTTTCACTCAATCAAGAAATCATCAAAACACTTGCTGAATAATCTAACTACAGTATCAAAGAATATTAGAAACGGAGATGAAAGAAAAAGGTAAAAATCTATCAACTTTAGAAAAAGAAAATATTTTTAAATATATTTTTTAGCAGAAAGATTACATCACTTAAAATTAGAAAGGCACAAAATGGTAGAAAATAGATATGAGTGGGTATAAATTGTTAGAAAAATGGATCTACAGGAAATTGCGCAAGACACTCAAGTTTGGCCATGCTGACAAGTGGTATATGCACACACTATATCATGTCCTCAGAAGATGAGAATCTTGATATTATCTGGGGGGTTGCAATATCTACAGACCACCAAATTCAGGCAAGAGGACTAGACTTAGAGCCAATTAATAATAAAAATTAATAAGAAGATAAAGACTTTTTATTTAGAGAATTTTGCCGTTCCAAAGGTTCCTAGAGTGAGAATAAAATAGGGCAAAATTATTTATCTTACCAAACAGGTGAAAAAAACAGCAAAACAACGATTGTAAAAGTAATTGGGTAACTGGAGATCGGAGAATAAATATTGGCCATCCAGAGCACGGGACTTTTCTTGGCAAAAATACAATAACCATTATGGATTTTATTTAAAAGTGTCACGGTTTTCCATATTTAGGAAACCGGTTAAATAGTACTTGTATTACATATGTATATTTATTCATATCTCTATTGAGATGATTTCTGGGAAAGTGGGGAAATTTGCTGTTACTTGGACTCCAGATAAGGTCAAGAATTTGTACTTGAATGAAAAGGAACAAAGTGTAAAATTAACTTTAAAAATATAGGTTTTAATAAGACATGAAGTTTTGTTGTAAAGAAAATACTTTTGATACACCATCATATTTTAGTATGATTATAATGATATATCTCACATTGATTTCAAGTAATGATGACGATTTAAATCTTTTCTTGTCGGTTTGAATAAGTGACAGCTGTTTGGGGAACTAACGACAGAAAATCCCTGCCACTCAACCAACGGTAAACAATCAAAACCCTTCACAGGATGTTTAAAATATAAACCCTATCCTGATAGGTTACTAAGGACATTTCAATTTTCAGAGTTGAGTGTTTTCATTTGATACTGTTTGCCTTTGCCCATCTTCTTTTAGCAACAGTCTAATCTCTTTCAACAACACGCTAAGCTGCTGATATTTCCTCGCATTGATATTTATCAGCTCAGCCACCAATACAAATTAGGCTCGGGCTATGGTTTTGGACAGTGGGGCAAAGAAAAGGAGGGGTTTTTATGTTTACCTAGCTTTTAACACATCTGTGAAGGACAATCGATTGTAAACAGAGATAAGTTAGATTATACATATATATATATATATATATATATATATGTGTGTGTGTGTGTGTGTGTGGTTGTGCATGTGTTGGGTGTGGGGGGTATGCGTGTGGAGAAACGGCGTGCGAGAGAGCATGAGATAGGGAACATATAATGGAAAATAGACATGTATAAACCTGCCAAATGCATATCTATATATATTGAGAGGGCACTGCCGGAGAAGCAAGGGAGGATGAATTCTTAAACCTCGTTTGATTCTAAACTCTTGCACATGGATGTTCCAGTGTTGTACGACAAAGAAAAACGTACGTAAACACTCTGCGAACACAAGATGCAGCCAACAGGACTTGCCAGGGGCAAAGGTTTCTTGGGTGGGGATGGCAATAGAGTCAGTGAAATCCGTGCCGTCAGTGTGGCTTCATGAAAATGATGATAATCACTGCTCTGAAAGAATCGTGCAGTTTTGAGTCGCATTACTAAAAGTAATTTATTATTATTATTATTATTATAGTTTTTCACATCACCGTAAGTTGATGGTCTTTCACTGGAGATTGAGTGACAGCAAGTCTCATCAAGTCTCCAGGACTCTTCTCAGCATTCTGGTCGTTTTCAATAATGCTGTTGTTTGGATGGTCTCCACTCGGCTGCGAACTTCCAAAACTTCCAGGCCCTTTTATAATCCTATAGTTACCGTGCCAAAAGCACCAATCACAATTGGTATAAATTCAATCTTCCTCTCTCAAGTTTTCCTTTTCTTAGCCATATGCAGATCTCGTATGAGGTTTCGTCAGTTTCCTGTCTCAAATACCATTTCAATTTTTTTTTCCTTCCAATTTTCGTTTCCTAGTTTCCTTGTACTGTTTATCTATGTGTTGTCAATGACGGTAATGGGCGCAAAAATTAGTATTTCTTTGTTCTTTTTATTGTACGTAGTCTTCGAGGTCTGACGAAGCGTCTTGCTTTTTTCTTTAAATATCTAATATGTCGATGTTATCTTTCAGGTGTAAATTCTTCTACATCGTCATCAACTTTGTTGTCCTTTGCTTTATTTGTTTGAAACTTTCCTTTGTCAATTTTACAAGATTTTTTACAAGGGTGGGGCACCAAGGTATCTATTCTTTTTATATAATTTATGTTACAGAGCTTTGTTTCAAGAAGTTTTCTTGTTCGTTCGAGGTACCCTTTTATTACATTTTCTCTACCTTCTCTGCTTGTTTGATGGTGTTCGCTTCCATTAATTCCTAGTACTTGTAAGTTTCCTTTTCTCCGAGCGTTCAAATTATTTCCTTCCGTTCTATGTGTTTCTCAGTTTTCATTATGAGCATACCACATATGTGAGTATAAGTGTATTTATACAAAAGTGTTTCTATAATCTCAACTCTGTCCACAAAAAAACGTATTGTGTGAATAATCATCGATTATCTAGCTTGATATTCGAACAGTATTATGAATTTTATTGGTCAAAGAAATGAGTCTTTCACATGCCAATAAGCCGTAGCAATCTCTTCTGGTGATGTCTGTTCGGAACAGGATTATTCGAGCCTTATCCGGAAGCACATTGATGTCAGCAAAATTAAATATAAACTGTTCAGTCATAGTATATTACGTGAAATACAATCAACTATCGTATAGCATCTACGGTATAAAAAATAAAGAATAAACCATTTGGCTGACTATATGTGGGTCGGTCTTAAATTAACTTCAGCAACTAAGTGCGATGCAGGAGTTTTTTGCTGGCCTAGAGACGTTTATATGCTCATACAGTCTTATCTTGGCCGACTGAAATCAAATGTTTGTGTTGGATTTATCTAAATCAATGCAATTCGATCGTTTTCTTCACAGCCGAAACGCAAACTAATTTGGGATTTCAAACTGAGTGATAATATGTACATTTCTTCATGATCCAAATCTATTCCCACGCTAAAAATAAGTCCCACACGAGTTATTGTTCACAACAAGTTCATCGGTCATTTCGTCAACACTTACTAACCCAACCAATATTCCAATATTGTCAGTCTATAGCTTGCAGTCACTTTAAGTCAGCTTTGAAATCCATAAGACTGTTGGAAATTTGGCTAAAGAAGTCACTCCATGTCTTCTCAACAACCACTGAGAAAACTTGAAAAAAATCTGATTTTTCCCATTAACTCAACCCAGACAGCTGAGAAAAAATTATAACATCTGTATTTTCAAAAACAAGTTAACCTTGTTATGTAACTAACTGTTAACTCCATTACTTATATACACACATAAGTGGAGAGCTGTTATATGCACATATGCAAATTCATACAGAAAGAATCATAACGACACGATAATAATAAAGACGAGGGAATACTTCTTTAAAAAATATAACACTCACTTTATTGCAAGGTTTGCGTGTGTGAGGGAGTTGGAGACCGAACAAAACTGCAATATATTGACCCCCACACTTATGGCCATCAGCGTTGTGTCTTTCTCGTTCTCCTGATGCTCAACAGGAGGCCCGGGGGCACAGTTTTCTGCTGAGTGCTGGCTTTCTCTACCACATCTTGTCACCAACGGGTCTCCAAAATTACTGGGGGCCCCGAGGGCCCCTTCTGCTGGGTGGTGGCTTTCCCTACCACGTCTTCTCTCCAACTCATCTGATCTCCAACTGACTGACTTCCTGTCTACACCGAATTATATAATAGTTCAATCGCCCACTCAATCGCCCACTCAAACTTTGGAATGGCATGTTTGATCGTCATCAAGCGGAAATAACTGTCATGCAGTTCAGAGGTCACTCTCTTCCGGTGCATCAGTCTATGAGTGTATCATGGGTTTTTATCTTGTCCCATTTTGTCAGCCAAATCCACCTACGCGATTTCTTTCGATTACTGGCCATTGGAATGTGTTACTTCCTTCTGGTTCATCACTTTGTAATGGCATGTTTGGCCGGGTCGAATGTCAGTATACAACAGAGTGAGAGAGAGTAATATATATATATATATATATATATATATATATATACGTGTGTGTGTGTGTGTGTGTGTGTGTGTGTACAAACGTATAAAACACTCACACATTTTTATAGATTAGAGGTAAATATAAACTAAGGAACAAAAAGTCATTAAGAAAACAAGCAAAATCTTCATGGACAATTAAATTCAATGAGACAATCACCGACACATAACCTGCAATTAAATCAAATCTAAACAACCGATAAAAACAATCTTTACTTTAAAAGAAACAACACATAACCAAAATGCAAACACTGGACGTGGACTGAAATGTCTTAAAAATCTGTTACACCAGTATATTTTAAAATATTTACTTTTTCTCGTCCGACCAACAATAACAATATATATATATATATATATATACATGTATATATATATATATATGTGTGTGTGTGTGTGTGTGTGTGTGTGTTACTGCATAAGAATTTTTGAGTAACAATTGAATATAGATTGTATGGTATGTTTTGTAAAAAAGCTTAGCAAATGTTATTCCAAAATATTCAAAATTCAAATCTACAAATTAAAAACAAAATATCTTTAAGAAATGACAAATGATAAAGAACGATTTGCCGGTGTATATAAAAGAGAAAGAGGGAAAGAAAGTGAAGGAATGAGAGAGAGAGAGAGAGAGAGAGAGAGATATGTGTAGATAACTTTGTCAATACCTGCATATTTGGCAAAGGATCATAATCATATATATATATATATATACATGGTGGGAGTATCACTATAAATGTTTTAAAACATTATAATACACCGCTATCAGAACAAAGCAGCAAGGCAGTATTACAATATTTTAACAAGAATAATAACAACAACAGCAAAAATAATAATAATAATATGTCAGAACAATAATAAAGAAGGGTTGGTTTTCTGAACTTTAGATAATAGAAATACACCAGAAAATAAATGATCAACAAGGTAATAATACATTACTTGGCATATCCAATATTAACAAACAAAAACAGCTCATCCGAAATTAACCACCAACTTCGGAAAATGGAAGCCCCACACAACCAAATACTGCGCAACCAAACAACCCCGAACAAAAACAATCAAAGGAACAAAAATTCAAATCTTGAAAATTTAAAGAAATTTTTGAACAGTAAGAAGACCACCTCACTAACATTAAGAAACATTGAATGGAGAATAGTCCAGGCAGAGACAAATGAAGTGAATCAAGTACTGACATATATATCAACGAATGATATAACCGAATTAAATGAACAAATTTATGCCGGAGTGAAACTAATTTGCGAGAAAATTGGTTGGGATCCCCTCAAATAGCACGAGAGAAAAATCAAAACCAGAATGAGAATTTTGACAAGAAACTCAGATAAAAAATCTAAGAAAACAGGCACAAATGTTAAAACAAAAGAAAAACGCTGAAATAATTAGGAACAGAAAAGAAAAGACAACACAGGAAAAACTTACAATACAACTTGAAGAAATAAACCCGAAAGTACTGTCGAAAGAAGGAAGATTAAAGAGATATCGACAAAGGGTAAAACAATACTGAGAAATCAGGACATTTCAAAACAATGAAAGAAAATTCTATCAACAATTGGGAGGAAATGACAATAAAACATACCAACTACCGGTTGCAATAGAAACCCAACGATTTAGGACAAAGATATGGCAACCAAAAAAATATAATGAAAAGGCTGAATGGATTAACAATATTACCAGAGGACAAGAAAGATTTGAAGAATGCCCGAAAGCGGAAATACATTGATTTAAACACAATGACACTTAAAAGATATCAAACTGGAAAACGTCAGGCCATGATGGAATACATGGTTTCTAGTTCAAAAATTCACCTCTGTTCACGACAGACTAGCACTAGAAATAAATAAAAGCCTACAAAGAGCACAAGTAATCGAATGGATGATCAAAGGAAGGACAACATTGATACAAAAGGACCCAAACAAAGGAACCGCGCCTAACAATTACAGACGCATAACTTGATTACAAATGGTGTGGAAAATGTTAACAGCACAAACAAGGTAAAAGATTTACTACTCGCTAACAAGCCGCAGTTTGTTCACTGAGGAACAGAAAGGATGCTGCAAAGGACCCAGAGGCAGAGCAGAGTTACTTTACATATATCAAAAAATCCTAAATTAGATCAAGACCAGGCGGAAATATCACATGATGTCATAAACTTAATCGACAAAATTATGGAAACCTGGTGACTGGAATTGACCGCAGGAGGAAAAAGCTTAGCGAAAACAAAGATCCAAAGAGGCATTTTCCAAGGAGATGCTCTATCACCCTTACTATTCATAATTGCCATGATTCTAGTTAACCATATACCCAGAAAATGCACTGCTGGATACAAACTTAGTAGATAGCAGGAAAAATCAATCATCAAATGTATATGGATGACACCAACCTATTTGCAAAAAATGAACAAGAACTGGAAACCCTAATACACGCACTTAGAAAATACAGTCAGGACATAGGAATGGAATTTAGCATAGAAAAATGTGCAATACTTGCAATGAAAAGTGGCAAACGACATCTAACTGACGGAATGGAACTATCTAATCAAGACAAGATTAGAACGCTTGCAGAAAACGAAACCTACAAATACATGGGCATCTTGGAAGCTGAAACCATCAAACAAATGGAAATGAAAGACAGAATTCAGAAAGAAAATCTTAGGAGAACTAGAAAACAACTCAAAACAAAACTCCCTAGCCAAAACCTTATCAAAGGAATAAATACTTGGGCTGTATCCCTCGTTAGATATTCCGGACCCTTTCTCAAGTTGACCAGAAATGAACTCAAAAATGGACCAAAGAACTTGTGAACATGCATGAGGCATTAAATCCCAGAGACGACGTGGAAAGACTATATGTATCAAGAAAAGAGGGAAGAAGAGGACTTGCCAGTAATGAAGACAGCGTTGACGCATCGATACAACGACTCGAAGACTATATAGAAAAATACGATGGTGGAATCATTACAGTCATCAGAAACGATACTGATAACACGATGGACAACAGAATGACAATAACGAGGAAATAAAAATGGGAAGGAAAACAAATCTAAGGGCGTTTTAAACGACTAATAAAGAACATCTTACACGAAAAAACATGGACGTTGTTAAGAAAAGGAAACTTTAAGAGAGAAACAGAATCTCTCCCAAAAGCAGTAAAAAACGTCGTAGAAACCAATTATATCAAAGCGAGAATTTATAAATTTGACCATACTAACAAATGGTATATGCACAACCCAACACCCGTCCTAGAAAATAACACATAAACTCCCATGGGACTTTGACATACGCACGGATCACCTA
Source organism: Sepioteuthis lessoniana (assembly GCA_963585895.1). Taxonomy (NCBI): domain Eukaryota; kingdom Metazoa; phylum Mollusca; class Cephalopoda; order Myopsida; family Loliginidae; genus Sepioteuthis; species Sepioteuthis lessoniana. The sequence goes on along the minus strand of OY757909.1, from coordinate 123,969,320 downwards.
ATCTCAGCCATTTGACCAGACCTAATAATGATCAACAAAAAAAAGTGCACTTGCAATATTGTCGACTTTGCTGTCCCCGCTGACCCCAGAATAAAACAGTGATAATAAGTACCTCGACCTTGCTTGGGAATTGAAAAAAAACTATAGAACATGCAGGTGACATTTATACCAATTGAAATTAGTGCTTTTGGTACAGAAACTAAAGGATTACTAAAGGGACTGGAGGACGTGGAAGTTGGTGGATGAGCGGTGACCATCCAAACTACATTCTATAGAGAACGGCCAGACTACTGAGAAGAGTCCTGGAGACTTGAGGAGCCTTACTGTCACTCAAACTCTAGTGGAAGACCATCAGCGTTAGCTGATGTGAAAAAACTGTAAAATAATAATAATAAGCTTAACAACTGAGTTACATGGGGCCAATTCCTAGATTAGCCTTCATCTCCTCGCCGATTTCTGTGCCTGTAATCACTTGTAATCACTTGATTTCTAAACCTCAATGAAAGCGAACAATTTTTTTTTTTTTTGCCATCAATACAATAAGTCTCTTTAAAGATATGTTTGTTGTTCTGAACGCTACATTTCAGGAGATTATTGTTTTTAAATTTCTAGATAGCTACATTTCTTTCCGTCATTTTATAATCTTTTTCAAAAATGGTCAAAATTAATAGGATGACAAAAACCTGGGGATTTTAATGATTTGCCAAACTGATTTTTCTTTCTGCATGCAGAAAACAAACAAACAAACAAACGCTATTATTTCAAATAAGTTGATTTTTGCTCCTTCTAAAATGTTCAGTTCATTATCATTTTATTTCTCACATTAGATATTGTTTTATTATTTGCAAAACCCTTCCGCTACGATCATGATGTAAGACAAGGTCATTTTCAAACGGAGTACAATTGATTTGAATTCAGTTTTCTTTTTCCTAGACAGGTTGCCTTACGAAGGGTAAAGAATCCAGTCTGCTCCACAATTTATCCATTGCTGGGAGGAAGGGTAAAAACAGATGGATCAATGACTTCCCAAGCGAAATGCAAATAGCTTCGTCGAAAATGTTAAGTTTCTTTATCCGTATAAGCACGCACATGTAAAAAGTATAAGTAATAAATATCTAAACGATTATTAAACCTGGTTTTGTTGTTTTAGCTTGGAAAGGATCATAAAATGAAATTGCTACATTTTCAACCTTTCTAAAAAATAATGCAAGTTTTCTTTTGCTAACTCTTTGATATATGACGTATTTTTTTAGAATTCATTATTTACTTTATTTTTCTTTTCTTATCGGAAAATTATCGACTAGTTTATCCTTCTTTCTACTTCCTTTCATGTTTGACATGGCATATCTAACGTGTGTGTGTGTGTGTGTGTGTGTGCGCGCGCATGCGCTTGCGTTTTTGACTGTCTAAAGACGGTTTGAGTAAGAAAAAGAAAGTGCGTTGTTTTTATGTTTAAGAACCATTGGGAATATTCTTCTTGAGCTAAAAAATTATTTGCCTTTCCACACAAAAAACACACTGAATTCATTTATTTATTTATTTATCTATTTATAACCCCTCTTGAATCTAACAGGCGACTCTTGATGCTACACCATGCTCCCGACCTATACAGGTGAGTGATAATCTTGCTGTAAAAACGTGTCTTCGCTGTCAAGCCTGTAATCGGTCGAATGGATAAGCTTCGTAATGTGATTTGGCATTGCCTTCACCATAGAGTGAAACGGCTACATCAACACTCAACCTTATCACAGTTACACTGTCAACAACCAGGCCAAGCAGAAAATGCCAAAAGAATTTCGTCCCGTTTCCCAGATTCCTTCATCCTCAAATTTCTCGCACTTTCATTTGGTCTTGTCGATCTTTCTTTTTAGCCCATTTTTGTTTTGTTTTTTTCCTTCTTCTTAATACATTCATTCCTGCTTTTTAGTTTTCAGTTCCATTCGTCTGCTTACATGCTTTTTTTTCTTCATTACTTTTTATCTCTCATTTCATTCATTTTTATCTTCTGGCCTATTTTTTATGATTCATTTTCCTGCCAACAATTCCTTTTTTCTTCTTCTTCTTCTTCTTCTTCTTCTTCTTCTTCTTCTTCTTCTTCTTCTTCTTCTTCTTCTTCTTCTTCTTCTTCTTCTTCTTCTTTCGCGGAATTTTGTCTTTTTTTACTACTTCGTTATTCTTTTATATTTTCTTTTATTAATTGTTTCTTCATTGTTTTCGTTCTCTTCTTCCTTCTTTCATCTTTTCTTTTTTTCTTTTCTTGTTTCATTATTTATTAGTAAATTCCAAACTTTTCCGACATTTGATCAATTTTCTTTCTTTCATTTATTAGCCTTTTTTTCTCATAGTTTTCTCTTCTTTATTTCATTTTTTCTCTCTTCCACTCTCTCTCTCTCTCTCTCTCTCTCTCTCTCTCTCTCTCATTCACTCTTTCCTTCTCTCTCATTCCTTATATCTCTCCTTCTCCTTCTCCCTCTCCTTGCTACTATCATTTTTATTCTATTTATTCTTCTTTTGTTGATTATTAGCTGAAAAACCAAAATACTTTTTTAAATTTTTTTTTCTATCTAGCTTTCTTTTATTTCTTCTGTTTCCTTTTTCTTTTTTTCGCAGCCTTCATTTTTTTAAAAACATTATGTCCTTATTTAATAGTAAACGACATATTTTCGATTTTTGTACTTAATTAAACTGATATTCCTTTTATATATATTTCATTATCTATTTCTCCTTTTGTTTTTCTTCTTTTTTTATTTCCTATATTTTCATTACACTCTTCTTCTTCTTCTTCTTCTTCTTCTTCTTCTTCTTCTTCTTCTTCTTCTTCTTCTTCTTCTTCTTCTTCTTCTTCTTCTTCTTCTCTACTCGAGATCATTTTGTACTATTGATAATGCCTCTGATGAGCTAAAAATCCCATTTTGTTTTTTCCTAACCCGTTACTATTTCTAGAATGTTTTTATACGATTATTATCCGCTTTTCTTTTAACTCCTCATTCTGTATGACAAATCAGCAAACGTCAAGAAAAAATTCTGAAAGTCCAAATGATTGCTCATAAAGAGTTAATACGATGAGAAAAAATATCTTACCTGATACGGAACATATATCAAGAATACAAGGAGAAGTTCAAAAGAATGGCGAAAAAAGAAAACCTCATATAGAAAAAAGCACTTTTATATGAAATTATTTACTCCCAGGTCGCGTCATACCAAAGACTTTAAAAACGGTACTTGATATCTCCTTGCTTAACACTAAGCAATATAAGGTACGTATCAAGTGTAAAGTGGAGCAATTCAAGAAAAGGAGTTGCACCCTCACCTACTAATTGGTGTAGTAGCTATTGAAAAAGGAGCCTTCTGGTCGCCGTCAACTACAGTCGCTAACTATACTTACTTATTTACTGCTTCTTTGAGAAATATCGAAATCATTTTGTAATCTTAGAACTTCACCAATTCTGATTCAAATGTTCTCAAATCTTAACAGCATATCTAGAAACAACCCGGAATTCTATGGTTAATGCTTTCTTTCTTTTTCACTGGAAATGGTTTTTAACATTTTCATGGAATATTGAGTTGTTTGTACACATACTATTAACATTTCATACAATCTGAACGAGAATTGGTCAAGTTATTAGATTACGAAATGCAATCGATCTTTCTTCAACGCCCTTTGCATCTCAAATGATAAAACTTTCAAAACTCTTTACGTAATTTATTTTATAAGGGATAGTCTAAATGTCTTGCTAACTGAAAGATTTTCCATTGAAGCTCAAAGCTTGTTTTTTGCGACGTATTTGCGACATGAGTACGAACATTTTCATATAATAAATATATTATCAAATGTCATTGCTTATAAATGTATATTTCGAGTGAAAATAACATTCAAACACGCTTATTGCTCATCGTACATTTTTGCGAAAGAAGTTTAAACAGATTTCCTAGATATTCATTGGAATACTCTCTAAATCCGAAAGAAAAAAAAAACCAAAACAAAGGATTTCTTTTTCTAGTCATTACAATTCAAGTATAAATTTTAAAAGCTCTTCTTGATTTCAGCTCAGCTTTCTTTATTATTCATACTTTTTTGTATTTAATCGAACAGGGGTAAACAAGATCATGCATTACTTTGTAGTGTGACCATGACACGTGAAAGTAAAGTGAGCTTGGCATGTCAGTATTATTCTGCTCGGGTCATGTATAAAAAATCACATTTGATATAGAAAATAATAAAAATTTTTTTTCTGGAATCCGTCAATAGACTGAGCGATAAATCATTACTTTAAATATCATGCAACACAGGAAGAATTTGTCTTGGCCGTTTTTACAAGAATCTTGAAAAGTCTATAAAATACATATGATCCTTCCACTGATTAGGATACTTGGATTGGTGGTTCCGTCTAAAGGAACGAAAGGGAAGACCCGGGAGAAGACAGCAACAATTGGATAGAGAAAAGTGCAGACAACTCAAAAAGGAAAACATGTTTATCATACTTGTGTTTACATTCCCTCTGAATCACTATCAGACATCAATTCGCTTCTCTAGCTTTCTGTTAAATTTTCATCCGGGTTTACGCGCGTGCACACGAAAGAGCCTCAGGAACACTTGTGAAAATACGAAATGTCCAGTAGAATTTGACAATTCAAGGGTCACTTCCCCAAGCGTGAGAATCATTGCAGATATTCTTATTTTTTTCTTTCTTTTGCATTATTTATAGTAGCGCGCTCGCACACACACACACACACACACGCACACACACACAAACACACACACACACGCACACACACAGACACACGCACACACACGCACACACGCTCGCACACACGCACACATACACACACGGACACACACACGGACACACACACGTGTTTTTGGTCAGTTTTTGACCATGCATCAAAGCGAAAGTGAACTCATCCTTCATGTCCACAGTTCGTTTTTATTCATTTTTAGTTTTGTATCTTTAGACACATACTCAGTTATCACAGTAAAAAAAGACTTGCACTCATGCATATATATATATATATATATATATATATATATATATATATATTATCAAAATCTTATGTTTAATCGTCAACGTAGCTATCTAGAAATTAAAAGAAATAAATCCCCAGATATATATATATATATATATATATATATATATATATATATAAAGAGAGACAGAGAGACAGAGACATAGACATATTGTGGAGATATGGGCAAGGTTAAACAGCTATCGTTGGAAGGAAATGAAGCCAAAGAGCTGAGTTCAAACCTGGACGAAGTTCTTAGCGTTTTTTCTACGCGTTAATCTATGTCTTCTCTCATTTGAGAGGAAAGTAATTCGAAAGACTTTGGTTTATATCCTTACTTGGGCAACTGCTCTTGGAGAAATAATTCCATTTTTGACAGAGTCCGAATCGGTATTCTCTTACTGGAACATATATGCCTGTGAGTCCTGAAGAATGTGCCAATCAGTAGCGGAAAGACAAGAGAATGTGAGACAAGATCTTAATGTTAACCAGTATTTACATATTTGTTTACAATCCAATCTAGGCTTGAATAATATACAGTTACTTTGCACTAATGCCCTTTAAAATGACATCAATTCACTAATCTTTCATCATGAATGAAGAGCAAAGAATTTGTTACCTTCTAAAATACAATCCATGTTCGACCTTTGAAAATCAATTAGGTAACAGATTGTCAATTCCCGCAAGTTCCGTGTACCGTCCACAATCACAATTTATTCAGAGATGGTATGGATTCTATCAAGTATCTCTTCTGACAGATTATATGAAAGGGAGATATTCAGCTTGGCTTCACTCGGTCGGCTGAAGAGAGACAAGTCATTCCTCCATGTAGTGCCCTGGATATAACTCAAAACCATCTGATAGTGGAGCTTTGAGTTATTTGGAGTACCCCTTCATTGCCATTACTCCTAGGTCTACTCTAAACTGTAGTACCCATTAGAGCCCCATCTTTGGAGCAAATAGAACTATGTATCTATTAGCTAAACTTGAAACCATTTTACAATGGAAATGTAGGATTAATGTCAGATAGGAATACTCGAAACCTTTTAACAAAGGAGCCCAGGCTCGTGCGAAAATTGTTAGTAAAAAACTATTAAGTCTCAAATTATATATATTTAATGTATATGTATAAAGAGAATTTGGCATTAAATAACCTGCCAGGGTTGATATGTCAAAAATCTACAAACCAATCAACCAACAATTATCAGAGCGTCTCAAATTTGGTATACGTTACTTTGTCCGATTAAAAATAACATCAGATAATGAAATGTATAAAATAAGAAATATATTCCAGTGGTTATTAAATATTTTATTCGATTTATTATCTCTGTTGTTTGCTATTGTTTTTTCGAGTGATATTTAGTTCAGCTCTTTTTTGCATCATTTTCTTTGATTTTTTTCGGATGTTTATCCTCGTTATGATTTTAACGCGAACATATCGGCGCATAATAATTCGAAAATTAAAAATTTCAATCTTTTCAGGGGTTTATTTTGCAATCAGAGTAAAATTATAGCTAAGTACGATTGGTTAAAACGGCTGGAGAAGAAGCTGGACGGCAATTACACAAGAATGCTGCGGGCAATCTTGAACAAGTCCTGGCGGCAACACCCCACAAGACACCAACTGTACGGCCACCTGCCTCCTATCACGAAAACTATTCAAGTTAGACGAACCAGACATGCAGAACTCTGCTGGAGAAGCAGGGACGAACTCATAAGTGATGAACTGTTATGGACCCCCACACATGGCCGTGCAAAAGCAGGACGAACAGCCCGAACATACATTCAGCAACTATGTGAGGATACGGGATGTAGTGCAAAAGACCTGCCTGAGGCGATGAACGATAGGGAAAAGTGGCTAGAGAGGGTCAGGGATGTCCGTGCTACCAGCACGACATGATGATGATGATGATGATGGCGATTGGTTGGTTCTACTAAATATTAAAAAGAGAAAAACTATAAAAAAAATTGAAAAACAATAAAATGATAAAATTTAAAGAACAGCAATCGAAAGGAGTTGAGAAATAATTAAGAATTTATCCACAGAAATATTAATTAAACATTTTCATGATCAATCAGTAGTCCGAATAGCATCGGATATGATAATAAAATATATCAGAATTTTACCAATCTGACAAAAAAATGGCAAACAATTTGGAATGTCAATAATGAAAGCAGAAGCCAACTAATACCAGGAATTGAGGAAAAAAATCTATGTTCTGTATTCCATGTAAGGATTCACATATGTTACGACTTACAGTAGGTTTTCTAAAATGGATTGTTGTGAATGAAAACATACACTAGATTTGATTTTAATGTTTAGCGATAGCAAAAAAAAAAAAAGTAAACCTTCTTAACATAAAAGAAACGTTATAACCTAGAATAAACAGTGAGAGTCTTTTTTGACATATTTTCTTATGTTTTGTGATCTTAAAATGAAATTTTCAAATTTGCCTCCAACTTTAGAAGCAAAAGTGAAAATAATTACTTGAACTTTTTTTTATGTTTAACATTGGTTATTATTGCCATCATCATTCTCAGCCCAAATATCAGTATTATAATTTCTTATTTATACATTCTTATGTTCAATTATAGTAGGATTTGGTTGGGGGTTGAGAGATGTGTGTTATTTCCTACTGCTTAGATCCCAAGGAAAATATTAAGAATTTAAATCTAAATTTTCGGGACCCCATTCCTATCATATTCATTGTAAATAAATCATATGTTGTAAATAAAATCTTTCATTACTCTCGGGGTTTTAAGTAGGACTTTTTATAGAGCAAATGTGGTATTTTGGTGGTTGCTGCGCATATGGCGATGGATGAATGTTTATATATTATACTGCTGAATGGGTCGTCGAATGTGGCTAGCTAGGTTCCCTTAGAACACATAGAATAGCATGAGCGCTCCCTTCCCCTCCCCCCAAAACTACAAGGCCTTGTGCCTTCCATTTATGTATATAAGTGGAAATAAACAAGCTGAAACACTGTGTCTATTCAGCTAACCCCTCGGCCACTATCATGGTGTGACACAATTTTCAAGTGGAGAAAATTCTGAGTTTTTCCTCTTCTAGACTGATTGCCTCATCAAGGATAAAGATGGATACATGTCATTCCTTAGAGCATTCGTGCTGAAAATCGTAAATAGCTTTGTCGAGGATTTGATCCCGTGCTTCCGATTCTATTTCCCACGACAATAACCGTTACTTTACGCGCGCCTGCACTGTAGTTGTGTTTATGAGACCCGTATAATTCTCTGATGATTATTTCAAGGGTTGATTATTCTTTTTAACTGCCTTGCTTTTAAAAGCATTTAGATCAAATAATTTTGTGATAATTTAAAGGGAAAAAGAAGTAAAATCAAACCCTTAAACTACTTTTAATCAGTGTGTTTAAATCGAAATCGATATTTTCTGAATTAATATTTACATTTAAACTTGCAGTAAGTATCGATTCTTCTTTCAGCACTAATAGACAACAATATCGGGGAGTGTTCCTAACACTTCAAGCGAATAAGTTAAGTCACGTTTTTAGAAAAACTATCACAGAATGTACTTGAATATATCAGAACAGAACAGAACCCAAGCTTATACAATGTGGGTGAGTCACTATGACGTAATACTTAATGTGTTGCTCTCGAAATAAGCGAGTTCAAAATTCAGTGAGGCTGTTACGTTCTCTTTCATACTAATACCTTTCAGAATGGTATCAACCTATTTATCCTCCCAGATGTTGTTTAAATATCATTACTACTGGTCTTCTCCAGGATGAATTTGGCATTAAATAACTTACGAAGATTGATATACCCTTAAATAACGAAAACCATACAACGCATCAATTTAGCTGTCTCTTCTAATACAGGTAGGATGTGACACAATTTCAGTTTTTAAAGAGAATAAAGCTAATATGATTTCAGGTTTTCTTTTCCCTAAATTGGTTATCTAAGGTTAAAGAACCCAGTCTGTACTCCAGATTACTAATACGAGGTTAATTTAATAATTTTCCAGATTTTCTTGTACAAGCATTTAAAATTGTCGTAGACTATTGAAAATTCGAAATGTTGTTGCTATACATCTTCTGAGATGACTGACCAGTTTTTGTGATTTTAGGTTCAAATGAACTGCTACAGAAGCAATTGGAATACACCATACTAAAGCCTGATTGTCACAGCTGGTGAATTTCAAAAATACAATCTGGACGTGAGGACACTTTAGAAGAACGATATGCAATAAAAGTCTGTTTTAAACTTTGAAAAAATACCACAGAAATGTATGGAATTCTTCAGACTGTTTTGGTACATCTTGCATGAATCAAGCATCAGTTTTTGAGTGGCATAACAGATTCAAAGATGGCATGGAGTCTGTGAGGGATGATGAGAGGTGTGGAAGGAGAAAGGACGTCAATACACCAGAGTTGATTGGCCAAAGGGTCAGGGTTAGGGTTACTATGTTGAGGTTTTAAGGGAGTTCAGGAGGGGTTTCCTAGGGAAGAGGCCAACACTCTTCAAATCGGATCAGTGGCACCAGTCCACAACTCCATCCTTGTCACAGACTATTTGACCAAGATGGGCATCAAGACAGTTGCTCAGCCTCCATATCGTCCACATCTTGCTGCCTGTGAATTTTGGTTATTCCCTAAGCTCAGAGGCTGTCGTTAATAGACAATTGAGGAGATGAAAGAGGCTGTGACGAAGGTTATTGACACGCTCACACAAGAGGACTTCAATGGGGCCTTCCAGAAGTGGTTTGAACGGTACAGCAAATGCATTGCAGCCGGAGGAGATTACTTCGAAGGGGATTAGAGTTTCATGTGTATACTATCAATAAAAGTGCCCATACGAAAAAAAGTCGGGAAACTTATTTAATGATCCTCGTAGTTAGAAAGAAAAGTGATGAATCCATGCCTTTATTAAGTTCATTAACGTAAATGGATTTTATATCTGACACTGTTATTCTGATGATTTACTTTAGTAACCAATATAACTTGCTTTCATATATTACAGCTATTAAAATTCAGCTGATATAGTATAAAAGATATTTAGGATAGGAATATGTTCATATATTATAACCGGCTTATAGATAGAACTTTCCTTTAGAGATTACTTTATGGGTTATATCTATGCTCCTAAGGAGGAATAACGTTAATAATTATTCGTTAAAAAGTTATTTATCTCTTAAATTGTTCGCAAAAATATATACAATTAATTATTGAAAAGAACCGTTTCCTTAGCATCTCGTTGTCTACTATTCTTTCCTTCCCAGAAAACCACCCATTTTCCTTAAGAGACCTTTACTATTTAGAACATATTTAGGTTTATTAAGTATAGTCTCCAGAAAAACACAAGAATTCAAATACGCATCTTGATAGTGAAGCAGACACACCTACGCTCAAATACCTACCAACGTTTATGCACAATGAACATTGAAAAAACAAAAATTGCCTCTGTTTGTTTATTCGCAATTTCTTATTTTATCTATTTTATTTGTTTTTATTTTTTTTTGTTCTTATCTAAACTGAACTAACAAAAATATAGATAAACATATGGCTTCCCAAATAATTTATGGACCCAATTTAATTAATGCGTTCGTTAAGACGTTTGGTTCGTTAGATGATTGCTATTCGAGACTTGGTTTTCTTAGTTTAATCATGTTTATTTTTTCTCCTCCGCGTTCTCTTGGGCCTTTTTTTAAAAATAATGTTGAGCTGGTAAGGACCAGTAACAACTGCAATGTCATCATCAACGTCATCCGTTCTTCTTCTTCTTCTTCTTCTTCTTCTAGTTATTACTGTTCTTGTTACTAGTGCATATAAGTTGGGTTTTTTTTATACCAATGTTAACTAGATTTTTTTTACTGAAGTCTAAGTGAAAGCAAGTTGCAAAACTCTCTAAGATATTTCAAAGTATTCTAACTGATCTTAATAGTGGTATGGTGTGGATTACCACGATTCCTCCTGTAATCTTTAGAGCGCCAATTTTTTTCCAGGCTTTTGAGGACCATTTCATGGGTACCAAACACGAGAGTTATCAACGATGCCATCAAGTTCCACAATCTTTTCAGCTCTCTGACAATGTTCCAATTATTTCTTCAATTTCCTCATGTTATCTTCTGGGATGAAAAAAATCAGTTTATACTCTTACAATTCCTAGACGTCTAGTATGTGATCTATTAGAATGGCAAAGTCTGCTAATTGGCCTATTCCTTTTGTCCGAAAATTTATACGATCAGGATTAACTGTTCTGCTTTTATCTCAATATTTTAGATAATTTTGTCTCGTTTTCCAGAACAAATGCAGGTACATTTTTAAACCATTTGTCCTTATTTTTATCATTTTAATCTTTTGCATAATTCCAAAGAAATCACCTCCTCCTTATTCTTGTACTTCTTCAGTAACAGTTTGCTGCCTTCGCTAAATCTGTAGTTCACTGTCTTCCTCTGTAAGTTTGTCTTTTTCCCCACAAAGAATCTTTTATTTTTTAACTTTTACATAAGAGATCTATATGGCGTTTTCTAGATTGCAATTAACAGTAATTCATATTAACTCGTACGCAATTTCTTATGTCTCTCAACTTTTAATGTTCATAAATTCGTTTTTTTCACATTTTCTTTACTTACTTGAATTGTTCCCGTTTTCCTCTTTGATCTTGTGTTATTCTTGCTTTTTTATTTACAACATTTTTTGACTACTCTCCATCAGTATTCTTTGTTCCTTTTTTTGTATATTTTTTGTAAATTTGGCACCGAAATTTTGGTGACATCTATTCTCCTTCTGTCTTTGTAATATTGAAATGATCCACTTAATTTCTTGGGAGTTGGATCTTGGGGATTGTCTTCAATTTTTTCGTTCTATTGTCTATGTTTGAATTTCCTTCTATGTCCAATGAGGATATTTCCAGAGGTTTCCTTGTTTTTCTTAATTATCCCTTCTGAGTTATCCGTATTTATTTGGGGGAATCCACCACACCTGCAAGCTAACTTGTTTGTCTGTAACATTGATGAAAGCAAATTCCCAATCCAGCCACGCTATTTCGTTCACTTTCCGACTGATACTCTTTGAAAAACTATGAACCTCACTATATCCTACTGTTATTGTTTTAAAAGAACCAGTTCCATTCTTCTTCAATGATGAAATCGGTGGTAAATAATTTTCAAGACGCCCAATTTTGTCCCGATAAACTTGTAGAGGGCGCTCCTTCTGATCATTATTCAATAGTCTCAGCACCATTTTAGCGCAGACATCCCGCATATCGAAATCGTCATTGATAATCTTTAAAAAACTGTCCTATTTCATGTCCAGCTGACTTGTGATTATTCGAACGGGCAACGGACGATCACTAAACTTTACTTGCTAGCTGTCCGTTGACCTCAGTCCTGCTTGTTGAATACCTCCCGCTTCTCGAGCGATCTTTCAATTCCTTGAGCCTGTTATGATACTCAAAAACATGTGTCCACAACATAGCGTTATCTCTATACACTTGTTGAATCATTTCCAGAGTTTGTGGGAGAGCTTTCTCCAGTTGGACAACAATTTTCAGTTTTATTCTTTGCTTGGCGTTAATCGTCCGAATCTTACTTTTCATAGCTGAAGTACTTGAAAAAAAAAAGTGCAAACAAAAACATGTGGGAAAAAAATAATATATTTGCAGAAAACTAAGTTTTCAGTCAAATTCAAACCAAGTATGATATTAGATTATGATACCATCCGCTTATCCCTCTCGCCAATAGCTCACAATGTACACCTAATCCTCTGAATTTAAAAAATAAAGCGTTTAAATTTCCTATGCTTGCGCTGGTTTCCTCGTGGCTGAGTGGTAGAATCTTGGATCGGTGTTTGAATCAGCCGGGTTTCGATCCCAGCTTCGGGAATCTTGCCTATCTAGCAACACTGAAGAGTTGCGATACAACGAAACAGTCTGTCTGTGGATGATTATATATATATATATATATATATATATATATACATACATATATATATATATATATATATATATATATATATATGATGTTTATTGCTAATACTAGCTCACTTAGTGATGTGATGATGGACCAACTGTAGCAGTATTATTAAATAGTGCTCAATATAATGATAGAGTTCTTATATATATCTATCTAAATGCAAGACGATATTGAGCACTATTTACCAAAACTGCATTATTTGGTCACTGATTAACTCACTAAGTGAGGTAGTATGAACAATAAACACCATATATCTATATATATGCATCCAGGGAAGTTTTCCAGATAACCAACAAAAGTCTTTCAAAATTTCGAATCAATCAGTAATTAATCAATCAATATATTTATATGTATCTGTGTCCGAGGGTGTATGAATGTTTGATTGTCTGTGCGTGTATATATTTCCTGATCATATACCCAAAAAATGAACTATTCACGACAACATTCAGATATGTGCGTGTTCTTATCTAAGTGTTATAATGTGAAGCTGTTCATTATAAAAAGTTTTATGATTCATTATCATAATAACAGTGGTTAGAAAAAAGTGCCTGTGTTAGAAGGATTACTGGGATCTTTGACAGAAATTAGTGTTTTTTTAAAATCAAATAGGATATATATATATATATATATATATATATATATATATATATATATATGTTAGATAAGATGAAAGCCACAGGTGGTGCCACAGTTGACATTCCAACATATCGAAAGAAATCATTTTTTGTCAACTGATTTCAAATGAAACGGAAAATAATGAGTA
>OY757909.1:123873099-123945599 GCA_963585895.1 Sepioteuthis lessoniana | reverse complement strand
GAACTGGCCTTGTAATTTCAGAGGTTAGCTACATTTTATGGAAATGGCTCATTTTTGTTTAAGACCCATGATCTCTGTTTCATTTGCATGTTTAGTTGTGGCCAATGCCTCTTGCTGTTTTTCCAATCTGTTCAACAGATATTCCGCTTAGACGTCGTTATTATCGAGAAGCGCTAGAACATGTACGTAGTCTGCATCTATTCTTGTTTTGCGTGATATCGTCTGATTTTTGGATTATTTTGTGAAATGTCTTTAATTGAATTAGTTAACGTTCGTAGTATGAAATCTAGACAGATTATAAGTGTACATGGTGCTTGCCCGAGTCCAGCAACAGCGTCAAAAAGTCTGCGAATCTATTTATCTGAAAGCTTTTTGAATTTTTCTAAGAATTTTCAAAATTTCAAAAGCAGAGCACTATATTCGAGAAGCTGGGCACTATATTCGTTAGCGGCAGTAGCAATAGGTGTATGCTTCACTCGTTCTTAGTGATTCCCTGATCGCCTTTTTCGGATGTGGAGAGGATGGTTTGGTTGGTTTGTTTGGTTTTATGGCATATCAACCTTTGTAGGTTATTTAACGCCAAATCAATTTTTATGTAAATAATCTGCTCTATTGAAAACAGTTCAGTTTAGCATAAGTACAGTTTAATTGTCAAAAACATTTCCATTTCAAACTATTCAAGCAGTTATATGTAATAATTCAGTTAAGTGTAAATACAGTTTTAATGTCGAAAAACAGTTCTATTTGAAATAATTCAGTTAAACATAAGCACGCAGTTTAAGTGTAAGTACGGTTTAATTGTCAAAAACGTTTCTATTTCAAGCTATTTAGTCTACTCAATTCATTTTAGCATAAGTATGCTGTTAGTTCTATTTAACCCATAGATAGGGCCCTTATCAGGTGCTACCACTCCAGGCCAGAGTGGACCTGGGAGCGATGGCAATGAAGGGGTACTCCGCATTCCCCAAAGCTCCAGCACTGCTGGAACCTCACCATCAGATTGTTTAGTATCATATCTAGAACTCTCGTTAGGGGGTGGTCTTACCCCTCTGCAGAGATGCAGACAGTGTATTCTCCAGCCCCAGCCGACTGGGCAAGGTGTGGAGAGGAGTATGCTGCCCTTCGTCTATTTCTTTATTGTTTTGTTTATAGACAACATTGCACAATAAAAGAGGATTTTATATGTATATGTATATGCGTGTGTTTCCTAGGTAGGTAGACAAGTTCACCTACCAAGAAAGCAGTGTCTCATCAACCGAAAAAGACATCGACATTCGGCTAACGAAGGCATGGACAGCAATCGATAAGCTATCGATCATATGGAACTCAGACCTGACCGATAAAATGAAACGTAGTTTCTTCCAAGCAGCGGTCGTATCGATATTGCAATATGGATGCACTACTTGGACGCAAACTAAACGCATGGAGAAAAAGCTAGACGGCAATTACACAAGAATGCTGCGAGCAATATTGAACAATCCGGGGGGCAATACCCAACAAAGCACCAACTATACTATACCTCCCATCACGAAAACTATCAAAGTTAGAAGAACCAGGACACTGCTGGAGAAGCAGTGACTAGCTCATAAGTGATGTATTCCTATGGACCCCCACATATGGCCGAGCAAAAGCAGGACGACCAGCTCGAAAATACATGCAGCAGCTGTGTGAGGATGTGGGATGTAGCCCTAAAGATCTGCCAAAGGCGATGAACGATATGGAGAAGTGGCGAGAGAGGGTCAGGGATATCCGTGCTGGCGGCAAGACATGATGATAATGATGAGGATATGTTTGTGTGAGAAAGAGAGGCAGAGACAGTGACAGAAATAGAAAGAAAAAGAGAAAGAAAGATAATAAAAAGGCGCGAATTAGTTAATAATTGTGGTGATTTAGAAGCTGTTAATATTTTATGTAAATGCATCATTGCCTGCTCTGTTGTATTCGATCATTTTTATTCAGCGTATTTGCCCGCGTTGATGGAAAAATAAAACCTTCTTGCGCAAAACATTGGCGCGTGTTTACGTGAAGATTAAAAAGCCATTGAACTAGAGTAAATTGAATCACCCACCCTTCCCAGTTCATTTTCTTTTCTGTCCAGATTCTTCATTAACTGAACAGAAAAAATGTTGGTTTTTTACTTTGTGTAAGAATTTCATAAACCTTGCTTTCATTCAACAATGGGGTCAAATATATTACTTTCTGTAAAATGAATAGAATAACTTGTTGCTTTTTCGATGAATAAGATTTTCTTAGAATAACAAAATAGCTTCTAGCATTTTATGTTTAATTTTAAAAAACATATTGAGGAAGATTTTGATCAAGAGTGTATATATATATATATATATATATATATATGTGTGTGTGTGTGTGTGTAAATATATATATATATATATATATATGTAAATATATATATATATATATATATATATAGATGGATGTAAAAAAAATATTAAATATATATATATATATATATACTGAAACGCACTTGATACGTGTTGATACCACTATATGGATGTACTATATAGACGATAACTAAACAGATGGAGAAAAAGCTTGACGCCAACTACACAAGAATGCTGTGAGCAATATTGAACTAGTCCTGCAGCCAACACCCCACGAGGCAACAGCTGTACGGCCACCGACCCTCCATCACAAAAGCTATCAAAGTTAGACGAACCAGACATGCAGGACGCTGCTGGAGAGGCAGCGACGAGCTAAGTGATGTTCTCCAATGGACTTCCTCACATGGCCGAGTAAAAACAGGACGACCAGCTCGAACCTACATACAGCAGCTCTGTGAGGATACGGGATGTAACCCTGAGGACCAGCAAGAAGTGATGAATGATGAACGAGGAGTGGCAAGAGAGAGTCAGGGATATCCATTCAGGTTGCACGACGAGATGATATATATATATATATATATATATATATATATATATATATATATATATGTGTAGTTGCGTCTTCGCCAATGGTCCGTTAAACTGGAGTTCAATCCCAGTTCGAGCCTTAACAATGACTCAAAAAATGGTAATTTATGGTGCCTTGCTTAGCACTCAGCACTATAAGGTGAGGATCAAGAGTAAAGCGGAGAAACCCTCGGAATGGAGGAGCGACCTCCCCTACACCTCGATGTAACAGCTTTTGAAAATGGGGGCTTCGGGTAATCCTCGACTAAGCTCACTAACTTTACTTATATATATATATATACTCTTAGATCAAAATCTACCTTAATACCTAAACCTAACGTATATATATATATATATATATATACGTTAGGTTAAGATTTTCTTTTAATGAATATTGATTAGTTTTCATTTTATTTAGTTGAGTATATTGTGTTAGATATTTATTAGAGTGAAGCCCTTTTAAGAATGAAAATTCAAACAATTGTTATAATATCTGGATAATTTTTGTAACGAAACAAACTGACACTTATTTCCATTGTTATCTCTCATCCCATTGATTCATTGCTGTCTTCTTTATTCGGGTTAGCCTTTACTGAATTGAAAATCCTTTACCATCCTTATAATGGTACTCCAATTGGACTAAAAATGGAACTTAGCCTCAAGACAATTTTCAATTCTTTCCAATAACTTATCTTCAAATCTAAAAACCAAAGTATTTCAAAAAATAACTTGCTTTTTTCATTTTCCGCCATGAAACAATCCAACTTCCCTTGAAGAGATCGAACGTCACTCCCATTTCAAGTTATTGATCTGCTTCTACACTGAATCTCATCTGTCCTTATAACCTTTCTTCATCGCTGATCTAACTTCTGTTTGATTCTTGTAACAAAGTTGTGTGCAATGCAAAATATTTTGCGCTCTTTTAAATTGGTCCTCTATCAATATAATAACATCAAGCATCCTGTACAAAAAAAGCTGAATTTGAGACGCGAATCGTCCAATATGGAAGAACCCATTAGGAACCGCCACGCAACGAATTATTAATATTCAGCAAGACAAACTTGAAAATTCCAGAGCGAGGAAACTTTACATAGAGAGATGCATCAGTTAAACAACGTTATGAAAAATGTCAAAAAAAATAATAGTCATTTATTAAGCTGAGTTTAACTTGGCAAAAGCAACTTATGAAAATTAATGATAAAAATCTGTTGGATTCATATCAGAATATAAAAACAAATTTCTGGCTTCGACTTGGGAACATATTTCAGCAAACCAGATGGGGAATATGACCCACATTTCAAACTGCTCATTAAGTATATTAGTAATAATCAGAAATATATATATATATATATATATATATATATATATACACACACATACACATATACACACACACATATACACACACACATATATATAAGTACACACACCTATATATATATATATATATATGTGTGTGTGTGTGAGTGTGGTGCATGGCAACTACACAAGAATGCTGCGAGCAATTCTGAACAAGTCACCTCACAAAGCACCCGCTGTACGACCACCTACGTCCCACCACGAAAACTATCAGAGCTAGACGAACCAGACATGCAGGGTTCTGCTGGAGAAGCAGGGACGAGCTCATAAATGATGTTCTCCTATGGACCTCGACATATGGCCGAGCAAAAGCAGGACGACCAGCTCGAACCTACATACGGAAGCTCTGTGAGGATACGTAATGTAGCGTTGACGACCTGCCAGAAGAGATAGGGAGGAGTGGCGAAGAGGGTCAGGGATACCCATGCTGGCGGCATGACATGATGATATATATATATATATATATATATTTTAAATAATAAAGACGCATTTTGTCAATTAGTTTTATTAGGATCCTTTCGAGTTTCCTGACAACTGTTTTTGGTTAAGGTTGGTATTGGTAGATGAAATTGTCCCAAGCGCTTTCGGACCCTTCATAGGCCTTCACCAGGTTTTTTTGTTTTTTTTTGCAAGTGCAAAGACTTTTTTAAAAATACATTTTGAAAGATTTTTTTTTCACATGATCCAATCTAAAAACAAAACGCTATCAACGGATAGAGAATATTTATCAAGAGGAATAGAATATATTAATATTTTTTTCTATCTTTTTCACTTCTTTAAAACCAACAAAATTCTTACTAAAATCAGTTACGAATTAATTACACCATACGTTTCCCATAATTATTGTATTAAATCCACACAATAACTTATTAAAATGCTTAAAACCCATGAAACTTACAATGGAGAAATATCCTCTCTAGATTTAGAGAATTTATTTACAAATGTTCCAGTTCCAAAAAAAAAAAATGATATAATTATAGATAATATTTATCAACACCGAACGATCCCTTCACTCGAGGTACCATTTTTTGATCCGCATGAAAATAGATACAACCAAAAGGACGGAAATGTGGACCTGTTTTAAGTAACTTTTACATGTCAAACTTGCGAAATGAATAGTTTAATACTACAAATATCCCAAATATTTATTAAAGGTACGTCGACGACATAATCCTCACTAATAGCACTAATGAAATCAACATAATCCAAGAGATTTTTCAAAATAACTTAGTTCTTAACTTCACACAAGAACTCAGTATCAACAATAAAATCCCATTTTCGGTATCCTTATAGATCATCTCTATATATAAAAAGCCTATCAATATTTATCCCAGAACCCTTGATTTCCATAGTGAATTCTACTTCCGTTATAATCGAACCATCCAGAGCTAAAGTAATCTCTTCCTCTCGAACTATCTTCCTTAGTGAAGTTAAAACATTAAAAAAAATGGTTATTAATAATGGGTTTTCCGACTATATTCTTGATACTGGAATTAACCATTTCATTAATAAACTAAAGAACATAACGTACATAATACCCTAAACCATAAATCAATAAATAATCAATAAACATTTATTACAAAAAGAAATTTCATAGTAATCATAAAATAAATAAACATATACTAAAAAATTATCCCCAAAAGTTATCTTCCCTACTGAACATAAAAAAAAGACTTTTCTTTTACTAGAAAAAATTTAAAACTTCCGACATAATTATTTCCAATAACTCTTCCGCCTCCACTGAACGTCTTGATGGGGCAAACGTCGTATATATGTTCTAATGTCCTTTGGGAGACTGCCTCAAGCGAAAATAACACATACGTTGGTTTTACTACTAGGATTTTTTAAGACGTCTTATAATGCATCTTAAAGATTCTAGTTCTATATCCCTACATCTTAAAAAACACTCTCTAAACAAATCCAAATTTTAAAAAAATCTAGTTGAAATCATTACTATAATAGCATAGGAAATTAATAAACAAGGACTACAAATCATAGAAGTCCTTGATAAAAAAGAACTAGAATTAATAGAATTAACCTTGAACACAGCGGTATTGTTTAAAATGCCTATTTTTCTATTAATTATTGAATTGATAAAGATAGAAAAAAAATGAAATATTCTATTCCTTACGATAAATATTCTCTTTCCGTTGATAATGTTTCATTTTTAATTTGTTCGATATCATTAGCGTCTCTGGTTAATCCAACTATACGTTTACGTAATTTTTGTCATGTTAAAAAAATTCTAAACATTTAAGAAACAATTTTTTGCTTTTTCAAAAAAAAAAAAAAAAATCTCCTAGTGATGGCCTATGAAGGGTCCGAAAGAGCTTGGGACAATTTTCGTAAATTCATCTACCAACTCCAACCAAAAACGAAAACATTTTTCAGGAAACTTGAAAAGAACCTAATAAAATTATATAGACAAAACGTGTCTTTATTATTTAACCAAATATGCTTAAATGAAAGACTGCTGCCCAACTACACACACACACACACACACACACAAACACACACACACACAGATAGATATATATATGAGATTTCGTATTATATACATGAAAGGAAAGGTTATGAGATTTTGATATTTTTGTAATTAGCGGAAGAGATGGTTAGATATTATAGATCGATTTCAGTTTCGTTTCATCGACATTACACCGTATGCTTAAAACAAACAAAAATGGTTTTAAAAGAGTTGTTTTTTGTTTTATTTATTTCCTGTACATATATTAAACACCATCAGTAAATGTTTCACTGCACTTCTTTCTCATCAATTTAATGTTCGGTATAAATCATCAGTATCCGATCCTACAGAAGGAATTTATAAAAAAAATTCTACTCAAGTTATCACATTCGCCACCTTCTCTTTCTCTACAAAAATATCAGTGTACTTGTATCAAGTGTGAGTAATGAATGCAGCTTCACACGCAAACATACAGGATCCACATTAATTGCACAGCCACTCACGCACGTTCACACACACGCATATATGTTTATGTTTGTATATATATTCAAGTTTGTGTGTATATTTGGGTGTGTGCGACCCGGTACATGTCACTATAGACCAATAAGTTCGTTGCATGTCACCACTGAGTTCATTTTACGTATGTGTGTATATTTGCGCATATTGTTGTTTTAATAGTGATTTTCTTCATTATTTGATCATGTAGTTATAAAACATGCAAAGTGGCATATATAAAGTATTCACATAGTCGTACATTAGTCAATGTTTATACTGATTTATATTTTTTATGCAACATAATATACACAACAATTAAATTGCATATCATATATGAAGGAATTGAAGGTTATATAGAATATAGTTTAAAAGAAAATAGATACATGAATATCAATCAGATACTTACACATACATTCATACACATATAGTTTCAGGAGGTGCCCGTGGTGTAATGGTCATGGTCGCAGGAAATGGACACGGCGACACGAATTCAAATCTTGGACGAGACTGATTGCATTTCACATAGCACTAATACCCTTGGGAAAGGTATGAATCTAATTATTCTCCCTCCAGCTATGGGTAAATAGTAGGGCAGACTAGGTTCTTCAGCCTTGGTGAGGTAACTAGTCTAGGAGAAGAAAAACTGTGAATTCAAACCTGTTAAACTCCGCTTAAAAATTGACCTTGTGTCATATCCTACCCGAGCTGAGCGATCGGGTAAATATGATACACATATAGTTTCAGACTGTGTGATGGAGAGGTGAGAGAGGGAGAGAGAAAGATGGATTGTCAATTGTTATTACTATGAAAGTTTTCTTAAATAAATCTACGTTGCTTTATATGGGCACATGTTTTGGAATGGACTGACTCTATTAATTCAATCATTTGGCAGATGAACGTATTAACCTGCAGTAAATGTTACGAATTAATGAATATTTACCAAGATTTGTCAAGAAACGTGTAAAATATACGTCCCTTTGAGACTCGAACTCTGTCCCCCAGCTAAAAGGCCAAACAGATTATCTTCAAACTAAATGCATTAACCAAGAAACCATTACAATATTTTGTCACTTGGCAAAATTTACTAATTAGTTGTAACTGTTTACTGGTGTACTGGTTCTAGCAGACTTTGACAACAAGTAATGAATCTGCTGATATTTTATGGAAACAATTTTCTTTGCTCATCTCGATTTTGACGCGTTCACACAAACCAGATTTATTATTCATCTGAAATTTTCTTTCAGCTTCATCATTATAGTGGTGAACCGAAATCTTCTACTTGAATCATTTCAAGCATGCGCAGTTCCAACTCTGATCGGATCATTTGACGAGTTAATATGGCATCTAATATATCGCGCGCGGCGTTAATTTTACCGACTGTTTAAGCGAAGCGGCCATGAATTAAATGAAATTGGAATTAGCCAAACAGTACAGAATGTGTCTCCATAGTGTTCTTTTTGTTCATGGAATGGCAATGGGCTTTGGTAAATGTGGCTCATTTAAAGTTCCTTGTTCAATGTGCCAACTTGTTTTAGGATGGCGCATCTCACAATGATTATACGTGCGAAAATTTGTCAATGAACATGCTCAACATGCTTTTCTGACATTTACCAATATTTCAAACTAACCGATTCCAAATTACTAAATTTTATGACTTCTGGTACTATTTTTGTATTGTATATACTAGTTAATAGACGAAGGTATAGATATTTAACATTGTTTGCAATTCTAGTACAGGTATTGCTTGTCTATGACGACTGTGGTTGTTTTTTGGTTTGGTTTGGTTTGTTTGTTTTATGGCGTATCAACCTTTGTAGGTTATTTAATGCCAAAGCTATTCTCCTAGAGGAACAGTAATGGTACTATTTAACCCATAGCTGGGAGGATAAGGGGTTCATACTTTTCCCAAGGGTATTTGCCCGAAAATGAACGTAATAGCGCGACTGGAGTACGAACTCGCGTACTACGATTCCACAGTCCATCGCTTTAACCATTACACCACGGGGACATCCCCCGGTTGTTTTTTGGTTGTTTTTTTAAGAGTATGCATAACAGTAAAATGTTGTATTATAACTCCTGCGACGTTAATAATAGTTTAATCCATTAAAAACTTGCATTCTTGGAAGGGAATAAAGTATCTAGCTTCCGGTCAGTATATCCTGTTGAAATATCTAAAAATATTAAGCATTTAAATGCAATAATAAGTGTGAAGAATTTTTTTTTTTCGTTTTTTCTGGCATTTATCTATCTATCTATCTATCTATCTATCTCAATTCGTTCATATCTATCAATCTATCTCAAATCGTTCATATCTATCTATCTATCTATCTATCTCAATTCGTTCATATCTATCTATCTATCTATCTATCTATCTATCTCAAATCGTTCATATCTATCTATCTATCTATCTATCTATCTATCTATCTATCTATCTCAAATCGTTCATATCTCTCTATCTATCTATCCCAAATCGTTCATATCTATCTATCTATCAATCTATCTATCTATCTATCTATCTATCTATCTATCTATCTATGTCAATTCGTTCATATCTATCTATCTATCTCAAATCGTTCATATCTATCTATCTATCTATCTATCTCAAATCGTTCATATCTATCTATCTATCTATCTCAATTCGTTCATATCTATCTATCTATCTATCTATCGATCGATCTATCTATCTATCTATCTCAATTCGTTCATATCTATCTATCTATCTATCTCAAATCGTTCATATCTATCTATCTATCTATCTATCTATCTATCTATCTATCTATCTATCTATCTATCTCAATTCGTTCATATCTATCTATCTATCTATCTATCGATCTATCTATCTATCTATCTCAATTCGTTCATATCTATCTATCTATCTATCTCAATTCGTTCATATCTATCTATCTATCTATCTATCTCAAATCGTTCATATCTATCTATCTATCTATCTATCTTTCGAATTATAATTTCCAAATGAAGAGTATATTATTTTTCAAGCTATTCAAAGCAAAATATTCTAATATTTCCTCGCATTCTATCAAATCTTATTCTTCTCTCTCTCTCTCTTTCTCTCTCTCTCTCTCTCTCTCTCTCTATCTATCTATCTATCTATCTCTCTCTAATATTTCCTCATAATCTATCTATCTATCTATCTATCTATCTCACTCTCTCTAATATTTCCTCATAATCTATCTATCTATCTATCTATCTATCTATCTACGTATGTTCCTATTAATCGATTTATAATTCTACAGAAACGATAGGGATTATAGGGGTGGATGGTGAAAAAGAGTCAGGGAACGCCATTTTCTTATTGATTACGATGATAATGATGAAGGCTACTTTGAAATAGCTACAGTTACTGTTTATATTAACATTGATCGTTCCTTATTTCGTAGCAATTAGTTGATAAATGTTTAAGATCAGCTATGAGCGTAAGTTCAGAATTTAGACATTGTTAAATGAATAATTTATTGTACCCAGAATTCTAAACAACTGTAAATATCATTCTACATAGATATTTGTACCATTTACACAAAATGATAACTGTTAGTAATGAAAAGAAAAGTTTCAAACATAAGTCAAGTTTGGTTATCTGAAGTAATGCTTACGTATCCGTCCTAGAGTTTGCCAATGGCCCGGGAGACCTAGGTTCAATTCGAGGTCAAGTAATACCAAAGACTCAAAAAATGGTACTCGATGCCACCTGGCTTAACACTCAGCATTATAAGGTAAGGATCAAGGGTAAAGTGGAGCAATCCAGAGAAAGAAGTAGCGCCCTCCCCAACACCATGGTGTAGTAGTTATCGAAAAGGGAGCTTTCGGGCCACCCTCGACTACGGTCGCCAACTTTCCTTTTTTCATTCGTACTATACATTATCATGAGAAACTTTGATCTGTTTTGATAAAACAAAAACAATGTAATGGGAAATATTCCCAATGCGTGATTGTAAATAATCAGACGTTTAAGTACAGAAAATTAGCAAGTAAATAAATATAAAACGATTGGCTCGTTGATATATGGTTGATATATGAATGAGATTTGTAAGAAGCAATATATACGTAGTGTGTTTTACTTTTATGCCCTTACTTAAAATGCAATGCCAAGGTAGAATTGCGAAATTCTGTTAATGTTCTCAACATAAATGATTACAAGTATATTACTAAATCTATAAAATCAAAAGGATAGTAAATATTTAAAGATTGTTATCTTAAAATTGACACAAAAAATGTCAATTGCTTGGAAGCAAAAATGTTTTTAAAGCTTTATAAAAATGGTTTGATATTTTAGATTGTATATGTTAATACGATCCAAATTTCTAGGAATTTCATCATAACGCTTAGGTGAAAATGTCTATAGATATCAGACTTATCGCAATGCAGAGTCGAGAAAATAGCTGCAAAGTGATTAATTCGAAAGATATCTTATAAAAACGGTAAGTGAAAATTCTCAAATTTTTAACTTGCACCTCGTCTGATGTACCCGGGTAATTGCAGTGGAATGTATGCATAACAGCCGTATGAAATTCAAGCCCAAATATCATTATTTGAAAATACTGCATTAGTCTGAAAACTTTTTAGTAAACCTCGTATATGTATAAAGTCCGACCCCTTCTCAACGTGATAGAACGGTGGCAACAGATAGTGCCAGAGCTATGCCGTCGGGGACTTCGCTTCCTGGTAGGGCCACAAAAGGCGGTTTGGTCTGGCACCCAGCGGTATGAGGGCCACAACCCGACTAAAGGGGCTCTGGTGAAAATCCAGGAGATGTCTGTTCCGGCAACTGGCGGCTTCGGATCGCTCTATCAATGCGTCTGTGGAAAATCTACGGCAAGCAGGGCGTTTTTCCGGGTAGGACTTGGGACCCTTCTCTCAATTAAATTCCAAAGTATCTTCTTCAATGGGCAACATAAACAGCGAAATGCTGTACTTGCTCGGGGGGGGGGGCGGTCAACCCAAACAGGGTCAAAGCTGATACAAGTAAGTAAGTATATGTATATAAAAGAAGCTGTGTCTTGAAAAAGAAACTAGAATAAGCGAATAACAGTTATGAATAGTATTTTAAATCAATTTAGCATATAAAAAGAAGAGATCTTGTTTACAATTATTAGCTTAACTTTCAAAAGAAAATTTAACAGCTTCAAAAAAATATAAATTGAGAATAATGATAAAAGGTATCATCAAAACATCAGGTTATAAGATTAAATGTAGAATGTATAATTACGCAAAATATTTACCTATATTTTTCTTATTGATTTTTATGAAAGATCTTAAAATTATTGTTTTGGTGACGATTTTATGATGGATTTGGTTAAAACCCATAAACCAACGTACCAGCTTCACACACACACACACACACACACACACACACACACACACACACATATATATATATATATATCTTTTTTCTAAATGACTATCATGAAAGATTTTAAAATTATTGTTTTGGTGACTATTTTATAATGGATTTGCTTAAAACTGATAAGCCAACGTACCAGAATCACACACACACACACACACACACACACACACACACACACACATATATATATATATATATATATATATATATATATATATATATATATATATATATAAAGTATGTGTGTAAATACAAGGGAAGAATGAAACTTAAAAAATTTGCAATACTTTCGCCTGCAGATGTAAACCAATATTCTTTCATATAGCCACACTTATGTATACATAGAATGACACTTTATGTGGTGTATTTTTCTTGCCCGAACTTTATACCTATATACACAAAGCGCTAATGAGAACAGGTATACATTACAATATTTCATTAAGCGTGTATGGTCGATCAGTGCTCCAAATAATTTCTGTCCTAACCGCCCCTTAAGGCTGCCCGCGTAAATGAAAGGCAGAGAGGATGGAGGTCGACAAGGTCTCACCATGTTCATTTGAAACCAAATTAATGCCACTGATCCTATGTGACAGAAGCTAATAAAGCAGTTAATTACTTGTGTCCAGGCACTACTGCTGCGCCTAATATTCTCATACGGTCTCATTTTCTTGCTGACATCGCTTTTCTGTCGAGAAATCTTTTTTTGAGGTGTTCCTAGTTGCCGCTTTCCAGTTAAGGCATTACGATGCCCTATCTCTTTATGGGACAGATTATTGGAAAAGATCTTCTTCTTCTTCTTCTTCTTCTTCTTCTTCTTCTTCTTCTTCTTCTTCTAATTATTATTATTATTATTATTATTATTATTATTCACTCATTAGAGTTTTTCACATCAGCGTTAGATGATGGTTTTTCACTGGAGGTTGAGTGACAACAAGTCTCCAGGGATCTTCTCAATATTCTCTCCGTTCTCAATAATGCTGTTGTTTGGATGGTCTCCACTCGGCCGCAAACTTACAAGTCCTCCAATCCCTTTAGTAATCCTTTAGTTACTGTTCTAAACGCACCAATTACAATTGGTATAATTGTCACCTGCATGTTGCACAGTTTTTTTCAATTCCCTTGCAAGGTGGTGGTATTATTATTATTATTATTATTATCATTATTATTATTATTATTATTATTATTATTATTATTATTATTATCTGATTTTTTTTCTATTTTTGGCACTTGGCGTCGCTAAACCTACTAAGCATATATACAGGTGTCGGTTAAATATCTAAGATCTAATGTTTACACTATAAAACTCTCTTCGACTTATTAAAGAGAATTAATTTCTTGAGGTGAAATTCAGATATTCTTCCAAGAATAAAAGGAGCCCTTTGCTTCCACAAATAATTTCAGATGATTTTCCTCAATATTTGATCTATAAACGTGATCGATTAATGCATGAATACATTTCGTTTTCGCAATATTCGTTAACCCCCTTAACTTTGTCTCCATCTTCAATTACACCTGAATTTCGCCTTTTTTCTAACTTTTCAAATCTTCCTTTCAGTTAAACTTTTTTCTATCCTTCTACTTATATTTATACGTTACTTTTATCAACGTATCAATAATTCTTCTTTGGTTTTCTTATATTGATTCTACTCTCACTTTTCTAACCCACAATCCATTAAAAACTGTTTATGTTTCCATAACAATGAATAGAATAGGCGGATCAAGTTAAAATTACGAAAGGGTAAGGCAGCAATCTTACAATTTGGAAGATATATCACCATCAATCTTCCAGTCTTTCTCTTTTATTTGATTCAATTTCCTTAATATAATCTCGTCACTTCTTTCCTCTTCTGTCTCTAATTCCCCCTCTACTATCTCTCTTCCAGCAAATTACTTGTTCAGTATTGCATTCTTCTTCTTCTTCTTCTTCTTCTTCTTCTTCTTCTTCTTCTTCTTCTTCTTCTTCTTCTTCTTCTTCTAGCTTTTCTCTTTATTCTCATTATAAATATAGTCTTCTTAGTCGTCTTTTTTTGTCTGTAACAAATTCGTCATTTTGGTCGTATAATTTTTTTTCTACGATGTCCTTCTTTCTCCTCTTCGACTCTTTCTTTCCAATAATTATATTTTCTTTTTCAATTCTTCCTTCCTCTCATTAAAAAAAAAATTGCATGTTGTATCCAACATTTCTCTTCACGTTTCTCAATTTATTTTGCTTGGTCCTTTGACTGTTGTTCAAATCCTGCTAATTTTTTATTTCCAAATACGAGGTGCATACGATAAGTTTCCAGCCCTTTTTTTTGCATGGGCATTTAAAATTGTCGTAATCTTTTGAAAATTCAGTATGTTATTGCTATACATTTTATGAGATGACAGACCGATTTTTTATGATTTCATTTTCAAATGAACTGCTATAGCAGGAATTGGAAAACACCCTACTAAAACCTGATAGTAACAGCTGGTGAATTTCAAAAATGCAATCTGGACGTGAGGACACTTTATAAGAACGATATGCAATACATTTCTGTTTTAAACTTGGAAAAAATACCACAGAAACGTACGGAATGCTTCAGACTGCTTTTTGACCATCTTGCATGAATCGAGCATCAGTTTTTAAGTGGCTTAAGAGATTCAAGGAAGGCATCGAGTCTGTGAGGGATGTTGAAAGGTGTGGGAGGTGTAAGGAAGTAAAAACACCAGGGTTGATTGGCCCACGGGTTAGGGTTAGGGTTACTATGTTGAGGTTTTAAGGGAGTTCAGGAAGAGATTCCTTGGGAACAGGCCAGCACTCTCCAAACCGTGTCAGTGGCATTTCCACCAGGACAATACACCAGTCCACAACTCCATCCTTGTCATAGACTATTTGACCAAGATGGGCATCAAGACAGTTTTTCATCCTCCCTATAGACCAGAAATTGCTCCCTGTGATTTTTTCTTTTTCCCTAAGCTCAGAGGTTGTCGTTATGAGACAATTGAGGAGATGAAAGAGGCTGTGACGAAGGTCATTGACACGCTCACACAAGAGCACATCCATGGGGCTTTCCAGAAGTTGTTGGAACGGTACAACAAGAGCATTGCAGCTCGTATTTCTATTTATATTTTCCGTTGTCTCTTCTTACTTCTTTTTAAGCATCATCTTTCTTTCTTTATTATAATTTTATCAACTTCTCTTTGCATCACCTTCTTTACTCTCTACGCTAAATTTTCGTTTAATTTTCTTTTGTTTATCTTCCTTTTCGATTCTTTCTTTTCTATTTTTCCTATTCATTTGAAATCTATTTTTCCTGTCCTACTTATGCACCATCTTTATTAGGAACAATTTCTATAATTGTAATGATTACAGTTTCTCATTGCTCCTTCACGACAATATTCTTTTCCAATTTCTAAAGATATCTACTCATTTTTCGTTTATCCCTTCATATCTATCAATCTATCTATCTATATATCTTTCTATTATTTACTAAGATATTAATCTATCTCAGTCTGTTCCTATCTGAGTCTCTTCATATCTATCTATCTATCTATCTATCTATCTATCTATCTATCTATCTATCTATCTATCTAATTCAATACCCAGGGAAATATTCAAATACAGTTACGCTTATGTGTTTGCATAGAAAATCCTGTAATCTATATGATAATGATTTAACTAATTTGACAGCGTGAAGCAGATCTATTATTTATAAATTGCTTTGAATAAGATTATTGTTGGTAAAAATAAAACATATAATTTAAATGTGACTTTATGGAAATTTGGGTCGTCAACCTGGCGCATTATTATCGACTTTTTTCTGTATGCTTCATGAAAATTAAGTATATATATATATATAAATACATATATATATATATATATATATATATATATATATATATATATATATGTATATATATATGGGGGGGTTACATATATATAGATAGAGTAAACCATACACATACGTATATATATATATATATATATATATATATATATATATATATATATATATATATATATGGACAGATTTACTTGCCATATGCCCACACACATGCATATATATATATATATATTTGTGTGTGTGTGTGTGTGTGTGTGTGTGTGTGTGTGTGTGTGTGTGTGTGTGTGTGTGTGTGTGTGTGTTGGCTTGGTAAGTGGTCTATTAAAATGATATCATAGACCGTTCACTTAAAAACATTCACAAGTGATTCTTTGTTTAAAAATCTCATTTACAAAATATATATTGCGAGGTTTTCTTTTTAGCAACTTCGTAAAACAATAACTGCTTATAAGTCATTTCAAAAGTATTCAAACTACCCACATCAATAACTTCCAGATACTCCCTATTCGTAAATCGGCATCTGTATAGAAGGAACGTGTGAAATCAACCTCAGAACACTTGCATAGTATACGAATTTTAACGTACAACTGACACAAACGTATCAACTTATATATTGTCAAATTGGATCTAACATTAAGTACTGTATTGTTCAAAAGCGATCGAGGAGGTGTTCAATTAGAAATGAGTCATTCCAAATTCCACCAAGTAAAAGAGGACTGGTAAACATTTATTATTAGGTTTGAACTTTGACCTCTAGCGCTACTGGTATATACGTAATTATTTCAGTCTCGAGGGAGAACTCATTTTTACCTTCTTATCATTATTAATTTATATGCTTTTATTATCTCTTCCAACTTCTGCTCTGATTTTCTTTGTTATATTCATAACGTTTCGACTAGTGTAGCTTCTGGCCTTCTTCAAATGTATCGTATTCGGTAACCTTCTCAAATTAGAAATTTCGAACTGAGTCTTTTATCCGGCGGGTAGATTGTTCTTATAACTCTGTTTTTGCTAGGAGATATTTCCCATCAATTAATTACGAAAGAATTGACATAAAGTCTGAAGCTCCAGCTTTCTAGCCCATGATTGACTTCCGAGACAATGGGCTAGTTCATAAAAAAGATGATTAAGTATATATTAGGATTAAGAAAAAAGTGTTTGTTAATTGTATACTGCAGGCAATGAATGTCATATAATCTGGACGACTATGAATAGAAAGGCGACCTTACAAGGATAAATTAACTGAGGGGAATTAAGTGATTCAAAACATCGTTAGCATATATGCGGGGAAGAGAAAAAATTACCTCTGAGAATTAAACGAAGGATTCACTTTGATATCCCTGAATACGGAACATACGCTGAAAAAACTGAAACAATGAGAGTAAAAAGAATATGACTCTAACCTGAATAGATCAATTTTTAATATTTTCTTGATTCCATGAATATATCACACTTCGTGAAATTTTATTTGAAATATTCCTTTTGAATTAAGACCAAATATCAGTCAATTTGAGACTTTGGTTTATTTTATTTTATTTAATGGCATATCAACCTTTGCAGGTTATTCACTACCAGATCACACGGTGTAGAAGAATATTTTCGGTACTATTTATAACGGAAAAGGGGCTTCGTATCATTTCCAATATTATTAGACAAAATCCGAACGTAACAGCACGTTCCTTTTCCTTGTAATTTCTTGTAATTTAGACTATTGAATCAAAACTATATAGCATCTGTCTATGGTGTTAAAATAGCTATTTACTGAGTGAAAAATATGCTCCAACTGAAAGAGCATTTGACATGACTTAACAAGGAAGATTTTGAAGGTGTTTGATACCCTGCTTTAAAATCTTCACCTGGTATTTGTGTAACACACCCATATATGATTATGGGAAACGTACATAGAATGTTCATAACATATATACGTAGAACATAGGAATCCCGAAAATCGAAAAAAACTAACGACTTCTTAGTTCAGGTACGAAACTTTTTATTACCTTTGAGTTAAAAGGTTTTCCGACATAAGGAGAGAGATACCAGCTTTCTATACTGACTTTTCCATCTGCCCCCCACCCCCAACACGTGTGGCACCCGCCACAAGGCCTCGGTGTGCTCGCGAAAGTCAACCGTTTTCTTCCGAAGAGAAATCTCAACTCAACTGACTTTTTTTCAAATCCCCCAAAATCCTCCGCGCACGCTTCTGGTGAATGACGTCACTCACATCCCCCAAGTCCTATCTGGGATTTTTATTTTGACATCTCTGAATGGCACCCCCTCCCCGCACGCGTGTGTGAACACCTGCGCTCATGTTGTTCCTAACTAACCCATGCACTAAGTGAAAGGTTCTCAGCCGAACTAAACCAAAAGGCAAGATATATAAAACGAAATTCCTCGGCAATTATATTACATTTGTCTGAAATTGAGCAATGAGAAATAATCGACATCCATATACATTAATTGTGGAATTAAAACTATGAGAAATTACTTATTGATTGTTGTATTATATATAAGGAACTTTTTAAAACTATTTTCTCAATTAACTGCATGAAGTCATAAGTGTATCTTCTGAAGAGAAAAATAATGTAGAATCTACTGATCAACTCCCTTGCAATATTTAATATTGTCTTTACTTCCTATTCGTTGCCTGTAAACAAAGCAAAATTATTAAACCCACGAGTCTTGGTTTCACTATCCATTACCCTTTTCCTACATCACAACGTTAGATTAAATGTTAATCACGGTAAATGACTTATTAAGTATTTCTATTTCTAAAGTCTCAATTCTCTTTATTTTCTATATATGTTAGACTAATTAAAATATGGATTGTTTTTTTTCCAGACAAGAGGGATGGATTCTGAATAGATGCAATTTATAGCTCTCCTCCTCCCAATTCTTGTTTTCAGTTATTGTCATCATTTCTCTTGTTAAATTGATGAGAATATTATGCTTTTTGTACAGTAAAGTTAACGAAACAAACAGAGGCAAATAGCTAATTTATTGGAAACTGTTGCGTTTATCTCTCAGTCTCTCTGTCTCCTCTTTCTCTGTATATAAATATATTTTTTTCAAAAGAGCGGAATGATCTTTTATATAAAAAAAAAAGACTAAAATATAACTAAAAAGACAATGAACCCTTTCGACCAGTAGAGTTTGTGGTTGCTATTGAAAAACACCAGTCGAAAGGGCCTTTTAGTTTCTTTGATTTTTTAATCATATCGTAGTAGTTAAAAAAATGATTAACCTCTTTAAGATTACTACTAAGCTATGCTGTACTAAAAAGCTTATATATATATATATATATATGTGTGTGTGTGTGTGTGTGTGTGTGTGTGTGTGTGTGTGTGTGTGTTTAAATATGCTGAACTTCTCCCTGTATTCTTCAGGTTAGGGACCTTTAAAAACAAAAAAAAAAAAAAAAAAAAAATGAAAAAGTTCTTTTATTTGGTTTTGTTGATTTAACAGTATTTCGACACTCCAGTGGCTATCTGTCACCCTAATTTGATTCATTTATAAATATCTGTATGTAATAATAACTATTTATAATGTAATTGTTCCATTGCAATCATTTTATTTGTTTATAATGCTAATACTCCATTTCCAAAAAAGTTAAATTGTTTCAAATATTCCTATATGATATCAATAATTTATGCATATCATTTAGATTTAAGTCAATACCCTATCCTTTAGCAATCATCGTTTGTTTGGAATCATTTTTATAGCTTCAATCATTTCTGTACAATTCTATTAATTTTCAAAATGATACTTTTGATCAACTGGTACTACCCCTCCGGTTCCAAGTGGACCTGGGAGTAATAACAATAAATATATACTTCACACGCCCCAGATCTCTGGAAATGAAGCCTCACCACAGAATGTTGTCTAGTGCCATATATAGAAATCTCTTTTGGAAGTGGGTTCTTATCAACAAGGAAGACAAAGAGTTCCATTTACTCAATTAAAATTGGTTCAAATAGTTTTGCAGAATTTCTAAAAGTTGAAAGAAAATGTCACAATTTTGCCATGTTTAGAAGGATTAAAAATCTGTATTTAATATAAAATCACCTGCTGCCATTGCTTTACAGTGGGAATCAAGAAACAGGACGTTAAAAACCGATATGCGTATTTGGGCATGAAAATTAACTTCCTTCAAAAGCACAAGATCGGTCTGTTTATAGAATATAACTTACATGACTTAAGTGATGCATTGAAGTGATTAACGATGAAAACGGTCTTTGCTTTATATGAGAAAAGCCCAAAAGAAGAGCAGAGACAAAAATATTAGATGGAACAATGCATAATTGAATCTGCAGAAAAGAAAGTTATATCTTTTAGCTATCAAAATGTTTTACATTCTCACCGACATATCAGTTAGACTTGACATTCTTCCTGACACATGATTTAGTCCTTCTTTGATTCTCTGGGTTAGTTTCACCACTAGAGTATAATATTTGTAGTAATGAGGGTCTGTCAATATTTTTCAAGTATTATTAAGCCAAATTAAACTAGTTTATAGATGTGATGTTTTTTAGTATCTTTTATTTCAAAATTTCATTGTAAATGCGCTTAGAAATTACGATTACATCAAGCAAAAGGAATTATGTCCGTTTTCTCAGTTGGTTAAATCTATTAAAAATTATTTGACTTAATCCTAATATTATATTCATTTTTAGGTTTTGATTTTATCAGTTAAAGCGTCAAATATTTGGAACTTTCTTTGTCCTGAAGAAAGGTTTATTGATATAATAATCTATTCTGACTAATGAGTAATGGGCTTTCAACTGACTTGGTAATATGATACTTACTGGCCGAGTATTGTTTAACGTAACAACATCCACGTGTTTTAGTCGAAGAGCAAATCCCAAATAACAGACCTGCAGGTGGCACCATTTACTTTTTTTTTTAACTCAAATTGGGAATTAATGATCAGTTATATAATATGCAATTATTTTAAAATATATGTAATACGCAAAAAAAAAATTGAAAGAAAATATTTTCAGACTCTTTGAAATTATCATGCCAAAGTCTCAAGATGTTTATATCATTATTAATTAATTAACATGGATTCATAATTTGTAAATCCAATGTACACAAACCAAAAATTAATTCCAACATTTCTCAGAAAGATTATTTTCAGCAATACTAATTTTAATTTTTTTTATATGAAAAATAGCTTGAAAATACCACATAAAGATACAAAAATATATGCCCAGTCGGTTGGGGCTGTAGAAAACACCGACGGCTTCTCTGCAGAGGAGTAAGACCCCCACATACACCAACGAGTGTCCCTGGCTATGACACTAAAAAATTTGATGGTGAGGTTCCAGTAATGCTGGAGCTTTGGGGAATGCGGAGTACCTCTTTATTGCTTTTGCTCCCAGGTCCACTCTGGCCTGGCCTGGTAGCACCTGAAAGGTCCCTAACTATAGATTAAATAGAACTAACGGCAAACTTATGCTTAACTGAATAGTTTGATTAAACTGAATAGTTTGAAACAGAAACATTTTTGACAATAAAACCGTACTCATGCTAAACCTAATTGTTTGAAAGAAAACTGTTTATTTACATAAAAATTGATTTAGCGTTAAATAACCTGCAAAGGTTGATATGCCATAAACCCAACCAACCAACCAACCAACCAACAAAAATATGTACGTATTTTAATATATAGACTATTCTATTTTTCGTCTGCAATAACTTTTTGTGCAGATGTTGTTAAATGTCACAATAATATTTTATGCGTTTTTTTTCCCCGGAGGATTGGTTGTTAATGAATTTGAAAGTAAGGTTCTATTTTTATTAGAGTAAGTATGAATCTATTTGGAATAATTTTTGTGTCAAAACATTGAATATGCAATGGTAATATCTAATGAAGGAATTAATAAAACTATTAACGTTGCATCTAAACACGAAAACAAAAAAACAAAAAAAATACATCGACTGTAGTCTGTCCATCTGATGTAATCTACGATATACGCTCTCTTAAGTTCAATACTAGTTTTTAATGCTCCCATTTTTATGACTTTCAAACACAGATTGTATTTGTCTTTAACTGGAATCATTTTGAGATGAGGCTTCTTAATCTGAGAATTAATTTTTTTTTTTATTGCAGACTTTTTGTCCTCATCTGGTAGTTTTTGTGTTGTTTCTTCTTTCACTACGTTTCGGCAAAACTTCACCTCTGGCTTTCTTCATGTGATTTACCGCGATCTTGATAGGAATGCTGAGTCTTGTAACCGTATCCCCAGGAATTACTGCCTCCCATAGTTGTTGTCTATCGCACCTCAGATTGTATTTCTGTTTATCTTATTATCTTTATTAGAGGTTTAATTCAAAGCTCATGTTTTCATCAATGAGGTTCGGAATTTTATATTTTATTATATTATATTGCTTACCTAAAAAACCTTGGGCATCTCACGGGGTAGAAGTGTTAATGTATTTCATTTGATATAATTGCGATTCGTACTG
This sequence comes from Sepioteuthis lessoniana, assembly GCA_963585895.1. Lineage (NCBI taxonomy): Eukaryota > Metazoa > Mollusca > Cephalopoda > Myopsida > Loliginidae > Sepioteuthis > Sepioteuthis lessoniana. The sequence goes on along the minus strand of OY757909.1, from coordinate 123,922,736 downwards.
AGCGTCTTCTATTTCTGGCCACTTAGCACAAAATTAATCTTAGTAATTAAAGACGATTCGTCGTGGTGTCATTATAACAATCAAACTTTCTTGATCAGTTACTGAGTTTGATCCCCATTTGAGGATTAGGGGAAATATAAACAACACTTTTCTGCTTTTGGGTGGCCTCAATTGATGTATTTGTTGGTCCGTAAGTTTATGAAATGATTGCTTGTGAGTTCAATTGTTTCTCGGGTCAAATGTAATTATGGCTTCTGTCAAAGTGTTTTTGCTAAGTGGTCTCTTGTTGTAGAATGACCTTGGGCTATACTATAAAGCCATCAGGTTCCACGTTTTGGGTGCTGAATAAGTTAGAAAAGATGTTTTATGATTTAAATCATCATTTTTTTTAGATAATTGGTTTGGTTTGGTTTTATGGCATATCAACAATTATTGGTTATTGAATATCAAATCCATTTTTATACATAAAAACAATTCTTTTTAAAACAATTCAGCTTAATTTAAGAACAGTATCTTTGTTTACTCACAGTTAAATGTCAAAGCAATTTTATTTCCATCAATTCAGTTTAGCATAAGTACGCAGTTTAAATATAAAGAGATTTATTTCAAACTATTCAGTTTAACATAAGTACACAGTTTAAATGTCAAAAACAGTTCTATTTCAAACAATTAACATTAGCATAAGTACACAGTTTAGCTTATATTTAGGTACTGCCGCTTCAGGCCAGTGTGAACCTGAGAGCGATGCCAATAAAGAGGTACTCCGCGTTCCCAAAGCTTCCGCATTGAGCCTCACCATCATCAGATTGTTTAGTATCATATACAGGACACTTGTTAGGGAAGTCTTACGCATTTGCAGAGAAGCAGTCGGTGTATTCTGCAGCCCCAGCCCCAGCCGACTGGACCAATGGATTATGGTTTCAAAATTGAGTTTGGTTCCTGTTGTGATTTTGATAGGAATAACGATTGTTGTCAACCTAGGTAAAAGGTGACCCGAAGGCTCCCTTTTCAAAACCTTCGACACTGAGGTATAGGGGAGGGTGCTACTCTATTCCGTGGATTGCTCAACTTTACCCTTGTGTTATAATTTTGAGTATTAAGTAAGGCGTTATCAAGTACCATTTTTAGAGTCTGTGGTATGACTCGACCTGGGATTGAACCATGGTCTGGCGGATCATTAGCCAACACTCTACCCATTGAGCCAATCGCCCAAAACTGTTACAATTACTCTTGAGTTAAACAAAGTTAAAAACCCAGAAAAGACCTATATTCTAATTTTCAGAATCATAACTGCTCAGCTTTATTCATTAATTTATTTATTTATTAACTGTAAACAGGACTGACTAAAATCATTAGTTTTAACATTTCAATCACGTGTGTATTCACAAGCCAATCAGCGTGCAGCCTTCTATTCCCTTGCCATTTTTTAAATGTTCAAACTGTTCTTACCTTGTTTCTACCACCGTCACTCAAAGTTCCAGTTATCGTGAAATCCTTTATAAACTTTTCTACTGAAATCGATCCACAATATAACAAACATAGCCTAGAAAATGACTGCAGTGGATAACATGAAGGTTGTGTTGCATTTTTTTTAACCTAGTTCTTAATTTAACGTTCAAAACTGTCGATGTAAATGTTTATTAGAGGGATCCCTAAATTCAGTTTCTTTTGAATAAACGATTAGTCGAATCAGTATCGGTGATATTGCAGTTACGCCCATCGTACATTTTTCTTGTATGCACTTCAATTAAAAAAGATATCCAACTGTGAACTGGAGTCGTACATCTTTGTATTAAACGCAATAACCCTTTGATTTTTCTCTATGATAATTCAATGTGAAAAAGAGAAATAGTAAAGTGATCAAGTTAATGTTTATTTTTACGCAAGCCTGATAGACCATGACGTCAATCTATTTAAAATCACTTGCTCTTGAATACGGATTTTCACGGATGATAGATTCAATGATTGCAAATGGAAATGCGAAATTGATGTTAGGTTGTTTAAAAGTAATTTAGGATTGCCTAGGTTTTACGCTTTTGCCTGTTTATTGTTTGTTTTTTTTTATATTGGGAATATCGATATATATATATATATATATATATATATATATATAAATATATATATATATATATATATAATTTCGTGTTATATATAATCATAAATCGACATATGAAAACGCAAACAAGTATGAAATTGATATTCTTTGACATTCGGTCCTTGAAAAAAGTACTTATAACAATAAAAGGATTTGAATCGAATAGTTAGCATTAAACATCACTGGGTTATTCGTTTATGCTCAAGCACATTTGCTTATTTATGGGTTTAAGATGGTAGAATCAGCTGCCTTAGAAAGTTATGAACTGAAGGGCTTAATAAAAGGTTTTAATTCTTCGAAAAGTGCAAAAAAAAATAATTGTTAAAAAGAAAAAAATCATAATAAAAGAAAAGTGTAATCGGGATATAAATTAATAAAAACAGAAAAGACTACGAATAGACGCTGAAAGATAGATATCTGATATATATATATATATATATATATATATATATATATATATATATATATATATATGTGTGTGTGTGTGTGTGTGTGTGTGTGTGTGTGTGTGTGTGTGTGTGTGTGTGTGTATTATTTGGTCCAGTTAAACTGGAGTCGGGAGTAATTCCATCAGGACAAGAAAACAATTCAAAAGCGAACATTTAAATTTTCCTGGTAAAGAGCTCAATGTAACGGATATTACAGAGCAATAATTTCATTAAGAAAAACACAAACCAGTCACATTAGGATTATACATTTATTTGCATCTTGTAATGTGTTTTTGATAAAATCAAAAAAGACAAAAAAAAATTAACAGGACTTTTTCATATCTTATTGATAAAATAAATCAGAATAAGATCTGAAAAAGTTCTATTAATATTTTTTTCGTTTTTTGATTTTATCAAAAAAACACATAACAGGATGGAAATAAATGTATCATCCTAATGTGACCGGTTTGTGTTTTTTCTTAATGAAATATATATATATATATATATATATATATATATACATGTATATATATATATATATATATATATATATATATATATATATATATATATATATATATTAAGTCAGAGGACGTGAAATGTACAATGCGAATGGAAGGCAACGCTAAATAATGACTACACATTTAACTGAAACAGAAAAGAATATGAGTGGTTAGTGAATACTTTTTTAAAGTTTTGGTGCTAAATTATTGAAGTAAGCTCTATGCTTATCCTTTAGAATAGTCAATGTAAATTAGAGAAGGGAAGAGGAGGTTAAAAAGACGGTATGAAAATTGCTGAGTTGCTATTTTCCGTCGGCATAGATAGCAGCGGAAGACATAGAAATGTTTCGTGACCCAAGAGGAAAAGTACATAAAAAATCAACTTAGGTAGTTGACAAGAGCAGCCCACGCATGTGATATGTAGAATGCAAAAAGAAGACGATACTAAACGATGAATATACCCTTCACTGAAAAAGGGCAGCGTATAAAGGGTTATTGAATATTTATTCTAAGTTTTAGAGCTAAACTATCGAAGTAAGTCCTATGCCTATCTTTTCGAATGCTAGATATAAGTTAAAGAAGAGAAATGAGGGTTTGAAGACGAGGCATAAAAATTGCTGAGTAACTCATGTCGCTTAAAACTTAATAAATTTGAAGCAATTTTTTGTGGCCCACATAAATGTTCTCTTATTATTAAGAATCATCATCATCATCATGTCACACCATCAGCACGGATATCTCTGACCCTTTCTCGATACTCTTCTTTATCGTCCATTGCTTCCGACAGGTCTTCAGGGCTACATCCCGTATCGGCACAGAACTACTGTATATAGGTTCTACCTGGTCGTCCTGCCTTTGCTTGTCCATGTGAACAGGTCTACTAGAGTACATCACTGAGATCGTCCACATTTTTCCAGCAGTATCCCTCATATCTGGTTCATTTAACTCTGATAGGTTTCGTAATGGGTGGTAAGTGGCCGTACAGCTGCTGCTTTGTGGTGTGCTGCCTCCAGGACTTGTTCAATATTGCTCACAGCATTCTTATGTAGTTGTCGCCAAGCTTTAAAAAATAAAAATAATAATTGTGGACTTTAACAAGGTAAAACTTAATAATGACAAAAGAGGTGCGGAAATTATTTTCGAAAACCATGGGAAGCAGAATAGTGGACATAAAGGCAAGTGAATCAACCCTCAGACGGCTCAACGTACTGCCTAATCAGGTCCTTGGTGTATGAATCCTACGGTTCAACGGCCAGGATCGAATAGTTCGATCAGGGAACTACAACTCCTCATCTATAAACGTGGATTCTGTAGATGAGAATAAAAACAGCCATCGAAAGATTACTATTAAGAGTGACGGATCACATCTGTGAAAGAAATGCTGATAATAAACAACTGCTGGCCTGGTATAGTCATAATTTACAACGCATGAAAAAAGAACATTTTGAAACATAATTCAACGGATAACCCAGACCTTGTTTTCTGGATATCATGATCGACCGATTCTCCCTTCTTATCTATTATGAGGACCCATTTAGAACCATGCAACTGTCGGCAGTTATAATTTCACAAACAAAAAAACAAAAACTGAAGTGACCACTTAACTCCAAGACATCAGCGAAATAAATGGTCTAGAGAAGACAATAAAAGTGGGTTTCACAGGTATCTGCACAGAAATCCTCAATCAAAAGGGTTTAGAAAAAGAATGAAAGAGATCTGGGCAAAATTCGCTGGAGTTAATACAACAATCCAAATATTCCAGACCAAACTAGAATGATATTAAACAAAGGTTGGTTTTCTGACCTTAAGATAATAGAATTATAAAAGTTGTCCAGAGCGACCAGAAGGCTCCCTTTTCAATAGCTTCGACACCGAGGTGTAGGAGTAGGACGCAACTCCTTTCTCTGGATTCCTCCATTTTACCCTTGATACGTACCTTATATTGCTGAGTTTTAAGCAAGGAGATTTCAAGTACCATTTTAAAAGTCTTTGGTATGATGCAACCTGGGATTGAACCCAGGTGTCCTGGACTATTGGCGAACAATCTATCCACAAGGGCAATGAACCGGTTAGAACTAGTATTATACAACAAGTATAAAAAAGAAGATCCAAAAGACTCCACTACGCCAAGCGAAACGCTTAAGCCTGAAAAACAAGAAACTTTTTACCAAGCTGAAATCCAAAATAATGAAGAACAGAAACACTATAAATAATTATGCCACAAAACAAAATTTAACACAAGACAAAATGAATATAGAGGTAACCATGTCCGAAAGAAAACTACATTACATTTCCTCAGGAACCAAGACTGGACAAAAGTCAAAGTAAAAACCGAAAAGATAGATAAATAATTACTATATATTCCAATTTGCAACATCATGGATCTAAATGAGCTGATTTATGCTGGAACAAAATTTGTTAGTGATAAAATCAGTGTGCCTCTTTGGAACTCCAACAGAAAAACAAAACAGTGATGAGAGATTAGACTAAAAGGACTTGTAAAGGAATTACATCAAGCTACGGTTCTGATGAAGGAAAAAAATGCGATTATAAGTTGGAATGAAAAAAACTAAAATAAAACGGCAGAGAAATCTAAGAATACAACTTGAAAAGATTAATCAAAAGACATTTTTTAAAGAAAGAGTCTTAACAGAAACCGAGATACGATCAAGCAGTACAATTAAAAGGGAATAACGAAACAAAATTATACCAACAACTAGATGCAAATGAACCAAAAATATTCTGGAGTAAAATACGGCAAAGGGAAGAATATAACAAAAAGGCCGAAGGAATAAATAACATAAAAAGAACTAGAAGAATGAGAAGAACGCCATGATGCGAGAATACTGATGGATTCACTCAGAAGAACATTGAAAAGCATATCGAATTAGATAAATTCCAGTCATGACGTCATACATGGATGTGGTTTTTACAAAATCAACGTCTTTGCCCGGCAAACTGTCTCTTGAACTGAATAGATGCTTAGAAGAATCAAATACATCCGAACTAAAGGAACGACCACAATGATCCAGAAAGCCAACACTAAAAGGAACTGTTTCCAATAACTATCAATTGATAACGTGTCTAGCGATAAGGTAGAAAATATTAACAGCACAAATTAGTGTGGGGGGGATTTGTTTCTTGCTAATAAGCCACGATCTGTTTCCTGAAGAACAGATGAGATGCCACAAGAGAACAAGTGTTACAGGTGATCGTCTATACATTGATCAACACATCGTCCAGGAGAACAAAACAAAACAAAAAATCTAACAAAGGCATGGATTGATGAAAAAATGCATATGATATTGACCCACAAAGCTAGATAATGGAATGTCTCAAAGTAAACAAGATAGCCAACGAAGTCATAAGTTCTATTGAGAAAACCATGAAAGACTGGAGAGTGGATTTGCTAGCAGGATGAAAATGTTTTGCAGAGTTGAAAATCAAGAGAGGAATCTTCCAGAGAGATGCACTGTCACTATTAATTTTTGTGACATTGATGATGTCACTCAATCACGTACTTAGGAAATGCACAGTGGTTTATAAATTTCATAGATCAGCTGTCCCTCTCCTGTGTTTTTTTTTCTGTCATCCACTTTATTACTACTTTAAAACATTCTAATATTATATTTAATTTTATAATTATTATTTTCCATATGACTTTTTCTTACCGACATTATCTGGTTGTCTTTCACTGGAGTCTGAGTGACTGTATGTCTCTACTAGAATTTTGTCAGTGTGTCGCTTCATGTATTCATAAAGTTGTTTTCTTACCTTTTTTGCTTCCTAGCTATTGTTATTTTGCTCAAATCTATATTGCCTGTGCTATATCTGGTTGCTGGAATTAGTCTTATTTTGCTCTTTTTTATGTACCCTTCAAGTGCTCGTATTGATGAATCCACGCTATCTTCAATACTGGCAATTCCCCTTTCTCCTTTTCTTGACACATAGAGTCTGTATATGTCATTTCTTGGATGTAAGGTCTTATGCATTGTCAATAGCTTACTTGTCCTCTTGTTCATTTTTTGGAGTTCTTCCTCGTCCATTTCAAGAAAAGACTTTAGTTCCTTACGAAAGGGCAGCACAGATGTTAAACCTTTTGATGAGATTCCTGATTTTGGAAACTATCGAACATAGAGGTGACCGTGGTACAAATGGTAAATGCAAACGGACTAGTTAAGTGAATGGTATACTTAGAAATAGGATGACAAGTGGAGACTATTCAGAAGACAGCATTATTAAGATCGGCCAGAATACTGAGAAAAGTACTGAAGACTTAAGAAGACTTGCAGTCACTCAAACTCCAGTGAAAAACCATCAGCTTACTTTTGCATGAAAATAATAAAGCTGTGGAATATATTGGTGATAATGATACCAAATGTAGTTAGTGCTCTTGTAAAGGTCGCCAAAAAGTCGGGAAAATGGATCAGAGGAACTGAAGTTCATCAGAAAAATCAATACTTTTCACACTACTTCACTTTAAAGTTAAGTTAGAATATCAAGAAAACCCCTGTAGACCAAAGACGCGTAACTGACACTCGCACTTCAGTGGGAAACCGCTAGTTAAATCTGATGCGAAATTTCACCAATAGTAAAATGGTGACCATAGTCGAGGATGACCCAAAGGTTCCCTTTTCGATAGCTACTACACCAAGATGTAGGGGAAGGTGCTACTCCATTCCCTGGATTGCTCCACTTTACCCCTGATCCTTATCTGATAATCCTGAGTGTTAAGCAAAGCAGCATCGAGTACCATTTTGTGAGTCTTTAGTATGACTCGAACTGGTATGGAACCCCGTCCCCCGGACCATTGGCGAACACTCTAACATTTATGCCAATACGGTATCCAAGCAAAAATGCATAATTCACAACAGATGAAATAGTCAATCACATAATAAGCAAAGTAGTATTAAAAAGAAACACAAAACTAGGTACTTCTATATGAGAAAGGTGACTTTATGGGAATGCTGTAAGAGATTAAAATTTTACCATGTTGACAAATAGTATATAGACAATCCATAACCCGTCTTAAAAATTAGACGCATAAAATTTTCTGGTATATGTGATGATAATTGACCACCCAATCCCAACCAGTAGAAAAAACTAAATGTTAATTAACGAAAAGGAAAAAAATGTCAACTAGTGTATTTTTACTGTCAAGTGGCTCATGGGGTAAAAGTCGAAGGAGAGAAAATAGAAAAATACTTGGATATTTTCAGACAACAGAAAAAACTCACAAACGTGAAAGTAATTGTGATATTAGTTGTAGTTTATACCCTTGGTAAGGTCTCCAAAGGTCAGGAAAAGAGAGTAGAGAAACGGAAGTTTAAAGGGGGAATAAAAAATAAAAAAGTAAAGTTGGCGACCGTAGTCGAGGGCGACCAGAAGGCTCCCTTTACAATAGCCACTACAACGAGGTGTAGGAGAGCGAACTACTCCTCTCCCTGGATTGCTTCACATTACCCTTGATATGTACCTTATATTGCTGAGTGTTAGGCAAAGATGTATCAAGAACCATTTTTAAAGTCTTTTGTATGACGCAACCTGGGATTGATATCAGGTCTCCCGAACCATTAGTGAACACTCTACTCACTCGCCCAATTTCCTTAGCGGTGGAATAGATAAATTTAAACAACAAAATAGCAAAAATCACCCGGAATATTAGAAGAGTTTTGGAGACAACAGAAACATTCCTGTCAATCAGACTCCAGTAAAAAAATAAAATCCAGTTAAAAATTGATGGGAAAAACTCTCATATATTGAAAATAACGGCGATAAAAGACCAATATCACTTGGCAGTGGTCAAATAATTGTTAATAGGCCAGTCTTGAAAATTTCAACTTGCAATAAAAGAGGAATATCGCTCTACTGTCGTCAAGCAATGGTTGATAATCCAGTCATTAAACATCATATCAATTTCAATCATCTTTTAATACCTTACATTCAGGTTACTGTGTTGTATTAAGTAAAGAATAGAACTATCAATTGCTTTTTCCGTCAAAATTAGTTGGTAAATGACTACAGTGTACCATAGCTGATTAGCAAAAAATATCATTACTAGCAGCAGACAAATCAGTTGAAACTGTTTTATCACACCCGTTCTGTCATGTGTCACATGATCAGATTTTAGTTGTTCAATCGGTGTAGTCATTCAATATAGCACATAAATACTGTTTCAATTTATGGTAAGTTATCCAAAAATATCGGAGGTTGTCCTGGTGGTGTATTGGTTAAAGCGATGGACTGCGGAATCATAGTAAGCGAGTTCGTACTCCGCTCGTGCTTTACGTTCACTTTCGGGCAAATACACTTGGGAAAGGTAAGAACCCCCTTATCTTTCCAACTATGGGTTAAATAGTACCACTACTGTTCTAAGAGAATGGATTTAGCTTTAAATAACCTACAAATGTTGATATGCCATTAAACAAAGAAACCAAAATTATCACTGAAACATTTCACAGTGTGCATTTCCTGATCTGGAACCTAAATTTCACTGTGTAGCGTGTAAGTACTCTATTGTTGCCGGATCTACGTTAATCTAACATTAAGTAAGTTTTTTACTTTGTCTGAAACTGGAAACAACTGGCTATAACCCCATATTATAGAGCTAAAATTGAAATCGTTCAATAGAAAAATTTGTTCGTATTAACGATTAATAATAACAGAATCTCGCAGTAGAACAGGAGTGAGCAAGATGTTCAAGGAGATCATTGTGATTTTAGAGGGTTCAATCCTCATCAGTCATTGACATGATATTGCATGTCAGTATATAGATAAAAGAAAAAAGACCAACGATTTATCCAAAGCTTCTATCGAATTTTAAAAACAGTTAATTTCAATTGGTCAGTTATTGAAAGACACAGCAAACAGAGTATTTTATGAATGAGTAAGAGATATGCGATTATACATTATTATTATTTGTTTGTAAATTTGATGGGGAAGTCGCTTTATTCACAAAGAGATTTTCACTGGTATTGCTCGAATTAATATCTCGCTACTATGTACCGTTATTTCTTTGATTTTAATGTTCGAATCGACAAAAACCTGATCACTATAACAGTGACGGTATCAATCGCTACAAATTGTTCAACAATAATTGTAATGATCGGCGATTTTCCATGAAAGCTGCTATGCTTGTATATCTTTAATTGCTATGAAGAATCAATCATTAATTTCAAGGCTGAAAAGGTCTCTACATATGAAGTTTCGACGAAAAATAATAATCTCCCTCCCCGCCCTGTATCACAACTGATTTAGTATTTCTATACTTAGCTAAGTGAATATTGATGACAATATATCTAAGGGGAGTAAATAAAACATTGTGGACTGCGCTAAAAGTTAGGAAACATTGTTACCAAATGCAGAAATTTCTGATGCAGAAATGGCCATATTAGTTGCAGTCAAGCGCTCTTTGAAAGGACAAATAAGGCAACCATCGAAACGCTTAAATATCCCCGGTTTCAGGTTTATGTGTTTATTTATCCGTATCGCTTCTTAGAATCGATACTTTGCTGGAAACGTTTGTAAACAGGAATCTTTGAGTACAACCGCCTGGCAAAGAAAATCCGGGTTTAATTTAAGGCCTGAATTGAAATGAAACGAACAAGCAGGAAGTATGAATTTGAGAAGCCGTTAACAGAATCGAAGAAAGTCATAAGTCGTAAGGGTAGGGCACATGAATAAGTCTGTTATTTATAAACATCTGATTTATATTACATACACAGTTCGGAGCAAGTAAGCAGATACACAAAGCAATGTATAGAAATAGCAAACTAGTTTCAAGTAGTTTTGTAAATATCAGCATGTATCAAAAATATTTATGAAAAGGATTATTTGGCGTACAAAGATCATGGCAACAATCTATTATGGCATTAATCTGGTGATTTTTTTACGCAAATGCTTGAGATACAGTAAGGCTGTTGAGGTCTTCGTGACTCTTCTCAGTATTCTGGCCGACCGCAGCAATCCGGCAGTTTAGATGGTCTTAGGTCATCTTCCGATTTCCAACTCCCTCACCTCCCTCACCAAACCTTGGGGGTCATTCCCAGTGAACCAATGGCCACTGGTATCAACGTCACCTTCACTTTCCATTGACTTTTTGTTTTCTGTCAATATTTAACTATTTATTTATTTTTTTTATTTTACTTGGATTTTTACTTTCAGATCCACCGGACGGCAAAGTCCTTTACTCGAAAGGTTCACTTTTTTTAAACCTATCATTCGGTCTAGTCATGTAGCCGGATTAGGTGATCTTTTTGAATCTCGAAATCCCAGTGAAATTTGTGCATTTCATTCTCAAAGACAGATTCTGGTTTGTGCATGTACTATTTGTTAGTATGGTCAAATTTCAATTTCTTTCATAATACTCTGAGATTTACCTTTCCCGCCCAATCATATCTAATATTTTTGCATTAGTTTACTATATTCGATTATATGATTAATCGTTTCGTCTCTATCACCCCATAAACTACACTTAATATTCTCATGCGTTATATCTACTTCTACTTTAACATAGTTGTACTTTATGGCATTGTTTTCTGGTGTCATCAAAATGGATTCGGTTTTTTTCTTAAAGTTTCTCTTTTTTATCTATGTCCATGTCCTATGCGAGATTTTGTTTGTCATTTAAGGTATCAGAAATTGAGTTTCTTCTCATTTCTGTTTCTTAGTTATTGTAGTTCTGTTAATCGTTATATTGGCATCGCTGTTTCTTACGCTCATTATACTGGCTTGCGTAAAAAAAATTCAAAAAATTCAAAGGTTTTTCAAGTGATATAAGATCGTCAATTCATACTGAATTCAAGAATATCATTCTTGTATTTGGTCAGATCTGATTTTTAAGATGTGCTTCAATACTTCACAAGATGTACAGAACAATAACACTTAATCAAAACCCAGTGGATTCTACTCGTTACAGCTTATCGTGGGTGCCTGATTTTTTGTATTGTATATAATGTTGCCTGTATACTTAACGGCATTGTACCACCTTATTTACTACACCCACATACCTAGATGGGGGTTATCCCTCAGTTTGAAATGATTTTAATTTACAGTGTCAAGTGTCAACGATGAGCTGAGTTCTAATTTATTTTTTGTTTTCCAGCCTTACATTTTTTCTATAAGAACGGATCTCAAGTGTAAGAATAAACATGAAAGGTACTGTTATATCTATGGTAATGCGGTTTTTCTAAACCGTCAAGCAAAAATCACTGACTTTGAGAAGAAGGCATATCCTGATGACTTCGGAATAAAATAAGGGATCATGATAAGCCATTAACCCCCCCCACACACACATTTGCTGTAAAACATGTGTGTAGAACTTGAGGGATTGAAGGAATGATAGAAGCAAGAGTACGCCATTTGCCATTCCAAAGATCTGAAGGGAAGGAAAAGATGAGATTATGGACTACTATTTCTGCAGTATAAATCTAAAAGGAATAAATCTCAAGAAGAACAATGTCCATTCCCCTGATGTTCCTTCTGCCGTAAGACCAATCCTTGATAGCCCAGATCCTCCTGTTACTGAGCCAGATGGAAACAGAGAATTTAGCTCCGATTCCAAGCAGAGTGATATGATTGTTGTAGCGGGAGATGTTACATTCAAGCCAGAAGAGGACGACTAGCCAGTACCCTTTACACAAGCCGAACTCAACGGACTGATCATTTCAAAGGAGTCTGCTCAGCTGCTAAGTTCAGGTCTCCAAAATAAATATCTATTAGCCCCAGGAAGAACGTTCAACTAGTATCGAGAGAATGAGAAGGAAATAAGAATTTCACGTTCCAGGATATGTCATTGGTTTATTGGAACATGTTAAATTGATCAAATCACTGGGGTAAGAATGGGATGCCACGGAATGGAGACTTTATATTGAGCCATTTAGTAAAAGTCTCAAAGCAGTTAATCTACATAATGAGAACAGTTTTTCATCTTTCTCTACTGGGAATTCAGTACAAATGAAAGAAACTCACAACAGCATGGATCATTTTCTGTCTGCTGTTATCTAGCAGGAGCTCACATGGTTGATCTGTGGAGATTTAACAGTGGTTGGACTGATCATGGGGCTCCAAGTGTGGTACACAATGTATCCTTGTTTTCAATGTCTCTGGAACTACTGAGCTGACAACCGACGTTATGTCAGACAAGAGTGGTCGTTATGACAAGTGATAAATCTAGCTCCCATAACGTTCAGTCTCACGTTCTAGTTGAACCAATTAAAATACTTCTTCCACCTTTACATATAAAGTTAGAAGTAATGAAGGATTTGTGAAGGCAATAGACAGAGAAGGCAGTGAGTTTCCTTTCTTCCAGAAGTTCCCACAGATAAACATGTAGAAACTCGAGGTTGGCATATTTGACGACCCTCAAATAAGAGAACTAATGAAGGACAAATGTTTGACGAAGCACAAAGTGAAACTGAACTGTTCGCCTGGCAGGCACTGAAGTTGGTAGTAACAAACTTCTTAAGAAACCACAGGAGTGCGAAATAAGAGAAGGAAATTGAAGAGCTAGTGAAGAGTTTCCGTCAATTAAGGGCACCAGTACACTTTTTGCGGTCACACTTGAACTCTTCTTCAAAGAACTGTGGATATTTGAGTGAAGATCAAAGTGAGCGCTTACACCAAGACATCGCTACCAAGGCCAGTGGAATATTAACTATATCGTTGACTATGGTTGGTGGTTAAAATGGGATGTAGTTGCTGCCGAGCATTATCATTATTATTATTATTTACTCCTTTAGACTTTTTCACATCAGTATTAGCGAATAGTTTTTTCACTGGAGTTTTAGTGACAGTAAGTCTCCTCAAGTCTTCAGAACTCTTCTCAGCATTCTGGCCGTTCTCAGTAATGCTGCAATTTGGATAGTCTCTACCCGTCCGCCGACTTCCAATTTTATTATTATTATTATTATTATTATTATTATTATTATTATTATTATTTGCAGTTTTTACATTGAAATCTGAGTGGCGGCAAGTGTCCTCGGTTCTCCAGAATGTAATTATTTTAGCTGATTCGAATTGTATAGTTGTCTGTATGATGTCGATTCTTCCTCTGATCCACAGTTCCATCAGTATTTTCCAGGTTTTTGGAGACCGTTTCAAGGGCACCAACTAAAACCGGTATCCTTGTCATCTTCTACGTCTATAGCTTCTTAAGCCAGTTGGTAAGATTCAAATATATGTTAATCCATTCGCTTCCTTTCATTCTTTTTTCTCTGGTCCTCTGTAAATACAAAATCTATAAAATACCAAGTTTGTTTTTTGTAACTATTTTTGTCGATCTTAGCTGTATTGTAGACTTGACAGAAACAATTTATCCTCGGATTTCTAGTTCTCTCAATTTCTTTTACATATTCTTAGGGATTGTTCTACTTATTATTAGCATTTTTATCTATTATCAACAATGTTTTAGCTCTCTGGCAAGATCGATATATTTCTCGAGTTTTTGTTTTCCTTTATTTTAAGTTTATAATCTGCTTCAACCGAAAAATCCACCAGCCATCACGTTTATTTCATCTCATTCATTACAACACGGCCTGGTTTTCTAGGGTATCTGTCCTTCATATATCATAATATTATTTTAATGAATACTTTCTGGCTTGTAAAAATACCATTTTTCAGGATAGTCAGATTTTATTTACTTGAACTATTTCCACTGAATTGCTTTTCCAAACCTGTCATACTTGTTCAAATTAATGTTTGTTGCATTTATTTATTATTTGGTTTATTGTTTCGTTCACTTCTCTACCAGATAAATCCTGGGTTCTATTTACTTTAGCATTTCCATAATTAGAGCTCATAATTAACAATCGTTCAGTTTTTGTTTCATCTTCTGATTTCCTCTTTGAAGCCATGACCATTGTATTTCACGTTGAATGCCCTTATTTTGTCATCAGATGTGTCAATATAATTGTCTTTTCTCATTTTTACTTTCACAATTTCCAAGTCCCTTGAGCTTTTTTTTGTTAGTTTTTGCTATTAAACGCTGCAGTAATAAATCGTTCTTCGTTCATGTTTGTATATTTTTCGACATCTTGATTTAAAGCATGAACACATTCCTCAATACTGACGAGTATCATTTCCCAGCAATATATGCTATGACCACTCCAGGTATTCCGTACAAATGGAACATTGGCAAAGTTATCAGTCAGTTGAAAAATATCCATAGGTAAATATATAGTTGGCCAATTATATACAATCTCAGACTTGTTCATTTACTTTTCAACTTGAGCGATATTTGAGAAAGACATTTATATACTTGCATCGAAAAATTGAATTTTATATTGATACAATTTTCATAGAGACACCATTCTTAACCATCCATTTTTTGATAATATTCTACGTATATGTTTGATGATAAGAAAATTGATTTCAGTATTATGAACTTTTTTACTGAAAACCCCACCTATACCTATTTACTTGACATAGATTCATTCGGAACTTTTACCATTGAATCAAAATCTATTTTGAAGGGTTTCGCACTGGAACTGGTGCTTATATATGAAATCCCAATTTGCCTAGTCGGCTGAGGTTGTAGAATACACTGACTTATTCTCTACAAAAAGGTAAGGTCCCCACCCACTCAACGAGTGTCCTGGATATGACACTAAGCAATCTGATGTTCAGTAATGCTTGAGCTTTGGGGGATGCGGGGTATCCTTCATTGCCATCGCTTCCAAGTCTACTCTGCCCGGAATGGTAGCATCGGATAGATTCCTATCTGTGTCAAATATGCAAAACAACCTTGTTTGAAATAGTTCTGTTTAGATATCTATATGAATTTAGCTGTGTGAACATAAAACTATACTTATACTAGACTGAATTGTTTAAAAAAGAAATGTTCATATGTATAAAAATGGATTTGTTATCAAATAACCTGCCATGTTTGATGTGCCATTAAACTGAACCGACTTAAACCAAAACAAACCGAAATCCTTATGTTGCATTCTTTTAATCATTGTCTAAAAGCATTTTAAATAGGCATGGTGTAAGTTTTTGGCTAATAAACGTTAACGCCAATACATATATTTTTGAAAATCTAAAATGACTATACATCCTTAAAAATCCCCTTGCACGCTTTGGTAATTGTCTGCGTTTACTTACCGATACACTCACACCGAAACTGGCAATGGATGGATGCTGGTGACTGTATCGGCATGGAAAAACCCAGTCAATGCATCGGTAGGAGGGGTGGGAATGCTTACAGGACCAAGAGCGCTAAAAACACTTAATAGCATTGAGAGAATACAACCTAGGATGATGGCCGCAACGTTTAATGGCAACCCCAAAGCAACGATCATCTCCTGCTACAGCCCTACCAATGTTAGCGAAGAAACCGAACTAGTCACCTTCTACGAGGAGCTATCCTCCCTAGTACGTAGCATTCCGAAACACAACCTGTTAGTCAATGGCAGAGATATGAATGCACAAATCGGGAAAAACAGAAACAACAAATACGGCCTACACAACGCGTCAAACAGGAATGGACAACATCTAATTGATTTCATGATAGAAAATAGATTAACATGCCTCAATACAAACTTTCAAAAAAGGGAGGGAAAATTATGGACCAACACATACGCGAACTAGAGTAAAGCACAGAAAGACTACGTCTTTATAAACAGGAAATGGAAAAATAGTGCGATGAATTGCGAGGCATACTCCTCTTTCGAGGGTGTGTCCTCCAATCATCGAATAGTTACGGCCGAAATACGACTAAGCCTACGAAAAAACGCCACACGAACAGCGACAACTAAACACTATGACTGGGCCCTACTTAACAACAGAGATATTAGAGACAAATATGCATTAGAATTAAGAAATGGATTCGAAACACTACAAGAAAAGACAGAAAAAGTTACCCCAAATGACGAATATGAAAATTTTGTTGAAGCACACCTTGAGGCGGCATCAAAGCGTATCCCAACAAAACCTAGAACTAAATATAGAGTCCCTTGGGAAACATCAGCGGTTAGAGAAAAACGTGCACTCGTGAAAACTGCCTCCAAAAGCTATCGGAAGAACCCAACAAACACAAATGCCCGAAAACTAAAAAAGGCACAACATCAGTTAGCAGGAATATATCTAAAAGAACAGGCAGAATACATACAAAATCAGATAGATAAGATTAGAGACTCGGTGATAGATAGACAATCCAGGATAGCCTTGCAAATAATAAACGAAGTAAGTAGAAGGAAGAGCAGAGCCAAAGCAAAATTGAAAGCTGCAAGCCAACAAGAAAGAGTAAAACTGTGCAACAGCATTTCGAAAATCTACTAGGAAACCCGCCGAAAATAACAAATAAACCGATCAACAAAATTATCAGTAAGCAATTGGACATTAAACTAGGTCCGTTCACCAAAGAATAACTCGACTCAGTTCTTAAAAAAAATAAAAATAGGAAGCTACAGGGCTAGACGAAATCCCCCCAGAAGTATGGAAGACTAAACAACTCGACAATATACTGCTCCGGCAATGCAACGCACTCTATAGTCAAAATAGGATAGAAAGATGGATGACCTCAGATTAGCCAAGAACTACCGAGGGATAACACTTACATCCATAGCAGCCAAAAGCTACAATGCCCTACTACAAAACCGCAGAGAACCCAAAATAGACAACATCCTTAGGAAAAACCAAAATGGCTTCCGGAGAAATAGATCCACAACCTCACAAATATTGGCCATCCGTAGAATCCTTGAAGGCGTTCGGGCAAAACCCTTCAGGCGACATTACTATTTGTCGACTTTACCAACGCCTTCGATTCCATCCACAGAGGGAAAATGGAACTAATCCTACTAGCATACGGTCTACCAAAAGAAACCGTCGCATCAATAATGATTCTCTGCAGAAATCCAAAAGTGAAAGTACGTTCACCTGATGGAGACACGGAATACTGCGACATTGTTGCAGGAGTACTACCAGGAGACACGCTAGCCCAATACCTCTTTATCATCTGTCTAGATTACGTGCTTAGAACTTCGATCGACAAAATCAGAGAAAATGGCTTCGAGCTGACTAAGAAAAGAAGCAGAAGGTACCCCGCAAAAACAATCACAGACGCCGACTACGCTGATGACTTTGCGTTACTGGCGAATACGCCAAATCAAGCAGAGACACTACTGCATAGTTTAGAACGAGCCGCAGCAGGTATTGGCCTCCATGTCAATGCGCATAAAACTGAATATATATGTTACAACCAAACAGGCAACATTACCACTCTAGACGGAGCCTGTCTGAGGCTGGTGGACAAATCCACCTACCTAGGAAGTAGCGTCTCATCAACCGAAAACGACATCGACACACGACTGACGAAAGCATGGACGGCTATAGATAGGCTCTCAATCATATGGAAATCAGACCTGACCGATAAAATGAAACGCAGTTTCTTCCAGGCAGCGGTTGTATCGATACTGCTATATGGATGCACTACATGGACGTTAACTAAACGGCTAGAGAAGAAACTTGACGGCAACTACACAAGAATGTTGAGAGCAATATTGAACAAGTCCTGGCGACAACATCCCATGAGACACCAACTATACGGCCACTTGCCTCCCATCACGAAAACTATACAGGTTAGACGAGCCGGACACAGCTGGAGAAGCAAGGACGAGCTCGTAAGTGATGTACTCCTATGGACCCCCACATATGGCCAAGCAAAAGCAGGACGACCGGCCCGAACTTACATACAGCAGCTATGTGAGGAGACAGGATGTAACCCAGAAGACCTGCCGGAGGCGATGAATGATTGGGAGAAGTGGCGAGAGATGGTCAAGGATATCCGTGCTGGCGGCACGACATGATGATTATGATGACTTAATATCACATGGAGATTTAATCCGATTACAAAATTTAACATATCCGCACAAATAACACATAGAAGATGTATACAATATAGACACGCATGTGGAATCAAAGATCTTGACAAAGGGAAATATAAGTCAAAGACATATATTTCATAAATATCCGTACACACTCAGATATACACCCTATCTCTATCCGTCATAAAGCTAAAAAAAGAGCTGTCTTGCATGATTATTCAGAAGCCTATCGACTTTCTCTGAGAATTCATCAGCTTATTCTCTAATAGTAAAGGTAAAGTTGTTGTTAGATAAACATGGATTTTCATAAAACATACACCATGAGCAGTGAGGGACACAAGGTCAATAAATTAAGTACATTAACGCTGGTTTTAATTCAGCGTTTTCCTTATCCCAGATCAATTGCTACAATATTATTAAGTATCCCAATCTACCGAATTATCCACCGATTGTAATAGCTGAAGTAGTTAGATTTATTCCTATCTTATAGGTATTAGCACATTGTGAAATACAAATAATCTCATCCATATTTTGAGATCAGATCACGTATACTATTTCTTACATTGATAAACATTAAGCCACGATTCTCCATTTAATTCGAGTACTTGGCAGACAAACATCAAATTATTTTTAACTTGCGATTTCAAGTAAAAGCTCTTTATAATGAAAATAATGATTTGCTTTTTTTCCTCCAGGCTAACACCATTTCAATTTAAGGCGCCTCGTACGCGCCTGCTATTTACTGAGCACATTTATAACGACTAATACACAAAGATACTGAGTTGATAATTGTTTTCGCTGTCTCCACAAGATCTTGAACGAAAGTCTAATACAAAAGAGTAAAAATCAAAAGACAGAACTGAGTTAATTATAATAAAGATTTAAAACCAATGACACAACCAAAAAGGGACTGTTGTTTGTGATAAAAATTAAATGAGCGTCACTGACTTTCCAAAAACTTACCAAGACTTTTCTTTTGTGCAAGAGAACCAGTAATTGTGTGTAAGTTGAGTGGATGGTCTTTTCAAACGAAGATTTTTCATGTCTCCATTTTGCCGACAAGAACAAGTCTGCTAGTTGGCATTCTATGACAGGACTGACCTTTTTCGTGAAATGACAAAATAATCTTTTTTGTTGCAAGCCGCCATTTCTCTGGCAAAGTCGATTGTCAAGATCTCAGAGTCGAAGAAGTATTCTACAATGGTTTAGGATTATAAACAAATACATGTTAAAAATAAAAGTAAAAGGTTTGATAGTTCAAATGTTGTTTTCCTTTTATATAAAATACACAGATAAGAGGAAAATGTATTATACGGGCTTTTAGATTGTATGGGCTGCAATTATGGTCTAATGTTGAAGACTTCGAATTGAGCATTGTTGAAATGTTTTTTAAACTAAACAAAATATTTTTTTCATAGTTTCTGTATGTGTTGTTTAAACCAACACAATCACAATACGAGAGAGATGATGATGATCATCAAGTCCCGCAGACAGCGTAACGTTCCATTACACTCTCTTATACGTCTCAAGCCTCCATCACTTCTTATAGGTCTTTTATGTTGCTCTCTGTGTCCATACAAAGTTGGTGTATTTGAGACCTGACTGGTCTGCCGATACTGGTGCGTCCATATGCCGGTGTACATTAGAAAACATCGTTTATGACATTGACCTTTCTTCTCGAGCACTTTGCCGGTAAGTATTGTTCGTCTTATTTGGACGGATTATAAAATGGAAGGCACGAGACTGTATAGCTGCAGTTTCGTGGGATGTTACTTCCAGAATTTCGTCTTGACAGCGTGGAGCATTGTTGTAGAGTTCCCATCTAGCTTTTTCGCTATGTGTTTTGTTATTTTCCTTCTGGTTCATCCATATAGTCATATTGAAATAGCCATAGCTAGGAAGAAATCCGTTTTATTTTATCGAATAGATCAGATTTCCATATCATATTTACCAACCCCTCCGCTCGGGCAGGATATGACACAAGGTCAATTTTTAAGAAGAGTTTAACAGGTTTGAATTCAGAGTTTTCCTTCTCTTAGACTAGTAGCCTCACCAAGGCTGAAGAACCTAGTCTGTC
Organism: Sepioteuthis lessoniana; assembly: GCA_963585895.1. Taxonomy (NCBI): domain Eukaryota; kingdom Metazoa; phylum Mollusca; class Cephalopoda; order Myopsida; family Loliginidae; genus Sepioteuthis; species Sepioteuthis lessoniana. The sequence continues at coordinate 123,901,812 of OY757909.1, read as the reverse complement.
AGATTTTCATATGATCGATAGACTGTCAATAACACTTCACCTCTTGGCATCACTTTCAGTAGATGAGATAATGATGCCGATGTTTGTGAACTGGTCTACAAATTTTGAGACTTGCCACTTTAAGTGGAGATGGATGTTTTTTGCTTAAACGCATATATTCTGTTACATTAGCATTTGCGTTGAAACCAATGCTTCCTTCTGCTTTCTCTAGGCAATGTAAAAGTGATTAGGCTTGGGTGCGTCTATCATAGTTTTTTGCTGGATGTCGTCTGCTTCTTGCTTTTTCAGGGTAACGCCATATTCTTTTGTTTGATCTGTAAATGTTCAGGGTATAAAAAAAAATGGGTCTAACCTATCTCCTTGCAAGACTCCTATCACAATGTCGAACATCCAGAACGTGATGTCGTATGTGCCTCAATCAGGAGAACGAACCATCATTATAGATGCAACAATATGTAACAATACAGCAAGCAAATTGTATTTGCTCAATATTTCCTTTGGGTATATAATCGAATGCCTTGAAGAAATCAACGAACAGTTCTAATTTTTACTACGCAATTTCTCGGTTTTATGTCAAATACGATGGAGAATCAGGGAATTATAAAAATTAGCAACGACAGCAGAAACAGTAATGCTTCCGTATATCTAAGTCATTCCGAGGTTAACTTTCTCGGAGAAGGTTGCAATCTTTTTGTCTATTTCTCTCTTGAGTTTTGTTAATAGACTGCGTTACATAATCTGAGAAGTATATCGTCAAATTTTCTTGTCTTCCAAACTTCAGTGTGTATATCAGCGAGGTCTGTAGCTTTTCTGATTTTATTTTTTTCCACCCATGCATCAACTTCTTAATCCGTAAAATTTCCTAGTTTGATGTCTTGTTTGGAATTAATAATTTTTGAAGAGGTTTGTTTGTGATTTCGGGAGGGTTTCCGACTAGAGTGTCGAAATGTTCTTTCTACTTGTGATGTCTTTCATAGCTAGCGGCTTTAAGATTTGCTCATCCTTCCGCTCACTCCATATAATCTCCTACCGAATTTCTAATTTTATCGATTTGACCTTGAATATATTTCAATTCTTCATTTAATTATATATTTGTATTTGTTGGGTTCCTTTATAAGTAATGATACCTTTTTTTTATTATTTCGATTCTTTCTAAGTACTAGTGACTCTCATGGGCCTCAACAGTTGGCTATATGATTGTTTGGTATCCCCTCTGCTGTTGCTTCTTTGTAAGCGGTAATAATGTTTTTATATTCGTCATTAAGAGTATCGGTTTCAGATATCTCTTGAAGATTATCAAATTTGTATATCACAATCATTATACATTCCTTGCTGCTAATATCTCTGCTGATAAGTAAAGACCAGTCATGATGTGTGGTTTTCACTGATTGTTTTTATTATCATTTCTACAAAGACTCAGGCGTATCTATGCCAAAATGATTCTGTGTTCGGATTATACTCCTTCAAAAGAGGACTATGCCTCACAGTTCAGAGTACTATGTATTTACTTCTTTTTTATGAATATTTAATCGAGTTGAGTTTAGCATTATTTGGACAGGTGTAGATCCATTGTTTGCAATCCCTTTTTTTGAATTTAGTGTTGTGGTATGAAAGACAGTTCTCGAGTGAAAAACCTGCTTGATATTCACTATCTCTCTTTAGCATGTTGTGTAAGCAACATTTATTATTTTCATCTTTGGTTAAATGAGCATTTCTGTCTCCACCCAAGATTAAAAAAAAGTTATGTTTCGTAATGTGTCGAACCAGGGAAGATAACCCGCTGTAGAAGGTTGTGATATTCGATTCATCTATGACATTGGTAGGAATGTTGCAAGATACGTTCGCTGTGTTGGGATTGCCATTAAATGTAGCTCACATAATTCTCGGTTGGGTTCTCCCGATACTGTTTTTGTCATTTTTAGGTACACAGACTAAGAAGCTTTCCTACACCTCTGGTGGCATTGACTTTTTCCATGCAGACGACGAGACAAATTTCCAACTATTATCGGCATTTTATTGATGTTTTAAGTCTCCTTCGTTGTGATAATATCTATGTACTTGGAAGCTTATGTCTTTTTTGTGTTTGACTGCTGATAGTGTTAGCTCGTGTTGTGGGTTTATTTGGTTTAATGTCCTAACGATAAAAGTTGTTATGTTAAGAATGTTTTTGCATCTAAGTAAATTGTGTCTGGGCTCTGTTTCGGATTTTTAGAACCCTGGGGCCTGAGCTCCGACTTTAGGGGAACATGCTCGTTGTTTATCCACGTGATGTGCTATTAAGTATGGATGTATAGTTTGCATTATAATCAAGATATTCTTTCGATTTTATCCACGTGATGGGCTTGGATATACGGTTTGGATGTACTGTTTGAATTATTGTCATGTTATTGTTTCGTTTATTTTTTTACTCATTAATAGACACAATATTAAAGTTGTGTTGCACTAGTTAGCTGAATGAACGATTTAATCCCGGCTATTCATCTATGTGTTTCTTTCACACAGTATCTGGTGGTGTACGTATGTGACCCACTTTAGATTCATCCTCCTTATTTTACATCCACCATGCTGCATCCCACGATTTCCTCCGCTGTATGCTTGTGCGGCTTGTAAACTAACCCCTTAACTCAGAGACATTTATCCTAAGCTGGGTTATAATATCTGAATGGTTAGGGAGGCGGAGAAAAATTTTTTATTTTATTAAGTGGTAACAAAGTTCATTGAAACTAACATAATTTATCAAGACCAAACTCATGTGGGATCCTATCATGGTTAATCGAAATTATTTAAGAGAAAGTGATTCTTTGTTTCCTGGTGCAACAGAAAAAAGAATGGTAGTGTGCTCAGAACTCAAAAAGACTTAAATGTATATATTCTTTTATTCGAAACAGGGATCGTGAAAGAGAATAAGTGTTTACCAGGCATTTGCACTCCTTAAAAACAACTTACGGGGATCATTACATAAGTTTCCGGACTTTTTTAATATGGGCACATTTATTGATAGTAAACACATGAAACTATGGTCCACTTCAAAGTAATCTCCTCCGGCTGCAATGCATTGTTGTACCGTTCCAACAACTTCTGGAAGGCCCCATGGAAGTCCTCTTGTGTGAGTGTGTCGGTGACCTTCGTCACAGCCTCTTTCATCTCCTCAATTCTCTCATAACGACAGCTTATGAGCTTAGGGAATAACAAAATGTCGCTAGGCACAAGGTCTGGACTATATGGACGGTGAGGGACTGTCTTGATGCTCACCTTGATCAATTTGTCTGTGACAAGGATAGAGTTGTGGACTGGTGCATTGTCCTGGTGGAAATGCCACTGACCCAATTAGAAGAGTGCTGGCCTTTTCTGATGGAATTTTTTTCTGAACTCCCTTAAAACCTCAACATAGTAACCCTAACCCTAACCCTTTGGCCAATCAACTCTGGTGTATTGATTTCCTTACTCCTCCTACACTTCTCATCATCCCTCACAGACTCCCTGCCTTCCTTGAATCTCTTATGCCACTCAAAAACTGATGCTCGATTAATGCAAGATGGTCGAAAAGCAGTATGAAGCATCCCATACATTTCTGTGGTATTTTTCCAAGTTTAAAACAGAATTTTATTGCATATCGTTCTTCTAAAGTGTCCTCACGTCCAGATTGCATTTTTGAAAACCATCAGCTGTGGCGATCAGGCTTTAGTAGGGTGTATTCCAATTCCTGCTGTAGCTGTTGATTTGAACCTGAAAAAGTTAGTCAGTCATCTCATAAGTCGTATAGCAATGACATACTGAATTTTCAAGAGTCTACGACAATTTTAAATGCCTTTACAAAAAAAGGCTGGAAAATTATTGAATGCACCACCTACCTTTTGATGACTCTTGTCGTCCACTAGTCGGATTTATTTGAAATGCCAAATCCCGCTTTAAAACACCGAAAATAGATTAAAGTGGTACGGCCAGATACTATTTTTTAATCTATTTTAAATTCTTCGAGTAAATTCAGCACATATAAGGCGCAGTAGAAAATGATGAATTAAGATTGTTATGATTTGAAAAACTTCGCCACAAGGTGATTTCTAAAAATGTACATAACCGAATATTTACAATGCACTTATGTAATTAATAATAGTATTACTATATGCAGGGAGCACAAAAATATGTACATATAATAAACATAACATTAAACATTGGTATAATAACAAAAATCTTTGATACTCACCAATATTTAACTTGTTCGTTACGAAATCTCGAAAAAAAAAATGCCAAAACGGTAATATTTAAAGCAATTCCAGTTTCTTCTTTGATATTATTTCCCTCTAATGTCAGATGATGTAACCAAAATGTGTGATTGATCCATAGCGCCTGGGAATCTGTCAATCAAATAAAATTAGATGAAAAGGATACCAATTACATTTTGATATTTGTGGCAGTATTCACAAGAATAGTTAGATGTTGTGGATGTGATGCGATAAATTAAAATTCAGGAACAGTACCACATATAATGCGGCTGTTTTAATGCCAAACCATTGGCTGTGTAGAGTATATCACAAAAAAAAAGAGTAAAATGACGGGACGAAGATGATTTGTCAAACTTCTGACGGAAGTCTCGACTAATCGAAAATTTTGAATTTTATTCTGCTTCTCCAGTTTTTAAACATGATGTTCAAAGGGTTTTAAAATGCCACTGATACCTTAAAATCTCAATTTATAATTAAAGTACTGTTATCAGGATCAGTATTACTCTCAAGATATATGACTCGAGCGGGGTATATCATAGGCACAGAATTCTAACAGAACCAAAAGCACTAAAGAATCTGGAAGAACTCTAAAGTATTTTAGATTAATAAATATATCAACATATTTCTTTTTCCATTTTGATGTTCTTTGTTGGAATGCTTTCTATAAGAGAATTTTTGCTCCTATATTAACTAAATTGTCCAAGTTTCTAAAATAACTTGAAATATCTTCTAGAACTTCATTCACTTATTCGCTTCAGATATACCGTATTTACCGGCATGTAAGGCTCACTTTTTACTAAAAATAACTTTCAAAATTCCTCTGCGTCTTATATGCCATATGTTGGTTTAAAATTCGCGAGAGTCAGCAACTCCAATTACCTTAGACTTTTGGGTTACTTTCATTTACCTTTTGTCATTATTTTATAAGGCTGTTATGCCGATTAAATGTGTTGTTATTGAGAAAATTCATTTTATCAATTTTATCACTTTTAATATTTGTACTTTGTTCTTTTTTTGTTTGTTTGTTTTTTATTTGCCCTACTGAAATCAAGGTGTGTCTTATATGCTATCATACACGATAATTATTTTCCGTTACCGATGTTTTAATGATTGGAGCATTTTCTCCTCCTCTTTTTCTTCATAATGACAATTTCATTTCTTACTTTTTTTTAACTTTGATGTGGTGATGAGGATAATTACGTAAAATTCTGTCAATTTTCTGTGGATATCTTTTCTTACCCAGTGTTATCCTCAATTTTTCCCTTCCACTTTTTTCCATTATTTTGAAATCTGAGATAATTCCTTTAATTTCTCGTTAAATACAAAAGTTTTATTGTAGAAAGTAATTACTTTTTATATAATATTTATTGCATCTGATTCATATAGACTCTTTCGGATTACTTTAAAATAAATATTGAATAGTAATTTCTTTTATTCTCTGCTCCATTTTCTTTTCTGATCTTTTAAGCAGTCAATGAATCATAGAGTGCGTACTTGTTTGTATATTTGAGGTTAGAGTTTGTCAATCTTAAAATGGAACAGTAACCATTTACTGGAAAACGATGTTTTCCTATATTCGCTCCAAAGGAAATACGTGTCGGTCTCTTGAATATCTCTCGTACGTCAGACAATTATAATGAGTGATTTGTTTGTCATAAGTGGAATATTGTGAGTATCCCAGACAAAGTAGTTATTTGTACGTGCAGCTTTTACAAAGGGATGTCTTTTAGTGAGGTTTTTTTTATAACATTTAAAAATAATGGCTTCATAAATGTACAAGACAAATTGTCTGAACGACTTTTTAAATGTTAGGTTTTCTCACAAGTCAAAACAGGTAATTTTCACTGAAATATGAACGAGAGAAGTCTTCTAATAAGCCATCTAAGTCCGGGTGTTTATCCAGTTTTTATGTTATTTTATTATTAATCTGTACGGTAAAAAAAACGGTAAAATACATTTGTTGAAATTTTCACTTCTCTTCTGACAAGTTGATTACAAGACAACTCAACCCACTTCAAAATTGTTTGGAAAATAACATAACAGAAATTACATTGTTCCCACATATGGAAACAACGCTAGATGTCTTTATATGACATTGTCTTCGAAACAAACTGTTGTTCGTTCTCAGGTCTTTATTTTCATTTAAATACCTGGGTTATGAAACTTGTGAACCGAGAATAACGATGAGAACTCAGAGAACAAAGTCTGGGAGATTTGAAATAACTAATTCTTCAAGGTGTACGCGCAAAAAACTTACAGGCAACAATATCATTTGTTGACTTTACCTTGGCCTTTGACTCCATTCACAGAGGAAAGTTGGAGCAAATTCTTCTCGCCAACACCCTACCAACATAAACCGTCACAGCCATAAGGATGGTCTATAGAAACTCCAAAGTAAAAGTCCGTTCCCCGGATGTAGACAAAGAATACTTCGACATTGTAGCAGGCGTACAGCAAGGAGAAACATTAGCCCCATACCTCTTTAGCATCTGTCTCGACTACGTGCTTAGAACATATATCGATAAAATCAAAGAAAATGGATTCAAGCTGAAAAAAGAAAGAAGCAGAAGGTACCCCGCAAAAACAATTACCTACGCCGACTACGCCGATTATATAGAACTTCTGGCAAATGCACCGACTCAAGACTAAATCCTGCTACATAGTCTGGAACGAGCCGCTGCAGGCTTCGGCCTCCATGTCAATGCAAACAAGAGGGAATGTATGTGCTTTAATCAAACAGGTGACATCTCCACACTAAACGGTTGCGCTCTGAAACTAGTTGACAAGTTCACCTACCAAGGGAGCAGTGTCTCATTAACCGAGACAGACATCGAAACGCGACTAGCAAAGGCATGAACAGCTAACGATAGTATATCGGTAATATGGAAGACAGACATGACCGATAAAATGAAGCGCAGTTTCTTCAAAGCAGCGGTCGTATCGATACTGCTATATGGATGCATCACATGGACGCTAATTAAATATATGGAGAAAAAGCTTGACGGCAATTACACAAGAATGATGCAAGCAATATAGAACAAGTCCTGGAGACAGCACCCTAAAAAGCAGTAACTGTACGACCACCTACCACCCATCACGAAAACTATCAAAATTAGGCGAACAAGAAATGCGGGACACAGCTGGAGAAGGAGGGACGAACTCATAAGTGATGTACTCCTGTGGACCTCTTCACATGGACGAGCAAAGGCAGGACGTCCAGCTTGAACCTACATACTGCAGGTCTGTACCGATACGGGATGTAGCTTTGAGGATCTGCTGGGAGGAATGGACAATAGGGAGGTGTAGCGAGAGAGGGTCAGAAATATCCGTGCAGATAGCGCGATATGATGATGATCCTATTTACCAAACCCCTCCGCTCGGGCAGCATATGACACAAGGTCAATTTTTAAGCGGAGTTTAACAGGTTTGACTTCAGAGTTTTCCTTCTCCTAGACTAGTTGCCGCACTAAGGCTGAAGAACCCACTTTGTCCTACTATTTACCCATAGCTGGAGGTTGAATAATTGGATTCATACCTTTCCCAAGGGTATTAGTGCTACGTGAAATGTAATCTGTCTCGTCCAGGATTTGAACTCGAGTTGCCGTGTCTATTTCCTACGACGATAACAATTACACCACGGGCACCGCGACATGATGATGATGATGATGATGATGATACTTGAAGGGGATCATGTCAATTTGATTGTCTGTATTATCTCCCTTGTGTATATTTGTGAATTACTTATGTCTCTGTACCAGTCATCCATTTATCTAACCTTTAACTTTAGTTTTCTTCTTACTATATCTATCTTGTAATTGAAAAGAACGATTAAAATAATTTTTATATTGATATATGACTGTAAATTTCTAAGGAATATCTAGACAATTTTAAAAGTCTAAGTGTTGTTTACCGAGATGCGATCAATCACAAATGTAATACTATGCATACACAAATACAGATACAGGCGGACTCTGGCATTTCAGGTAAGAACGGTTTATTAATTCCTGATGCCGGTTCATGGTGACACGAGGAGAAGACACAATTCTGAAAAGTATTTGCTAACCATACTATGCTGACCATACAATGCTGACTCCACCCCAACGCGCGGTGCATCTTGTGATGTTTAAGATCTCTATCGGTAGAGATCCGAAAAAACTCAAGTACATCTTTCTTCGGTCAAAATCCAACTCTCGCCTCAATGGTGCAATCTCAACTTACTCTTTTTAAAATCCTCAAATTCTCAGGACCATCTCTTCCGGGCATGACGTCATCCACACTCCAGCCCCATTTCATGTTTGGCGGTTTATTATGACAAATGGTGATTATCATATCTTTTGCGCGCGAGCTTAACTGCTCCAAATAACTATGCACGTGGACTTTAGAGATTTGAATAGTTCAAAACTCTACCAAACTGAATGATAAAATATAATTATTGAAAAATGATTAATATAAAAAAACATTACTTAATTATATAACATAAAAATGACATAAGAAATATCAATATAGTTTCCACCCTGAAGTTTTACACAGAACTTTATTTATCAATTATATTTCTTGAAAATCTAATACGACTCATTAATATTTCTAATGCAACGATTTCCTCATTTCTATATCTGATCGTGAGGATCGAATTCTGGATCGCTTGAAAGTCCGTAAAACACTTTCATTCTCATTATTCCTAAACCCACTATACCGAACTGGTAGCACTTATTAGGGTAGCATCTATGCAACAAATACACTTATCTAACAATGATTTGCAATAAATAAAAATATTGATAACTTATTTCAAAGGAGGAGTCGCCTTAGTGAACAAGGAGCTTGTAATCGAGTTCGAACTCGAGGCAATTTATTAAGTCTACTTTCGGACTAATGCCCTTAGAAAAAGTTTGAACGAAGTTATTACCTCCTCCCCAGGAATACGTTAAATAATACATCTGCATTTCTTCTATTAGGTCTGGACATTTTATAACTCACGAATCTTGATTCGCCGCTTAATAAAGAAACCACCCCTTATAACTGTATGGACACAATTTGTATTAAGAAGAGTTTCTATAAGGTATGGTTTGGTTTGTTGGGTTTTATGGCATATCCATATCGTTATATATCCTTGTAGGATATATAACGCTAAATCCATTTTAATATAAATAATAAGTTCTATTTTAAACAATTCAGTTTAGCATGAGTACACAGTTTAATTGCCAAAAGCATTTCTATTTCAAACTATTCAAGCAGTTATATAAATCAATTGAGTTTTATGCAAATATAGTTTCAATATCAAAAACAGTTCAATTTCAAACAATTCAATTTAGCATAAGCAAGCTGTTTAAATGTAAGTACAGTTTAATTGTGAAAAACATTTCTATTTCGAGCTATTCAGTTTGGTCAAGCGGTTCTAATTCAGCTAATACAGTTTAGTATAAGTACAGATTTTGTTTACACACAGTTAAATGTCAAAACAGTTCTATGTTAAGCAATTCAGTTTAGTGTAAATACAGTTTCAATGTCATAAAACCAGTTCTATTTGAAATAATTCAGTTTAGCATAAGCATGCAGTTTAAATGTAAGTACGGTTTAATTGTCAAAAATATTTCTATTTCATGCTATTCTGTTTAGCATAAGTATGCCGTTAGTTCGATTTAACCCATAAATAGGACCTTATCAGGTGCTATCACGCCGGGCCAAAGTGGACCTGAGATCAATGGTAATGATGGGGTGCTCCGTATTCCCCAAGGCCCCAGCATTACATGGATCTCACCATCAGACTGTTTAGTGTCATATCAAGGACACTCGTTGGGTTTTTTTACCCCTCTGCAGAGGTGCAGTCAGTGTATTCTACAGCCCCAGCCGACTGGGCAACTGGAAGGTATGCTTGTTTCCTAAAGATGATACATTTAGTTAATTTTTGATAATCAATAGATTTGTCGTCCGGTACATATTCACACTGCTTGAGCACCCTGTGAGAATCGAACTCATTAAATTGATAATTTTAAACAAACTAAACTATTACTGAACGATACTATAATATAAAATATATATGTTTTTCTAACGCTCTTAACGTAAAGGATGAGATTATTTGCATTTCACAACGCACTAATTGCATTGAAAAAGTTTTGATCCATAAATTCTAACCCTGCCAGCTATGGGTGAATAGTGGGGGCAGACTGACTTCTGTACCCTTCACAAGTGAACCAGTCCAGAAGAATGACATTCAAATCAGCAATAATTCGCGTGAAAAATTGGCCTTGTGTCACATCCTGCTAGTGGCGTTGGTTTTGTGTTAATACCTGCTTATCTAATAACTACTTTGTCTTTTTATTTTAAGTCAATAAGCAGATAAATATCTGGGAAAAGTCAATAATCATCAGTCTAGTCACACAAGACAGTTCTTGTGTAGCCTCATGGTAGACTTAGCTAAGTGAAATATGCATCAATAAGAGGATTTATCTGAGTACGTACGGATATATATGCAATATCTATTTTTGTCTATTATTTCTATTAGCCTAAGTGTTTAATTTCACACACATGTACCTGTATGAATAATAAATCTTCTCTGTGTGTATGAACTAAGAACTCTATTCGTAAGCATTGAGTCCCCTATGTGTGTATAAGGTAAGCTCAGTCAATTATTCCTGTGTACGTATGCATTGTTTGTGGGGTATATTCGTATTTTAGTCTGCCTGGTGTTCCAAAATGTGTTAGCATGTATGTGTTTTCGGACCTGACCATTCCTTTTAGAATGTTTAAATATGTGTGTAAGCGTTAACGGTTATTGGTAAGAATGCTAACACACCCGCCAACAACTTTTCTGCTTCGCTGTCCAGAGACTGTCCGACATAGTTATAAAACGCGACATTTTTATGTCCGCTTGGTTCTGAAGACAGGGGGAATAAATAATCGGGCGAATGTAATTGACCAAATAGCCATGAGTAATACACGTCATCTTCAATCTGCCTTGCGAAGACATTGCAGGGAGACTTAGCCTCGTTTCCATTTCAGTCTTTGTTGTGATCAAGCAAAATACTTTTCAGCCTTTCTTTCCATTTTTTTCATAATGTTTCTTTCTTTCACTTCATAAAGTATGTTTTTTCAGGTCTACTTATAGCTTTTCTATGAGTAGTGTAACTTCATCTGATTAAATGTGTTCCTTTTATTTTTACTCTTTTTTAACGTTGGCTACCAACGTTAAAAAAGTGTAAAAATAAATAAGATCTTTAAACTAGTTAAGAATATGTAATTTTTGTAAACGTTTTCCTTATCAAGTTTCTTTTATGAAAATTGGCTGAAAATTGAACTATATCAAGTACCGCAGATATGAATGTAATCATTTGCTTATCACTAAGCCAGAAGTATGGGGCATGATATGAGAACTGAACTTACTTACAACAGCTTTCTAACTTAGCTTTATCCCTATAAGGTTTGCCGAAAGAACAGATTTCATCGACTCACTCTCACACCCGCTCTTTCTATCTCTCTCTCAATCTCTGTCTGTCTGTCTCTCTCTCTCTCTCTCTCTCTCTCTCTCTCTCTCTCTCTCTCTCTCAATCCGTTCCAATCGGCTCTCTCTCTATTGGCAAGTCATCTAAACGGCATCCGGTGTCAACAAAGCACTGATGAATATAAGAATTTGCAGGGCGGTCAACAATAGTTGACCGACCTGCAAATAGCGGGAACTTAAGATATCAAAAATATCTATTCTTAAAGTAAGTTATTTTCGTGTACATTGTTTAGTTGTAAGAAAGAAATATTTTGGAAATTAAGAGTAAGTAATTTGCATCTTTCTATCCCTCTCTCTCACTCCTTCTTTCTCTCCCCCTATCTATCTATCTATCTATCTATCTATCTATCTGTGTGTGTGTGTGTGTGTGTGTGTGTGTGTGTGTGTGTGTGTGTGTTAATTTGAGATAGAATATAGAAGAGTTTAGAATAGATTTTTACTTGATTCTTAAAGATTCAATAAAACAAATATTACGACATTGAAGGCTGAAATCGAATTCTCGGTAACCTAAATAATAGTTATCGTCAAATCAGAATATATTTGTTTATCTAGAATTTCCTTTAACAACAACTGAAGAATGGGTTCCCAATCAAACGATTTAAAAAAAAAAAAGTAAAAATAGTTAAAATGTCTGAATTGATAACAGCAACAAAACCGTTTCAATAGTGTATATATCTGTGTAATTTCACTCTGGTATAGGTGTTATATATATATATATATATATATATATATATATATATATATATATATATATATATATATATATATATGTGTGTGTATTTTTTTTCTTTTGAAAAAATCATTTGCTCTGTGGATTTTATTTACATTGAGATCGTTACCAGGATTATATAAGTTTAATATTCTATTTTTGAATATTTTATTTGTCCTGTTTGGACTTATTCCCTATTTCGGATTTACAGGATTGAATAATAACTTATATATATATATATATATATATATATATATATATATATATATGTGTGTGTGTGTGTGTGTGTGTCTGTGTGTGTGTGTGTCTGTGTGTGTGTGTGTGTGATGACCACAACTGGACATCTTAAATTAGAAAAGCGCTTGATATCTAACTTAACGAGTAGGTGTGCGAATATTGTAAGTTTAAAGCCGAATATCAGCAAGCACCTTCTCGGCACTGGACATTTCATGAATATACGATTTATACCTATATTACTTACCAACGAAATAGTCACGAACATGAACACACAGACACAAACATACATATACATGTTTTTACATGTGTGTGTATGGATATGTGTGTGTGTGTTTGTGTATGGATATGTGTGTGTGTGTTTGTGTATGAGTGTGTGATTCTCTGTCTATGAAAGTGTGGAGCAGGCTTACGTTCATTCGTATGTAAGTATGTAAATATATGAGAACCTGCAATATCATTGGTTATTGTACGATATTAGCAATGACAGACAGCTTCCTGATCCGGTTGAACGTGTTTTCATTTATTACTGCACGCAGACGATTCGAAAACCTTTTATTTGGCTACATAATCATACACTTACTCTGGTCACCCGTCCTTGTGCGCCATCGGATTCTCTCTTACTTCGCACGCCTATATGGTGATATTTTGACGCCAATGCATGACGTGTCTGGCAGAGTTTGATCCTTACCGACCCTGACATAAGATTGAGAACCTTAAGTCGCAAAGCTGGTTTTAAATCCTCAGGATTCTCTCGGTATGTTAATAAATTGTTTCCCGCGCTTAGTTATCAGTCACAAAATTCTATACGCCGAGAAAATGAGTATTATGTCTCCCTGCATTTTCACTTAAATTGTTCAATATATATATATATATATATATATATATATATATATAATAGATTTATGCCCCATGCTCAGTGTATGATCAACAAAAATAATTATTCAAGTATATAAATACACATTGACTTACACTTGTACGCGTGCATACATTCTATGTATATATCTCTTTGCACGAATGAACTAAATACTGAAATATTGAACGGGTCGTGAGCACACACACACACACACACACACATATATATATATATATATATATATATATATATATATATATATATATATACCAGCAAAGTTCACCTTGTAAATGACAGGATTACTTACTCTCTCTCTCTCTCTCTCTCTCTCTCTCTTTCTCTCTCTTCTGCACTTTCATAACGTTTATTGCTGTGTTTCTTCCGTCTAACTTTCTATGGTTAAGGTTTCTATTTTCTCTGCAATATTCAGATTTCTCTGTTCATTGTCTTCCCTACCAACACTTGCACTCACACACACACCATATATATACGTGGTGCCTTCAATAAGTTTCCAGGTTTTTTTGTACAGGCTTTTAAAACTGGCGTAGACTCTTGAAAATTCAGTATGTTATTGCTATAGATCTTATGAGATGACCAACCAATTTTTATGATTTCACGTTCAAATAAACAACTACAGCATGAATTGTAATGCACCCTACTAAAGCCTGATTGTCACAGCTGGTGAATTTCAAAAATGCAATATAGACGTGACAACACTTTAGAAGAAAGATATGCAATAAAATTGTCTTTGAAACTTGGAAAAAATTCCACAGAAATGAATGGAATGCTTCAGACTGCCTTTGGACCATCTTGCATTAATCGCGCATCATTCTTTGAGAGGCATAAGAGATTCTAGAAAGGCAGGGTGTCTGTGAGGGATGATGAGAGGTGTGGAAAGGAGTAAGGAAGTCAATACACCAGAGTTGATTGGTCTAAGGGTTAGGGTTAGGGTTACTATGTTGAGGTTTTAAGGGAGTTCAGGAAGAGATTCCACCGGAAGAGGCCAAGACTCTTCAAATCGGGTCAGTGGCATGTCCACCAGGACAATGCACCAGTCCACAACTTTATCCTTGACGAAGACTATTTGACCACGATTGGCATCAAGACAGCTCCTCAGCCTCCCTATAGTCCACATTTTGCTTCGTGTGACTTTTGGTTTTTTCCTAAGCTTAGAGGCTGTCGTTATGAGACAATTGAGTAGATGAAAGAGGCTGTGACGAAGGTTATTGACACGCTCACACAAGGGGACTTCCACGGGGTCTTCCTGAAATTGTTGGAACGGTAAAACAAGTGCATTGCAGCCGGAAGTGATTACATTGAAGAGGACTAAAGTTTCATGTGTGTACCTGCAATGAAAGTGCCCATACGAAAAAAGTCTGGAAACTTATCAAATGATCCTCGTATATATATATATATATATATATATATATATATATATATATATATATATATATATATATATATATATATTAGCACAATTACCCTGTCCATAACTGAATTAAAAGGATCTCAGATTCACTAATGATAGAAAAGGTGAAAAGAGGAGCAAGCAAAAATTTAAATTATCAATAAATTTGTAGTTGAAAGATTTTGTCAAAAGTCTAAATGAAAATGTTCTTTTATTTACGTTTTTTTCATTGTTTTTTTTTAAATTCTATTTTAGTTTTTCTTGTAAAATTATATATAAAAATATGGAATCTTAAAATTCGTCAATTTTTTTTAGTCTCCAATAAATTTTAACTTTTACTATGTAATCTCAGTTACAGAACAATACTTTGATATTTTTCGGTTGGTTGGGTGGTTGGTTTGTTAGTTATGGCATATCAACCTTTGAAGGCTATTTAACACCAAATCCATTTTTATGTAAATAGTCAGTTCTATTTCAAACAATTTAGTTTAGCATGAGTACACAGTTTAATCGTCAAAAATATTTCTATTTCAAGCTATTCAGTTTATTAAAACAGTTCTAATTCAGCTAATTCAGTTTAGTATATGTATAGATTTTGTTTTCACAGTTAAATATCAAAACCCTTCCATATTAAAAATAATTTTCGAAAAAGTTGCGTAGTTTTAATCTAAATTTGTATTTATCCTCCACACAAACTCAATGACGAAAGAATGTAAGAATTCATGCATTAGGAATTTTTAGCATCAAAAATATTATTTTTTTTAAAAGTAAGTGGAGTGATCTCATAAAATGAAGGCGACGGTCAAAAGCAAGACAAATCCTTTCTACCTTTAGCGGTGGTCAACTGAGGGTTAGATATTTTTTTGGCTTTTACTGTATTGTCATTTTAAAAAGCATGAAAGGCTTTATATTTTGTAAAATCACTGCTGTATATTATCTGTGCTTTAAATGCAAAAAGACTAATACTGTAATTCCAAGTTGCAGTTGAACCATGAAAAAGAAGATAAAAGATGCTAATACTTTGGAATCAGAGTTTGAAAACCTAAGTTAGCGTAAAAATAGATGCCTCTAAGGATGAAATGAACCATAAATAAGGACTCTAGGATGAAATTTTAAAAAAAGCAATTGTGGACTTTTACTAAATTAAAAATTTATAAAGACTGGAGAGGGGAGGATTTTTTTTAAAGCCATTGTCGACGTGAATGAGGCCAAACCCAATGACAGGTCAATATAATGCCAAATCAGGTTCTGGGCGTTCGAATCTCGCGGGACAAAGCCCAGGATCAAATAGTTCGATCGGGGAACTACTGCTGCTCATCTATTAAGGTGGCTTCTATCGATGAGAATAAAGACACAGTCATCGAAAGATTCCCATGACTCAAAATCAAACCACTTGTCGAAACCGCATCGCTCTTCGCGCGGGTAAAAAAGAGACGTGTCCTGCTGAGGTTGGAGCCCTGGCCCCAGTATACGAAAAATCAGTTACAGAGCAAAAGAAAACAGCTGCATTCAGCGTTAGAACTTTAGATAAAATATGCTAACTCACAGAGCTGACAGCTTCTGCGATAGATCATTACATAGACATAATACCCATTCAAGAACATAGATACATTCATTGCAAAGGTATTATATACCACGATACCAGTAATGAATGGACATTTTTTCGACATAGGCAGCGAAAAAAATCTGTCAACACTGCGATAGGAGGTGTAAGTATGCTTAAAGGACCATGGCCCTAAAATCGCTAAATATCATCGAGAAAATAAAAACAAGGATGATGGTAGCTACGTTTAATGAAAACACCAGCTCAACAATTATCTGTTACAGCCCGACCAATGTTAGTGAAGGAACAGACCTCTCGCCTTTTATAAAAAGCTTTCTTCCCTTGTTCGTAGCATCTCATCACACAACGTTCTTCTCATCGGTGGAGACAGGAATGCCCAAATTGGTAAAAACGTAAGCCACAAATTCAGCTTACACAACTCGTCAAATAGAAATGGAAAAGGTCTAAGAGATTTCACGCTAGAAAATAGATTAACATGCCGCTATAATAAATTTCTGGAAAGAAAGAGAAAGTTATAGACCTACAGTTACGAAAATAATACTAAAGCACAGATAGACTAAGTCTTTATAAATGGGAAATGGATTAAGTGTCCATTGAATTCCGAGAAATATCCCTCTTTTGAGGGTGTGTCCTCCGATCACCGAATTGTCACGGCAAAAATACGACTAAGCCTACAAATGTATATGGCCCGAACAACAACCGTGCACTTTGACTGGCCCCTGCTCAGCATCAGGGATATTAGAGATAAATATACGTTAACACTAAGAAACAAATTTGACACACTTCGGGAGATATCAGAAACACCTAACTCCGAATGACAAATATGAGAACTTCGTCAATGCCCACTTAGAAGCGGCAGTAGAATGCATACCAGCTAAACAAAGAGCTAAACCTGCTAATATTTCCCATGGGAAATATTAGCAGTTGGAAAAAATTGAGCAGACGTAAAAACTGCTTCCAAATGCAATTCGAGGAACCCAACCATTATCTATGCTCAGAAACTTAAGATGGCATACAATATACATAAAATAACAAACAGAATACATACAAAATCAGATTAATAAGATTAGAGACTCGTTTGAAGATAGACAATCTAAGATCGCATGGAAGACTGTAAACGAAGGGAGCAGAAGGAAGAGTACTACGAAACTTTAACTGAAGGTGCCAGCCAAGAATAATGAATACCCCTGTGGATGCAACATTTTCAGAATTGACTCGGAAAATCTCCGACAGTTACGCATAAACCATTCAGGAAAATTATTCGTAATCAACTAGTCATCAAACTAGGACAGGATACCCAAGAAAAATTCGACAGTACTAAGAAAAATTTTAAATAAGAAAGCAGCAGGGACTGATGAAACACTCTCAGAAGTATTGAAGATAAGGGCATTCTATGACGCACTTTTCCGACTCTGTGATTCGGTATATAACTAAAACACAATAGAGAGATGGGCAAAGAGAAACACCCCCCTCTTTCTAAAGAAGTGTGATTTCGGAATAAACATGACCTACCGACGTATAACCCTGATGTCATCCATAGCGGCCAAGATCTACAATGCTCTACTACGCAACAGCATAGTAGTCAAAATTAAGAAGATACTTAGGAAGACCCAAAATGGATTTCGGAGAAATCAATCCATGACATCACACATTTTGACTATCTGTCGAATTCTAGAAGGTGTACGGCCAAAAACATTGAAGCAACAATATTATTCGTCAACTTCTCCAAGGCATTTGACCATATGCACGAGAGTAAAGTCCGCTCTCCGGATAGAGACAGAGACTACTTCGACATTGTAACAGGTACAAAGAAACACATTAGCCCTATACCTGTTGATTATCTTCCTAGACTAAGTGCTTAGAACGTCTATGGATTCAATGTAAGAAAACGGCTTTAGGCTGGCAAAGGAAATAAGCAGACGATACACTGCACAGACTGTTACTGACGCAGACTACACCGATGACATAGCACTTCCGGAAAATTCACCGACCCAAGCCGAAACCCTGCTACATAGTCTGGAACAAGCAGCTGCTGGCATTGGCCTCCATGTTAATGCAGACAAGACGGAATACATGTGTTTTATTCAAAGAGGCAACATCTCCACAATAAATGGTAGTTATTTGAAACTTGTGGATATATTCACCTACCTAGGAAGCAATGTCTCATTAACCGAGATAGACATCAAGATGCCACTATCAAAAGCATGGACAGCTAACGATAGGTTATCGGTCATAGGGAAGTCCGACCTGACCAACAAAATAAAACGCAGTTTTTTCCAAGCAATTACAAAAGAATACTGTGAGCAATATTGAACAAGTCCTGGAGGCACTACCCAAAAAATAGCAGCTGTACGGCTACCAACTACCCATCATTAAAACTATCCAAGTTAGATGAAAGAGACCAGGGGGTCAATGCTGGAGAAGTAAGAAGGAGCTAATAAGAGATATACTAATGTGGATCCCTTCATATGGACGAGCAAATGAAGGATGACCAGGTAAAACTTATATTCAGCAGCTCTGTGCCGATACTGGATATAGCCTTGAAGACATAGAAGCGATGGACGATATAGACGGGTGGTGAGAGAGGGCCAGAGAAATACCTGCTGACAGCGCGACATGATGATAAAGAGGTGGGAAACATTCTTTAAATGTTTTTTTTTTAAGCCTTTCTGGAAAGTACGACCAAATACTTAATTCGTTTCTTTATTGTCTTTGAATTAACGTGATCAGAAATGTAATAATTTAATTTGTTTTATATAAAAATAATAAAAAGAACTAATCATCAAAAATGTGTCTTTATTTGTAGTTGAAAAATTTTGCATATCAATTCAAATCAAATATTTTCATTCATTCAATAAATAGTTTATTTCTGTAAAAAAAGTTTTTTTGATTTACGCTGAATAAAAAATAATATATTTGATTCAAAGAATTTAAAAAGGATTCGTTTAAAACATGAGATTTTGAGATGTCGATAAACAATACTTTCGTTTAATTTCTCATATTTTCTTTATATCTGAATCTCTAAATATAAAAATAAGCTAAGCAATAAAACCTGTCCTTTCAATTAAAGGAAAGTAAGATTTTAATATGAAAAATTCATTGCTCTCCTTTTTTCATTTAAAATATTATTTTTAAAAGGTATCCCATAGATTTAAACATTTTCAGAATTTTATTTGTTCTCAGCAAATTTTTTTTTTTTTTAATTGTACAAATTACAGAACAAATATATTTGAAAAAGGATTAAAGTCTATGCCCGATTTTAGAGGTCAGGGACTTCTCGTTTCTAATCTATACGTCGACTTCATAATATATATATATATATATATATATATATATATATATATATATATATACATATATATATATATATATATATATATATATATTTCATGCGAGTGTGTTTGGGTCTGTATCACAGTTCTTAATACCCATGAAATTTCACTTGATCATATATGATATCTCCTGAAAATAAAAATCATATAAAACTATCTATATTTTGCATGTCAACGATAAAAAATATTCAACAAAAATTCACATATTGCAATGAATGGTAGATGTGTTATGAGCAGAAAGCGAGTATCGTTCTGGTGATGTCATTCGTTAAAAGGATTAGAAACATTCAGGTTGAGACTTGTCTACAAACAACAGAGAGAAATTGCATACATTAAATCTTTTATTCAAGATGACTGGGGAAGCAATCTTCATGATATGAGGACGGAAATTGATCCTTTGAAGGCATTAATCAGTAAAATCGCCCACGCGCATTTGGGATATCGGAAAAAGGTTAATTTTGTATTGTCCTCAAACAACTAACCAAAAAAGATTCTCCGATGGTTTGATATGGTTGAAATTTTTGTCGATTCTAGAGTCTTGTCTTTATGGATTATTAAGGAAATGGTTCCAAGTATTACACTGTTCTTGCAAAAGCGGAAGGTAAGCATGTTTTATGAGGTTGGTATTTATGAACAGATGTACTGAATGCATTTAGCTTGAATAGGTCAAAAAGTGTGCGGTAACAAGTATATTTTGGATTCCTGAATGTTAGTGCACAATTTTTTGATACACGCTTACGTATGTATGTATGTATGTAAGTATTTTAATTTTTTGTCCCTGATTTGTGATATTATGTAATGAAATATATGCTAGAATACATTCCAAATGTTTTATATGCTTCTTTCTCATTCTTCCCCTTTTGATATGTACGTTTGTGTGCAGAGTTTTTTCGTACGTGTGTGGTATGTAATGTGTGTATGCACGTTTGTGTGTTAAAACAAGGCTTCGCTTATGTTCTTGGTAAATGTGATTATGAGATAATACCTGAAGCGTATGAACTCTTACATTTTCCTCAACTTTGAACACATGCAAGTGACTGCTTCTTCATAGAATAGTGATGTCATAGATCACTGTTATATTACGCATGGAAGGTAAAAAACATCTTATTCGTAAACATGAACACACCTCTGCTTCTGGCATGAGTTAACCCATCTGGTTGGTTCTTTTGTCAGACACTTATTTTTTTGGAGTTTTACATCCATTCTCCTCACTAGATATGCTAGGGCTAATCTGAATCTCCAAGAATTTACTAATTTATTTTCTAGTTTTTGCTTTGAACAGACGTTAATTGCTTTTTAAACCACTTTAAGATCACTCAAAGTGCTACTGTCCTGATTTTCTCAAAACAATTTTTTAACCCCTTTTTAAGCCATCTTTTTACATTCCGTCATTATATTAATTACAGATTTTTATTTACTGAACTTATTATTTGCTGTTTTCCAATTTCCTTATCTTTTACAGGGTATATAATGATATCGTATTCAATTTGTTCTTATAGCCATCTTCAAGGTAGCCGCATTCATTAACCTACAATGATTATTAATTTTGATTTACAATTCTACATGGATAGCTTTCGCTTTCCACTTTTCTTTCCATCTTGTGTTTCCAAATATGCCAAACTTTGGTATATTTTGAATTTTGTTGCACGGTTATAAATGATTTTGATTTCTGATGATGTTTCACATATATTGCAGATTCCTTTTTTTACACGATAATAATTGTCCAGCGCCACTGTATAAATATCATTTATAAATTAATTACTCCAGTCAATATCATCAATATCATCCATGTGATATTTGCAATGAAAGAAAATTCCTTTTATTTCGCTCTTCATGTGTAAACTTTTCAACTCAACAAGTGCACCTATTTATAACATTACAATATGTTCACAGCCAAACGTTGTATCATGTCAATGAATTGATATTTTATTCTTTAATAATGATTAAAACACAGTTTCATGCCTCTTTCTTAAAAAAGTAACAAGCAAAGTAACATCAGCCAAAGTCGAAATTCGATCACAGCCTGAAATTTAGTGGCCATGTTGGTAACCGTTGCACTGGTCTGCATCTCAAAGGAATATTTGTAATGCATTTTACAAATCCAAGCAATTTTTTTGAATTATTAAACTTAATGGATGCTCACCACTTTTTTCATTTACCATTTGATGAAACGACGCAAAACATCGTGTATATAGAAACTGTATATTATGGCTTCATAAAATATATTGTAAACAAGCAGGATAAGAGTTTAATTTGAGTGTCACCTGACATAAATTCCTGTGTCAGCTCTTTGTCGAATGTAGATCCTGGATTTATCCGTGAATATCATTTTCACTCAATTGTCTACCCATCATAATTATTTCTCTTTCGCTCATTTTACTTTTATTTCTTTCTCTTTTCACTAAATACTGCTTTTTTTTGCTTGACTTTTGTCTTTGTACATCCCATTTCATTCAAATAATATCTTGTGGTTCTGTCACACACATTGACGCCTGTTTCGATAGATTTGTTAGTCATATGTTTATATGTTTTTAAATTTTCAACGCATATTGCATTGAGTTATCTACCCTGACGCTTTGATATCTTTCGTGGTCCATCAATATGTTTTGTTTTTTACTCACCTGATTTCTTTTATATTTGCACCAAAGTTTAGACTGTTATTCTTTTGCAACACTCCACTCAGGACCGCCTTTTTGAACCAGCTTGACAATTCTTTAGATTGTTTTAATGGACTATTCTTTTATTGGAGCTAGTATTCCATTCAGTCCGATATGCCAAACCTCTTTTTAAGGTCTGCAAAAACTGTATTTTAACTTTAGATTAGTTTCTATGTATAGGATTCTACTGGTATTTCTTTTCGTATCACAAATTACGAGATTGTTCGATAATGTTCTCTTCAGAACTTGATTATTTTATTTTACACTGCATGGCTTGAAAAGATTATATCATTAATTTAAAAAATACTTTGTTTTTAATAGTCCAGTGTGTCCATCCATTGATTTTTAAAAATGTATCTAAAATGTTAATAGTTTATATATTACTTGATTAATAAAAATCTTCATAAACACCCTCAACGTTTTCTTTTTTCAGATTTTTTTTCCCAGGGAGAGTTTAAGGGAAATATTAAACGAGAGAACTATCAGATGTCATATCTTCCGTCAATAAAACTATGGATAAGTGTATCAAAGTGCAAACTGTATGAATCTATCCATAAATTTTTTTTTTCAGTCAGAGGTCAGAAGGAACCTGAAAACAAGAATTATAATGAAACTTAGGGAAAAAAAATATTGCTGGAAGGAAATGAGTAAATTAAGAAACACTTATTAAATTGTATAAACCATCGAAAAATGAAGGAGTGCAGAAATACGAGGGAATTGGAGAAACGAAGAGGGAGAAGAGTAGAGCGTTTTGTGACCAGTTGCATTTCAGAATAAAATTACAAATTAATGGGGCTGAAAATATGGACAAAACGGCAAAACTTCTGGTTATCTGAAGGCAACTGTGGATTATCAGCTTGGATAAACTGCACTTTTTATTTATGGGTACCCAATAACATTTAATGCAAATACGGAAAGAGGCTTACATTCCCGTATAGATTTACATTTAAGCAAATACACATACACACTTATATATATATATATATATATATATATATATATATATGTGTGTGTGTGTGTGTGTGTGTGTGTGTGTGTGTGTGTGTGTGTGTGTGCGTGTGTGCATATGTTTAGAGGTAAATATTTTCGTACTTGCTTGTTTTGATATGTACATTAAAATTTGCTCATGCATACATTCGTTATATAAGTAGTCAGCTTAATTTGAGAATTATTTTCACTGCCTGCACACAAATAAAAATCACTCACATAAACTTAATGTTGGCTCAAGTATTCCGACTAATTTATTAATTGCAACCATCTTAGTCAACTGCTGAAATATAAATCTTTAATGTTTTCACACACACACACACACACACACACACACACACACACATATATATATATATATATATATATATATGAGCCATCCTATTTTATATTTATTTTAACTGCTGTGACGTTAGGTTCGGTAAATTGTTCCAAGTTCACAATCTCAAAGTTAATTTACACCCCTCTCTATTTCTCTCTCCCTCCCTATATATATATATATATATATATATATATATATATATATATATATATCGCTCTCCCTCTGTAAGCATATATATTCAAAGTAAAGTAAAGTTGGCGGCCTTAATCGAGGGTAAACCGAAGGCTCCCTTTTCAATAACTACAACTCAGGGGGACGCTACTTCTTTCCCCGGATTGCACCACTTTACCCATGATCATTACCTTATAATGCTGAGTGTTAAGCAAGGTGGCATCAAGTACCATTTTTAGAGTCTTTGGTATAACTCAACCTGGGATTGAACCCCGGTATCCCGGAAACACGGTGATTCGGGATAAAAATAATACAATCCGCCATATTTTGTTGTGTAATAAATGATTCCATTTGATTTCTTTATGAATGAGTTTAACCATTTTAATTTTCTTTAAAAATGTCTTAGTCCAGTGCCATATTGGGTACAGTTTTCCTTCAGAAGATAATTTTGAATTTGCTGGACGGATTACACTTTATTGATAATTTATCCGGTAAAAATATTTTGGAAACCATGGGGATTGTGAAGCATTTCCTCTGCGTGTCTCCTGCTGGTATATTTCGTGAAGTTAGAATAATTAATATGCTAAGTTTTGCTCATTAACTGAAGAGTCAGTAGTGATCTTTTTGTTGCTTTTTTTCTGATTAATTTTTATTCCAAAATTTGCAGTTCCACCCACTTCACTGCGAGGGAGATATTTCTGCTGAAACCAGTTTTATTTACTTTTTGGACACATTGGATATTCTGATCAATTTTAATCTAAAATGTTTCCTGTAGCTCTAAAGAGTGGGCGTCATCATTCCCACAACCATGCACAGAACTGTAGTCCTCCTCAAACGAGTTCATCAAGATTAGCTCGTTCCTCTTAGATTGCATATGTATAAAGCAAAAGAAAAAATAATCAGTTTTATCAATGTGACACTTATATAAAAAATATTCATATTTCCCTGGAAAACTCCTCTGAAATAATTTAAGGAAGAAGATTTACTTATTTCTTCTAAATAAGAACGTTCCATTTAAATATTACGCATCTATATTGAATAATCAATCTTATTTCTAAGATATTTCCCTCTCCAATTTTTTATGTTAGGTTGTGGAATCATAATGGCGAATTAACTATTACTGTTCCCTAAAAAAATGAATCAAGTGGTCGAAACATATTCTTATCTAGGAATTACATTTCTGTTAAAGCATTAAATTTCCGATATCGACTGCTTGAATTTTCTTTAAGTCACCTGACCAGCTTTTAGTATCTGGTTAAGAATTTCAGTCTGCATTTCAAAATATGAACGGTATGCGGCCAGCAAAATAAGAGCAGACGAAGAAGAAGAAGAAGAAGAAGAAGAAGAAGAAGAAGAAGAAGAAGAAGAAGAAGAAGAAGAAGAAGAAGAAGAAGAAGAAGAAGAAGAAGGTTACGGTTACGTTACGGTTCTCAAAGAGACGTTTGTAATGCTTCGACACCAAATAGGTGCCAGCACCACAACGGTACTCAGCAGACTCGTGTAGCGCTACAGTACCACGTAGGCATTTATACCATCATAGTTCTAACGGGTCTATGAGTGTAGCACTACGCCCTAAGTGTCAGTTGGACCCGTATTATAGACTTGCCGTTAGAAAAGTGACGAACACACAAAACAGGGCCTTGGTTCCCTAATACAAACATTTATTCGCAACTACATTTCTTAGTAGTCACCAAGAAAGAGAAACAGAGTAAGAAAGATGAGTCCACCGCTTTATCGAGAAAGTGAGTGTGTGTGTGTGTGAGAGAGAGAGAGAGAGAGAGAGAGAGAGAGAGAGAGTAAAACATCATGCGAAAAGAGACATCAGACGCAGATCTTGATATTATCTTTCTCGTTTTGCTGAAGTTCTCGCCCATGTTGCTTACTGGTTCTGTCTCCACGGTTTGGCAGTGGGTGTGGGACCCATTCGTAAGGAGTTCATCCAAAATGGTTACCGTAATTTTCGGCCGTCTTCACATTGTCATGGCTTGCGTTCAATGGAATTTCTATACCAGTTTTCAATCTCACGTCCACTCCCCGGCTCTTCTGCTTAAGCTACATATCCTGATCAATAACAAGATTCAAATGAGCCAAAAATTTCGACACCGGCCTACCAGCAAATCGCTCAGAATGTAGTCAAATCAGTTATACTGTAAAACAAAATCGTCACAATGTGAACATAATTTCCATTAAAATTTAACAAATTTGAAAATTTAATTTTTTGCTACCCGTTTAAGAGTCCTCTCACGATAAGAGGACTTGGTCACATCTGTGTCAGGAGCGCATATGATAAATAATCCCTGAGTCTCATATAGCAACAAATTACTACCAATGAAAATCGTTTAATCGAAACATAATTCAACATTTGGCTCAGGAAAAAAATCTGAGAGTCATAATCGGTAGGGGGTCCTTGGATAGTCCATATGAAGGAGCCGCTAGGCTTCCTGCGAATGTTGGATGTTTTTTTCTAGGCAAACAAACGAACGACGCAAGCAAACTTTCAAATTCAACGCATAAAATCGACTATAGGAAAAAACAAACTTGCTCTTTACTGCTATTGTAGGAGGGTATAGAAAAGGAAAGCTAGAAATTTGAGATAAATGTGCAAGATTTAAGACAAGCTAAAGACTCTCTGACCAAACTGGGACGATAATAAAGAAAGGTTGGTTTTCTGACCTTGAAATATAGGATATATCCTGACAAATAAATAGGAAAACATGTCAACAAGACCCGAATATAAGAATCGAGACGGTAAATACCGAAAAACAAGAATCCTCTAATAAAATTGAACTGCAAAATAACAGTAATCAAAACACCTAAACACAGACACTAAAACAAGAAGAAAAAATGTTGAAACTATAAAGCGAATGATATCTGGAAAAAATTACCATCTCTCAGGAATCAAGACTGGAATGCAATCGATGTAAAAAGAGAAAAAATAAAGTAGTTATTAACACAACGAAAAACATCACAGAGTTAAATAAACTCAGCCTTTGCGAGGCGAAATTAGTCTGTGCAAAAATCGGAGGTCCCATTGAGAACACATGTAGGAATACAAAATCTGGATGGGAAATCAGACTGGAAACGCAAATAAGAAAGCTTCGACATCAAACTAAAATGCTAAGACAGAAGAAAAACTAGAGAATATGTTGAGAGCAAAAGAGAAAAGCAAAAAAATTAGAACAAGCAATACAACTCGAAGAGTGAAAGAGGAGGGCTAATAAGGTACGTAGATAGGGTCAACTAATACAGAAAAAATGGAACACTCAAAAACAATCAAAGGAAATTCTACTAGTAAGTAGTGGGTAAAGGGACGATGAGATACCCACAACCGAATGTTAGGGAAGCAAAACAATTCTGGAGTAAATATAGAAATCCTTACAGAATGGCCGAATGGATAAAGAATATAGTTAAAGTGTTCCAATGATTGCAAGAAGACCAGAAAGCGAAAATACACCTTAATTCACTCAGAGCAACAGAATACTGAATTGGAAAACTCCGGGCAATGATGGCATACATCGTTTCTGGTTTGAAAAATTCACTTTCATCCAAGAAAGACAGGCCAACAAAATGAATAGATACTTAGAACAAACAGAGGCACTAGAATGGATCATCAATTAAAAAACAACAACCTGATCCAAAATGAACACAAAAAGGAATCGCCCCAAACAATTATAGACCTATAAACTGTCTACATATAATATGGAAGATACTAACGGCACAAATCAAGTGGGATATTTACTACTCGTTAATAAGCCGCGAACAGTCCCCTGAGAAACAGAAAAAAAGGCTGATAAAGAACTAAATATTTATGAACACATCCTCAAGGAAAGGAAATGAATTAGAAAAAAATTAATATGGAGTGGCTTAATTGAAAAAAGATATATGGTCACGCAAAAAGTCTTAGACTGTTCAACATATTCGGCAAAGTTTATCGAGGGCACCATGAAAGACAGGAGAGTGAAACTGATAGCTGCTTAGCAGTGGTAAAAATCCAGAGAGGTATCTTCATGGGAGATGTGCAATGACAATTTTCATTTGTGATGGCGATGATGCTACTCAATCCGAAATTTACGAAAGTCACAGGCGGACACAAACTTACAAAATTGTAGGTTAAGAACAAGCATAAACGACATCAAACCGTCGGCCAAATTTTTTAAAAAAAAAGTGATTTGGAAACCTTTATACAGGCTGTGACAATATACTGTCAGGATAAAGAAATGGTATTCGGCAAAGAAAAATGCGTCATGGCAATCATGAGAAGCGGAAAACGATACATGACGGAGGGAACAGAAGAATCAAACCAAGAAAAATCAGAATGCTCGGAAAAAAACAAACTTAAACATACTTGGGAACATTAGAAGCAGACTCCATCAAATAAGTGATGAAAGAAAAAAATTAAAAAAGAGTATCTCAGGGGAACGAAAAAAACTATTTGAAACTAAACAAAACAATATAGTAAAAATATTTTCAAATCGATAAACATCTAGACAGCTCCCCTTATGAGATATTCGGGGAATTTCTTGAAGCGGACGAAGGTAGAACTTCAATAAATGGAACAGAGTAAAAAGAAATCATGACGATACATGAGGCCGAATATACCAGTGATAACGTAAACACACTGTCAAGAAAAGGAAGAAGAGGACTCACCAGCGTTGAGATTAGCGTCGATCACTCGATACAAAGACTTGAAGACTACATAAAATCGCAGAGAACGGCTGAATACAGCGACCAGAAACAAGAAGAAGAAATGTAGCC